>CAMZMU010000070.1:30718335-31072248 GCA_947311845.1 Poa pratensis | reverse complement strand
AGCATTTGATACGTCTCCAACGTATCCATAATTTCTGCTGTTCCATGCTTATATTATACCATTTGCTACATGTTTTATATACACTTCGTATCACTTTTATGCATTTTCTGGGACTAACCTATTAACAAGATGCCACAGTGCCAGTTCCCTGTTTTCTGCTGTTTTTGGTTTCAGAAAGTTACTTCTGGAAATATTCTCGGAATTGCACGAAACAAAAGGCCAAGTCCCTATTTTTCCAGCACGTACACGGAGTCCGAAGGAGAGACGAAGGAGAGCCACGAGGTGGCCAAACCATGGCGGCGCGGCAGTGGGCCCAGCCGCGCCCCTGTGGTTTGGGCCCCTCGGGGGTCCGCCGACATCGCCCCTTCGCCTATTTATTCCCCGAGACGTGAAAACCCTAAAACACCGAGCCTTTCATCCAGAACATATTCGCTGCCGCCGCCGTCGTCAACCCTAACTCGGGGGGTTCTGAAGCTCTTCCCGGCACCCTGCCGGAGAGGGGAATCATCACCGGAGGGCTCTACATCGCCATGCCCGCCTCCGGAGTGATGCGTGAGTAGTTCATCCTTGGACTATGGGTCCATAGCAGTAGCTAGATGGTTGTCTTCTCCACTTGTGCCATCATGTTTAGATCTTGTGAGCTGCCTATCATGATCAAGATCATCTTATTGTAATGCTACATGTTGTGTTTGCTGGGATCTGACTTATATTGATACCTATGTGGAGCTGAATATTATATTATCATGTCTATGTCATTTGTGATCTTGCATGCTCTCCGTTACTTGTTGAAGCCTTGGCCAAGTGAATACTTGTACTCCAAGAGGGGGTATTTATGCATGATAGTTGGGTTCAACCTCTATTTAACCTGGGATAGTGACAGCAAGTTCTAAGGTTGTAGATGTGTTGTTGCCACTAGGGGTAAAACAGCAATGCTTTATTCAAGGATGAATGTATTGTTTACATTACGCACATTACTTAATGCAATTGTCTGTTGCTTGCAACTTAATACTGGAAGGGGTACGGATGTTAACCGGAAAGTGGACTATTTAGGCATAGATGCATGCTGGATAGCGGTCTATGTACTTTGTCGTAATGCCCAAATGAATCTCATAGTAGACACCACAGCTCACACATGCATGTTATATGCACTTATCAATTGTCAATTGCCCAGCTGTAATTTGTTTACCCAGCATGTTAGTTATCTTATTGGAGAGACACCACTAGTGAACTGTGGACCCCGGTCCATTCTTTTACATCTGAAATACAATCTACTGCAATCATTGTTCTCTACTGTTTTATGCAAACAAACATCATCTTTCCATTCGATACGTTTAACCCTTTGTTTTCAGCAAGCCGGTGAGATTGACAACCTCACTGTTAAGTTGGGGCAAAGTAATTTGATTGTGTTGTGCAGGTTCCACGTTGGCACCGGAATCCCTGGTGTTGCGCCGCACTACACTCCTTCACCAACACCTTCGAAGCAAACCTCGTTTTCCTACTGGTTCGATTAAACCTTGGTTTCATACTGAGGGAAAACTTACTGCTGCACTCATCATACCTTCCTCTTGGGGTTCCCAACTGACGTGTGACGTACAAGCATTGTTTCTGGCACTATTGCCGGGGATATTCCCTCGTCAACTTAGAGCCACCAACACGTTTTCTGGCGCCGTTGCCGGGGAAAACCGAATTGCTTCTGCAAGGGGAGTCTCTCACACCCAATCTCTTTACTTTGTTATTTGTCTTGCTTAGTTTATTTTTATTTAGTCTTGTTTGCTCTCTTTATCAAAAACACAAAAAAATTAGTTACTTGTTTAATTCGTTTGATTTTGTTTTTCAAAATGAATGCTCCTGAAGTTGAAGTTCGTTCTTTTAGGCAACTAGGAGGTGAAAATTTGAAAGATGCTTGGTATAGAATTAGTGATGCTCATCATAGATGTACTAAGAAACACTCTACCACTATCCTCCTTAGGAACTTTTATGTTGGTATCTCTAGTTGGTATAGGTATGTTCTAGACACTCTTACAGGTGGAAATTTCTTGGGTACTCCTGCTTTAGAAGCCTGTAATATTATTGAAAGTTTGGTAGGAACACCACCCACTAAAGATATTAAAATTGAGATCACCTTGGAGGATGTTATAAATAAGTTAGACTCTATGGAGAATTTTTTTCCAAATTTTCTTGATTGTATTGGTAAGACTAATGAATCAATAGCCACCATCAATGAAAGAATCACTGTTCTTGAGGATAATAATATCCATGACACCCAAAATCATAGAATTGATGAGTTAGAGGAAGCTATTGAAACCTTAAGTTCAACCTTTACTTCTCTTAAGTCTAAAAAGGAGAAAGTTTATGTGGGTAGAGAGCAAAAGTTTATGTATGTTCCTAAAGTGCCAAAACCAAAGACTCATTATGAGCTTAAAATTGATAAAACTTTTAGTACGGTTAAAGGTAATGAAACACCTCCAGGAACATCTAAGATACCCATTGTTACAAGCTGTGTGTTGGAAGAAGCTTTTGATGATTTGAATGATTTGCCACTTGACAACACTTGATTTTCACTTTCTGCGCCTAGCTGAAAGGCGTTAAAGAAAAGCGCTTATGGGAGACAACCCATCGTTTTTATTTGCTGTTATTTTTGTTTTCTTTGAGTCAAGGAGTTTTGTTACTTCTGTAGCAACTCCTTTGTATCTTTATTTTATCGCAATGTTGTGCCAAGTAAAGTTCTATATTGAAAGTTGATGCAAGATTTGGATTTCTGCGCAGTGACAGATTTTTAGCTGTCACGGATTTGAGCTTATCTCCCTGTAGAAAATTCAAAAAATTCTGAGAAAAATCACGCATATTCCTGAGATATGTACGCAACTTTCATTATTTTAGGCCAGATCCATCTGAGCAACTTAAGTGCCTCGAAAAAATTCGTCATTCCAGACTGTTCTGTTTTTGACAGATTCTGCCTTTTGTTTTGCATTCGCTCTTTTACTGTGTTTGTGTGGATTTCTTTGCTCCACAAAGCATTGGTGGCTGTAGCTAATGTCCAGAAGCTTTGGGATTGATTGTATCATTACAGAATATGAGAATTTTTGATTATGCACTAACCCTCTAATGAGAACTGTCTTGAGTTTGGTGTGAAGGAAGTTTTCAAGGATCAAGCGAGAAGGGTGATATTATGTGATCAAGAAGAGTGAAAAGCCTAAGCTTGGGGATGCCCCCGTGGTTCATCCCAACCATATTCAGAGAGACTCAAGCGTCTAAGCTTGGGGATGCCCAAGGCATCCCCTTCTTCATCAACAAACTTATCAGGTCATCTCTAGTGAAACTATATTTTAATTCTTTCACATCTTATGCGCTTTACTTGGAGCGTCTGTGTGTTTTTTTTTGTTTTTGTTTGAATAAATTCGGATCCTAGCAATCCTTGTGTGGGAGAGAGACACGCTCCGCTTTTTCATGTGAATACTCATGTTCTTCACTTATATTTGTTGAGTATTCTTAACTAGCTACTGCAGTGCTTTTAGCTCCTGTTTTTCATGCATCTCTTCGAGCTGTTAGCACTTGTTTATAAATACTCTCTTGCTGCATTATATTATCATTTGGAGAGTTTATGTTTAAATAAATTGATTGGTGTTTGTTTGGAAGAAAGAAAATGCTACATGTAGTAGTTGGTATTGGAAAAGACATATGCATTCTTGTAGATCATTGTCTTGTTTTGATTTGATGCTTTGCAATTGTTTTGAGCTCTCAAGTAGATCATGTTTAAGCTCTTGCATCATGTAGTTAAAGCCTAGTAGTGGAGAACTACCGTAGAGCTTGTTGAGACTTGGGATGCATATTTGTTCTCTCTAAGGTCTAGATATTTTCTGGTAAAATGTTTGAGCAACAAGGAAGACAGTGTAGAGTCTTATAATACTTGCAATATGTTTTTATGTGATTCTTGCTGTACCGGTTTATACTTGTGTTTGCTTCAAACAACCTTGCTAGCCTAAACTCTGTACTGAGAGGGAATGCTTCTCGTGCATCCAAAACTTGAGCCAAAACCCATGCCATTTGTGTCCACCATACCTACCTACTATGTGGTATTTCCTGCCATTCCAAGTAAATATTTCATGTGCTACCTTTAAACTATTCAAAACTTTATTACTCCTTATTTGTGTCAATGTTTTATAGCTCATGAGGAAGTATGTGGTGTTTTATCTTTCAATCTTGTCATTTACTTCTGACAGACTTTCACCAATGGACTAGTGGCATATACATCCGCTTATCCAATAATTTGCAAAAAGAGCTGGCAACGGGGTGCCCAGCCCCAATTAATTACAACTTTCATTAATAATTCTCTTCACATGTTTTGCCCTGATTTATCAGTAAGCAACTTAATTTTGCAATAGACACTCCTCCATGGTATGTGAATGTTGGAAGGCACCCGAGGATTCGGTTAGCCATGGCTTGTGTAAGCAAAAGGTTGGGAGGAGTGTCATCTATAAAGAAACTAAAATACATGTGTAAACAAAAGAGAAGAGGGATGATCTACCTTGCTGGTAGAGATAACGTCCTTCATGGGAGCCGCTCTTGAAAGTCTGGTTGACAAGGGGGTTAGAGTGCCCACTACCATTCGTTGACAACAACAAACACCTCTCAAATACTTATTTTGTGCTCTCTATATGCTTTCGAAAACTTAAAAAGCTCTAGCACATGATTTAATCCCTGCTTCCCTCTGCGAAGGGCCTATCTTTTACTTTATGTTGAGTCAGTTTACCTACTCCTTTCTATCTTAGAAGCAAACACTTGTGTCAACTTTGTGTGCATTGATTCTTACATATTTACTTATTGCACTTGTTATATTGCTTTATGTTGACAACTATCCATGAGATATACATGTTACAAGTTGAAAGCAAATGCTGAAACTTAATCATCCTTTGTGTTGCTTCAATGCCTTTTACTTTGAATCTATTGCTTTATGAGTTACCTCTTATGCAAAACTTTTTGATGCTTGTCTTGAAAGTACTATTCATGAAAAGTTTTTGCTTATATGATTCATTGTTTACTCTTTATCTATTTGTTAGCAAACTATAGATCATTGCTTTGAGTCACTTCATTCATGACATGAGCCTTGCAATATATTGATCAAGATTGTGTGAAAGCATGTCTCCTCAGAAATTATTTGTTGTTATCGTTTTACCTACTCGAGGACGAGTAGAACTAAGCTTGGGGATGCTTGATACGTCTCCAACGTATCCATAATTTCTGCTGTTCCATGCTTATATTATACCATTTGCTACATGTTTTATATACACTTCGTATCACTTTTATGCATTTTCTGGGACTAACCTATTAACAAGATGCCACAGTGCCAGTTCCCTGTTTTCTGCTGTTTTTGGTTTCAGAAAGTTACTTCTGGAAATATTCTCGGAATTGCACGAAACAAAAGGCCAGTCCCTATTTTTCCAGCACGTACACGGAGTCCGAAGGAGAGACGAAGGAGAGCCACGAGGTGGCCAAACCATGGCGGCGCGGCAGTGGGCCCAGCCGCGCCGCCTGTGGTTTGGGCCCCTCGGGGGTCCGCCGACATCGCCCCTTCGCCTATTTATTCCCCGAGACGCGAAAACCCTAAAACACCGAGCCTTTCATCCAGAACATATTCGCTGCCGCCGTCGTCGTCAACCCTAACTCGGGGGGTTCTGAAGCTCTTCCCGGCACCCTGCCGGAGAGGGGAATCATCACCGGAGGGCTCTACATCGCCATGCCCGCCTCCGGAGTGATGCGTGAGTAGTTCATCCTTGGACTATGGGTCCATAGCAGTAGCTAGATGGTTGTCTTCTCCACTTGTGCCATCATGTTTAGATCTTGTGAGCTGCCTATCATGATCAAGATCATCTTATTGTAATGCTACATGTTGTGTTTGCTGGGATCTGACTTATATTGATACCTATGTGGAGCTGAATATTATATTATCATGTCTATGTCATTTGTGATCTTGCATGCTCTCCGTTACTTGTTGAAGCCTTGGCCAAGTGAATACTTGTACTCCAAGAGGGGGTATTTATGCATGATAGTTGGGTTCAACCTCTATTTAACCTGGGATAGTGACAGCAAGTTCTAAGGTTGTAGATGTGTTGTTGCCACTAGGGGTAAAACAGCAATGCTTTATTCAAGGATGAATGTATTGTTTACATTACGCACATTACTTAATGCAATTGTCTGTTGCTTGCAACTTAATACTGGAAGGGGTACGGATGTTAACCGGAAAGTGGACTATTTAGGCATAGATGCATGCTGGATAGCGGTCTATGTACTTTGTCGTAATGCCCAAATGAATCTCATAGTAGACACCACAGCTCACACATGCATGTTATATGCACTTATCAATTGTCAATTGCCCAGCTGTAATTTGTTTACCCAGCATGTTAGTTATCTTATTGGAGAGACACCACTAGTGAACTGTGGACCCCGGTCCATTCTTTTACATCTGAAATACAATCTACTGCAATCATTGTTCTCTACTGTTTTATGCAAACAAACATCATCTTCCATTCGATACGTTTAACCCTTTGTTTTCAGCAAGCCGGTGAGATTGACAACCTCACTGTTAAGTTGGGGCAAAGTAATTTGGTTGTGTTGTGCAGGTTCCACGTTGGCACCGGAATCCCTGGTGTTGCGCCGCACTACACTCCTTCACCAACACCTTCGAAGCAAACCTCGTTTTCCTACTGGTTCGATTAAACCTTGGTTTCATACTGAGGGAAAACTTACTGCTGCACTCATCATACCTTCCTCTTGGGGTTCCCAACTGACGTGTGACGTACAAGCATTGTTTCTGGCACTATTGCTGGGAGATATTCCTCGTCAACCTAGAGCCACCAGCAGTATACACCATGGAGTGTGATGAAGGTTGTCTTCTCCTCATCCTCCTCTCACATCCTTATCTGGTTGTAGCCTGAGTAGGCATCCAAGAAGGACAGTCGCGCGCAACCAGCCGTGGAGTCGATGATCTGGTCGATTCGTGGCAACGGGAAGTGATCCTTCGGGCAACACTTGTTGAGGGAGGTGAAGTCGACGCACATGCGGAGAATTTTGTCTTCTTCTTCTCGACGAGGACTGGGTTGGCGACCCAGACGGACTTCTTGATTTCTCGGATGAACTGGGCGTGAAGTAATCTGTCGACTTCTTGCCCTATGGTGACGCGATTCGGCTCGGAGAAGCGGCGCATGGTTTGCTTGACAGGTTTGGCATCTGGATAAATTTGAACGGCGTGCTCGATGAATTCCCTGGGTATACTTGGCATGTCGGCTGGACACCAGGCGAAGATTTCCCAGTCTCACGGAGGAACTCGACGAGTGCGCTTTCCAATGCGGGGAGACAGGCTTGATGACACGAGCACTGTCTTGGAAGCGTCGGTCGGATGGACTTGGTGTTCCCTTGTGTCATCTGTCGTGCTGAAGGAGGCGTCAGGTGCCGGTTTTTTGCTTGCAGGGAAGAGGGTCTTATCGTTACCGAGTGAAAGTTCCTCGAGCTGCTGCTGCATGCCGAAGGACTCGGAGATCCTGCTGAATTCGCGTCGCAGTTATCAGAACGCTGGAAGTCACCCCGGACAGTTATGACTCCCTTCGGTCCTGGCATTTTGAGCATGAGATAGGCGTAGTGTGGAACTGCCATGAAGCGGGCGAACGTCGAGCGCCCAAGTATAGCATGGTACTGCGATTTCCAGTCCACCACCTCGAAGTCAATCATCTCCTTTCGGAATTGATCTGGTGTGCCGAAGATAACTTTGAGTGTGATTACTCCTTCAGGGTAGACTGCTTTCCCTGGTACGATGTCGTGGAAGGTGCTGTCTGACCTTGCTAAGCTTTCCAGGGACCTGCCCATCTTCCGGAGAGTGTCGGCGAAGATGATGTTAATGCCGCTGCCGCCGTCCATGAAGACCTTGGTCATGTGAATTGCCCGATCTGTGCTTCGAGTACCAGTGCGCGTGAGCTGGGCGCGGTACCTGTGGAGGGTGGTCCTCCCGAGAGAAGGTGATGCTGGTTTCCGAGCCCTTGAGGTACTCAGGTACGGCCGTGGCATTGCGATGGCCTGGTAGACTTGGCGGGTGATTAGTTTCTAGCACCGGTTTGATGGGCGCCCCTTCTGTATCATATTCATCTGCCCTCGAGTTTGAGGGTACTGTTCCCCTGGAGTAGGAGGTGCTTCCTGTCTCGGCTGGTACTCGATCGCTCCTGCTATGTGAGCGGGGTGAGGTGCTGCTGCAGGTGGTCCTGGGAGTGCCAACTGCGGTGCTGGTTGCGGCACTGGGACCGGAGTCAAGATTTTGGCGAATGCGCCGTTGATGCGAAGCAACTTCCGACAGTCCTTCAACAGGTGAGTACAGACTAGCTTGCCGGTTTCTTCACTTCTGAATAAATAGAACGTGCATGGTTCTTCGAGCTCCTGCTCGGGTGTAAGGTCCGGTCGCGAGGTGTCGTGGGGCTTGCGTCGCCACTCACGTATCTGGTTCCCATTGGTCCTGTACTCTTCCCGGCCTCGACTGCTCTGGCGATTGTTGTCACGGCTCTGGTCTTCTCGGGTGTCAGTGAATCCGGCCGCCACTAACTCGGCTGGCTCGCCTTCGTCACAACGGGCCTTGCGCTTGTGGTGGCGATCGCTGCCACGGTTGTTTCTGCGGCCCCAGTTGCTTGGTTCTCCTTCCTCATCCGGGAACTCATTGCATACAGAATCTTCACCATCCGCCCATTCGTTGGCGATCTTCATGAGCTCGACTACGGACTGTGGCCGAAGGCGACCGAAGGCCTCTCGAAGATCGTGTCGAGTGACACCACGGATGAATGCGTCGATTGCTCTATCTTCTGAAACGATTCCGACAGAGTTGCGCATGAGTGTCCAACGCTGGATGTATGATCGTAGGGACTCGTCTTTCCGTTGCTTGCAGGCTTGCAGTTCCGCGAACGTCGTGGGCCTTGAGTATGTTCCGAGGAAGTTCTTGACGAAGGCATCTTCAAACTGATCCCAAGAATTGAAGGAGTTCCGAGGCAGGTTCTAGAGCCAGGTGCATGCTGATCCTACGAGCATCAGCTGGACATACTGCATAGCTGTTGTCGTGGTGCCTCCTTGACAGTTGACTGCGATGATGTAATCGTCGAGCCAAATTTTGAGATCATGTGTGCCGTCGAACTTGACTGACTTGGATGTGAGCTTGAAGCCTCGCGGTATTATTGTGGCGCCGATGCGGTAGTTGAAACAGGCAAGACCGCAAGGTTCGTTGTCGTCGTCCGAGTAAAGTTCCTCAGTCGGGGTATTGACGGGTCGTTTGGAGCGATTGCAGTCGACTGTTCGCTGTGTGGTGACGTTGCGCAAGTCTTCCCCCTCTTGCAGGTGACGAACGGGTCGATCTCCGCGCGCTTGGGTTGTTGTTGTTGCGGGTGTGGCTCCAGGGATCAGCGCCTCCTCTACTAAGCGGAGCGCCTGGATTTATTGCCAATGTAGAGCTGCGCGAGGGTCGCCCTCCGGAGGCTGAGTTGCCCGCAGGTACGTAGACAACGACATGAGAGCACCCGAAGCTGTTTTGGGGATGGGTATCCCGTCTGCGTCCTCTGACATGAAGGATGACTCGAGGTTGCGGGTGGCCGCAGCTCTTTCGACATCCGTCATTATACGGGCACGTGATCGATAACGGCCATGTTCTTGCGTGACGGTTGGTCCCGAGGAAGAGAAGGAGTAAGCGGCGCGACGAGCACTCGACGCATCAGCGAGTTCTTTACGCCGGGCCAGCTCGGCTTTCTCTAGTAGCATCTTCTCGTTCTCCTTCCACACGAGATATTGGTATGTCATCATGTCCTCTCGAGTCGCTTCCATAGGAGGAAAAGTACACTCTTGGACATGCTTCATGGCCCGGATTCCCATCTCTTGAGTGATCACTAGGGTAGTTACTTTGTCTGGCATGGTGACTTCCAGTGGGAACGTAGGTTCCTCGCGGTGGGGACCGGTTCCGGGTGTCCTGTTATTTGTTGCGTCCACCATGAAGACTTGGATGGGGTAAGACTGCGCAGTCGAAGACGCGTTGCTGCTGCTGCTCTCGCCGCCAGGGCTGTCCTCGGAGCCGAATATGGAGGCGAGGTGGTAGACGCTGCAATCGATGCAGAATTCGTCCGGCGAAGCAACAGTCGATGGTGTCGCGGGTGCCGGAGTTGAAGGAGATGCAGATGTAGTCGAGGCAGATGCGATCTCCGCGGTCGATGAAGGCGCGAGTCCCGTGGTCGGAGCAGATGCGAGCTCCGCGGTCGGAGGTGAAAACGGGGTAGTTGGTGCAGGCGCGATCTCCGTGGTCAGTGATGTAGTAAAAGAGGGTGCGATCTCCATAGTCGGCGAAGATGCCGGTGATGCAGTCGAAGCAGGCGCGATCTCCGTAGTCAGCGAAGATGCCGGTGATGCAGTCGAAGCGGGCGCGATCTCCGTAGTCGATGAAGATGCCGGTGATGCAGTCGAAGCAGGCGCGATCTCCGTAGTCATCGAAGATGCAGGTGCACGGTTGGAGAGTCGAATCGTCCCCCACTTGTTCACATGGAATTTCATGCTACCGAAAGTAAGGCACATACCTCCGTAGAGATCGGCGTACACCGATCGGTGGGCCGGCGGGTGGGGGACGAATTCGAAGGAGCCGAAGCGGATCGGCACCTCGATTGTCGGCGTGTCAATGGTCATTGCAGATGGAGCCGGTGCAACCATGATTCCAGCACTCTTCTTTCCCACAGACGGCGCCATTTGACGTGGGGTGGCCACGGCAAATCCCAGGGTCGAGTACCCCAGGTTGATTGAGAGGGAGAAAGGTCGGAGTGCTGGTAGTTACCACGGCTGACAAGCAAGGCGATTTACCCTGGTTCAGGCTCCCGGAGGATAATACCCTACTTCCAGCTTGTCTGTTATTGATAGTTTGAAGGTGTTACAATGGCGATCCCGGCGAGATGGCGATCTCGCTAGGGTTTCGGTGGTGGAATATGAGCGTGTCTCTTGATCGGCGGCCTTCCCAACCTTTATATTGAGGCTGGGTCTTGGGAGTTCGCAACCGACTAGGGATACAGGTAAGGCAAGTCCTTGCCGACCTATACTACACCTTCCTTGGGGCGCAATATGTCTTCTTTGGGCTCTCTTCATGGGCCTTGTACATTGTCCTCTAGTAGGCCGTCCATCGGGACCTAGTCCTCACGTGCACCAGGTACCTTCATAGTGGGGCACCCGAAAGGTAGGCCCACGTCAGCTTGCCTCTATATTATTTGGTGATTCTGGATTTGTTCATTTTTAAAAAAATTACAAGTTCGGGGAGGAAGAGAATAGGCTCCCCTACTAAAATATGTTTCTTCAAAATGTTGCAGAACTAGGCTCCCGACCTCCTTTTTAGGAGATCATTTACATCTATTTGTACCTTATAATGCGAAGTTACAATAAAAGGAAAAAAAAAGGAAATAGAATATAGGTGATGACACATTGTCTAGCCGCGTTGCACAAGATAAACAATGACAACACAAAAGATTACATGTAGTGCATGGAGGAGTGCTACGTGCGCCATCTAAGGCTATCTCAACACCAAGACCTTGAAAGTTTCCACAATATCGCACCTACATAACCGGCGGTGATCACCACGACACCTTATTACACCACATGCTAGTCAAGGAGTGTTGGTCGGTGGCATTGACCGTAAACTCAAGTAACAAGGGCACGATAGTATAAGCCATGCAAGTCGTGAGACCATTAAAGAAGATGAACCTTGACTGCAAACCTTGCCATAATGACAGTCTTGAGAATTTTACAAGGTAAGTTGATGACCTACAACGTCAAAAAGCGCTAAACAACCGAAACGAACTAGGATTACATATTTCACCATAATAAGAGTGATCATCGCCCTAGGATGGTCTCGATCTTGCACAATAACACAAGAGGAGAAGCATACGTCAACGTCGTGACAACATAAGGCGGGACTGCTAGATCCATCTTATGCCATAGCCAGAATACCAAGAACCAACACCATAGGAATAAGGAGTCCGCAAATCTACAATGTTGTCTCCCAGGAGACCATTCCTCCCTGGACGCCGACACTAGTCCACCATGAAGATCCACGTCAACAGTAGGGACAGGGGTTTTGTATGACGCCTTTTACAAGATGAACAACACCTATGAGCATCACCATGGCTAAGATTTGCTCAAAATGGCACATGTCCCCACCCTAAAGGGACAAAGAAAGTGTCAGGGAGGAAACCTTAATTTCTTGGCACCGGTAAGTTTCCGTTGATCCTTCGATTCTATATACAAGACTACTTACTCTTATCTAGATCCACAAGCTTGGAGCGCGAACAGTGCAAGTGTACCGGTGCCAGGGAGTTGCGGCGATTCCCTCCAAGAAGACTCGAGATACTCTGCAGGAGGATGTGAGAGTATATGTCGTTTCTTCTTTGGCTTACCATTTCTTTGTCTAGTTTTGGTTAGTTGGTTTTCTTTGATTTTTGTTGTTAGGTTTTAATGGTGTTGAGTTTTTTCCTTCTAATACAAAATAACACACACTTTGATGTCTGTTCTACAAAATTAGGATCTTACCGAAATTTATAGTAGTACATCGCATCTTAATTCTACAGTTTCCGTATTACATAGTGCAGTCCAAATAGGCCATTACGCAACCACCGCGTCAATTACCTCATCGTACTGGACCATTTCCTTTTTTCCTGAATCACATTGATTCGAGGCTAAATTGGTCTGCCATATTGTTATGGACTAATTTCTGGGCGTCGCTTGCACCGGAAGATCAGATTGGCAGTTGACCCTACCCAGCTGATAAGCTACGGCTGATCACGAAGATTGAAGGAGAGCTTTCAGGTATAGGGCGACAGCAACTACATCATACTGGCTCCTACGTGGAAAAGCTCGAGTATTTCGCATCAGCCACCAAAGCCAGGCCAAAACCAGATCCACTGTCATCTCATCGCCCATCCAGGCCTACAGGAACAAGATGAGGAACATTTGTTATACAAGTCGTTGGTTCCATCTGGAATTATTCAGCAGATCGAGGTCCTTTTGTTGCTATGCTTTTGTTTCAGCTCAGATGAAGCGAATAAAACTCCAAAGAAAAGGTGAACTGAAATCGACCTGGCGTGATGCTACCCCATTGAGGATGTATAGCATTTCATTTTTCAAGCATGGAAGGGCCGTGCCGCGTAAGTGATAGTGGGCTTTCTGTTATGGGCATTAAGTCGAACTGCAGGCTTGTACTAGGGCAGCCCTTAATTGGGCCGATCACGGCGAATCAGGCCGATGATTGAAACACAGACGCACCAGTTCTGTTTCTCCCTTTGCTTACTTTTTTTTTTGAACAGGGATAGGCCCAAAAGGGTCTGGATACTGCATTAAAATTCTAGCGGCACGGTACAATTTACCAGAAGGACCTCCAAGAAGAAGACAATTTGGACAAGGTCCTTGACATTAACACAACAGACCCTAAAAGAAAGACATGAAACGCAATCAGGTCCGTCGCTGCCGCCGATGAGCGTTGACCTCAAGCCACGGCCTTCGCCACCAGCACCGGGGACAAGATCACTTGATGCAGCTGGGAAGATGGACGCCGTTGCGAGATCAGAATAGGGCCTCCGATGGAGGTTTATAGCCGCCTGACACGCCGCCGGCGTCAGGGGATGGAGTTGCGGCCCGCCAGCACCTTGGGTCGGCAGCCAGTTAAGGGCCACCGAGGATGAACTCCAAGCACGCGCAGTATCACGAACATCCCGGCCTCCTGCGGAACTGATGAACGTCGAGTCGATCCGGCCCTTCACTTTGCCGCCACGGCCGGCCAGAAGGTGGATCAACACCAAAGAGCTCCAGATGCAGAGAAAGCAGAAGCGGCGCTTATTGAACCAAGCCGCCGCTGAGCGCCTCCCAGCCTTCTTCCTCCTCGGAAGCAGGAGAAACGCGTCCAACAGACGCTGCCCAGCCCCGCGCCATGGAGCCAGAGCAGACGAGCTTAAGGGAAGATAAAAGGCAGCTTTATTGACGGAGATGCCAGAAGCCAGCTTCCCCGCTTGCCACAGCGACTGCCACCGGAGGAGGACAGCGAAGAACACCAGAACCTGGGCGCACCGGATCCAGCCGCGGGGTTCCAGCAACCTACTCCAAGACGCCATATAGGACACAAACGGCACAGAGGCCAGACACAAACTAACCCTACTATCTACAGGGGAGCTCCGCGCACCTCTCCCTCGTCTACTCCAGCCGGCAACGCCGTCGGAGAAGATTGGGGATCGGGCGGGATCGGGGCGGCGGCGACGGTCGACTCTCAGAGAGGTTTCTGGAGAGGAGCTCTATGCCCTTTGCACGTTCTTCTGTCAGACTAAGGAGTTCAACAGGTGCATTTCCCTTTTTGCTTACTTATATTTGCTTACTTATATTTTGAAACCGGGCAAGAGGCTTGCCTTTTCATTGATATAGAAGAAGTGAGTTGGCCAATTTATAAGGAACTAGTTGGAATATACGTGCAACGCACGTCTTTACAATTAAGGAGACAATTTAGAATTATGAAAGACCGTCCAAGGGTCTACATAGATTACTTTTTTAACTTTTTTTTGCGTCGGTCCTGTATTTTATATTGCAAAGAACATGGAGCACATGGCAACGTGTGCACGTCTTAATAAATAGACTTGAATTATGTGTAATACAGACGAACACAAAACAGAGAAACATAGTGTTACAAAAAATACAATTAATTCTCTAGTTTAAGAAGTCACAATCAAATTCCAAAAAAATCCCCATTTTAAAAATAACATGTCACACTAACATAGCACACACAGATAAATTAGAAGTATTTTTTTTACAAAGGCAGCAGTGCAGCTTCATTATATGAAAGAGCTGAATTACAGTGCCATGACTGAACATAGCAGAATTGGATGGATCGGTAGGTAGGCTTCCATGCACGGACGCAGGGACGGTATCAACGTGAAAAAATAGGTGGACGGTGGCGCCTAGCAGCCTCTACAAGCCGCACCTCACTGCCTCACAGGTCTTTGTACTGATTGGGAAGGTTCGATCTACCCAGTGTGTCGTATTCTCCCTATCAAATCATCAAGGCAGAAATCCGATCTGACAGGAAAAAGAGAGTGTTGATTACCTGAACCAGCCACTATCGCGGGCGCCAAGCATAGTGCTCCCAATGAAGAACGGCGGAGGATGGCTGCCGCCTGCAAAATCTTAGCTTCGAGGATGGCGCGATGCTGCCGCAGACACACACACGATCAATATGAAGCGAAGAGATCTTCGTAGTATTAGTAGGCAGAGGTGATTATCCATGATGCATCAGCAAACCCATGGGATCGCGATCTTCATGGTGTAACTGTCAGAGCCCTCCCAGGCAAACTTTCCGCTAGTGCGGCCAACCACCGCTCAGCCTAGAGCCAGACTTGTACTTCTGGGGCAGCTTGTACAGGTCAGTCGTGCTGCACAACTCCTCCTCGCCGGGCTGGGAAAAGGACACCGGCGGCAATCTCAAACCACGTCCGGTTGGAGTCGCTCGGGAAGGAGCTGGTCGGGATTCCGGCTGCGCGGATCACCGGGGATATGACAGCGGGAGGGTGGCTCAGGCCGGCAGCGGGACCAGGTCGGAGCGATCGGTCAAGGCCAGACCTGGCCGACAAGGAGAAACCGTCTTTTTTTTCTTTTATTAGGGTGGCAATTGATACGTCCATTTTGCACGGAAATTCGCATTGGCACCCGGGTGTAGATGCTCCCGATATTTCAAAAAAATTTCAAAATTTGAAAACTCATCAAAAAAATCTGAAAAAAATCATGCACGTACATGACCATGGTACGCACCACCGTATTTTTTTTCGCGATGAAATACCATCGTATGTGGCCTGTACAAAAATGACAAATTTCCTGTCAGATTTTCAAATTTTGAACTGTACTTGTCTGACAGGAAATTTGTCATTTTTGTACAGGGCGCGTACGATGGTATTTCGTCGCGAAAAAAAATACGGTGGTGCGTACCGGGGTCATGTACGTGCATGATTTTTTTCAGATTTTTTTGATGAGTTTTCAAATTTTGAATTTTTTTGAAATCTACCGGGTGCATCTACACCCGGGAGCCAAAACGCCTTCCCTCATTTTGCATCACTATTTTATATCATAATTTACTGTTATTCATCGATATATTTCATATTAATACATGTTACTTATGTTATTTTATCTTATTTTGCATGTTTGATGATTATTGGGGATTTATCTGCCGGAGCCAGATTTCAGCTGGAAAAACACCGTCAAGCTAATATATTTGTGAAACTCCAAAAATCACGAAACGTTCGCCAAAGTTCCTATTTTTCCAGATGACGGAGCTAGCCAAAAGGGGAGCTCCAGGTGGGCTAGGTGGGCCCCACGCCACCCCTGGGCGCGGCCAGGAGGAGGGCGGCGCCGAGGCCTGGCGTGGCCACCTGGGCCCACCTCTGGCGCTGCCCCTTCGCGTATATCTCCCCCGTAACCCTAAACATCAGAGGTTCGTCCACAAAATATTCGCCGCCTCCACGGGACGGAAACCACAGAGAAGAAAAGCTCTCCGGCAGGGAGAAATCTGCCGGGGAAATTCCTTCCCGGAGGGGGGAAATCATCGCCATCGTCGCCGTCATCGTGCTGGACTTCATCAGGATCATCATCGTCATCATCCACCGCTCCACCATCATCATCTCCACTGCTCCACTCCGTTCCGCTGTAACATCTAGGGCTGCACCTTGTCTAGTTCATTGGGGAGACTCTCCCGGTGTTAATTACTCCTTGTTGTTGATGCTATTGAGTTTTATCGGTGAATTAAGGTTTATGTCCAGATTGTTATTCATCATTATATCACCTCTGATCATGATCCATATGATGTCTTGTGAGTAGTTCGTTTAGTTCTTGAGGACATGGGGAAAGTCTTGCTGCTAGTAGTGGAATAATGTTGAGTAATATTTAATGGTTTGATATTTAAGTTGTGGTGTCATTCTTCTAGTGGTGTCATGTGAACGTCGACTACATGATACTTCACCTTTATGGGCCTAGGGGAATGCATTGTGTATTTAGCTTGCTAATTGTGGGGTTGCCGGAGCGACAGAAACCTGAACCCCCGTTGGTAAGTTAGTGCACAAGGGAGTGTAGGATCTGAGAGTTTAAGGCTGTGGTTAGATTTATCTTAATTACTTTCTTGTAGTTGCGGATGCTTGCAAGGGGTATAATCACAAGTACGTATTAGTCCTAGGAAGGGCAGTGCGTTAGCATAGATTCACCCACACAACACTTATCAAAACATTGAAGATTAATCAACTACATGAAACGAAAGCACTTGACGAAATTCCATGTGTCCTCAGGAACGTTTGGTAATCATAAGTAACACAACCGGCTTGTCCTTTGCACTCAAAAGGATTGGGCCACTCGCTGCAATTATTATTGCTCTCGTTTATTTACTCATACTGTATTTATCTGCTATATTGAAAACCCCTAAAAACTTGTCTGCTAGTGTTTACAGTGAATCCTTGATCAAAACTACATACCAGCACCTTCTGCTCCTCGTTGGGTTCGACACTCTTATTTATCGAAAGTACTACGATACACCCCCTATACTTGTGGGTCATCAAGACTATTTTCTGGCGCCGTTGCCGGGGAGTGAAGCGCTATTGGTAAGAAGAATTGGTAAGGGAAATATTTACTGTAAGTGTTGTTCTGTCATGGAGTCATCTCCATTCGAATCACTGTTTGGGAAGACTACTACCACTGCTACGGTAGTAGATGACCCTCCACCTGCTCAGGGAATTCCATTTAAAATACCTATGAAAATTGTTGAACGTGTTATGAATAACCGCTATGATGGAACTGTCCATCCTGGTAATCACTTGCTTTTTCTACATGAATTGTGCGAGTTATTCAAGTGTGCAGGTATTTCTATGGACAAAGTCAAGAGGAAATTATTTTCTCTATCACTGAAGGGCAGAGCTGCTGAATGGTATAGTCTGCTTAAAAATGGCCACTCATTGAGTTGGGTCGAGATTGTTCCTCTCTTTTACTCCAAATTTTATCCTCTTAGTGAGATCCATAAAGACAGGAACTCTATATATAATTTTTGGCCTCATGATGGAGAAAGTATTGCCCAAGCTTGGGGGAGGCTGAAGTCATTAATGCTCAAATGCCCCATTCATGAGCTCCCAAGTAATATTGTTATCAATAACTTTTATGCAAGGCTTTCTCTTCATGATAAAGATTTATTGGATACTTCTTGTTCTGGATCATTTACACGGAAGAAAGAGGAAGATAAATGGGACCTTCTTGATCGTATCCAGGAAAATACTGAAGGATGGGAGAACGACAAAGGTAGAGAGTCAGGTATAAATTATGATTTTGAATGCATTAAATCTTTTATGGAGACTGATAGTTTTCGTAATTTTAGTGCTACTTATGGTCTTGATTCTCAAATTATTGCAAACTGTTATAAGGCTTTTGCTTCGTATCTCGATATTCCTAGAAAGGGGTGGAAAAAGTATCATGAACCTTATAAAGATAACATTAATTCTGCTCTTGTTAAAAACATTGAAGTTCATACTGTTGATCGCATTCTGCCAGAACCTTATATTGAAAAAATACCTTTTCCTGTAAAAGTAAAAGAACATTCTATTTTGGCTAGTGTGGTTAATAAAAGTGAAAGGAAAGCTAAAGAACCTGATGAGCAAATAACTGTAAAACCTGCAATAGCTATGGTTAAGGATCTTGTAACTGAAAATGTAGAAGGAGGACATATTAAATTTTGCGAAGAAGCTTCTAACATTGTTACACATCCTAAAAGAGCCCGGAAAACAAGTGTCCTGTGCTTTCAGTCAAAATAGGTGAGCATTGCTACTATGGTCTTTGTGATATTGGCGCCAGTTCAAGTGCTATTCCTTATGATCTTTACAAGGAAATTAGGCATGAAATTAATCCTTGCGAACTTGAGGAGATTGATGTGGTTATTCAGCTTGCTAATAGAGAAACTATCTCTCCGGTTGGTATTGTTAGAGATGTTGAAGTTTTATGTGGTAAGACTAAATACCCTGCTGATTTCTTAGTTCTTGGTTCTGCTGCTAGTAAAACTTGTCCTATTATTTTTGGTAGACCTTTCTTGAATACCTGTGGTGCTATTATTGATTGTAAGAAAGAGAAAATTTATACTAAATTTGATGGAGAATCTTATGAGTTCAATTTTTCCAAATTTGCTAAGAATCATTATGAAACTGCATTGCCTAATGAGGATTTAAAGGTTGAACAACTTGCTTCTATTGCTGTTGCTCCTAACAATGCTTTACAGCAATTTATGGAAGATCATGAGAGCGAGGTATTTGCAGAGGAGAGAAATGAGATTGACGACATCTTTCTTCGTCAACCTCCAATTCTCAAGCATGATTTACCAGTGGAAGACTTGGGTATTTCGGCTCCACCAAAGGAGGATCCTGTCTTTGATTTAAAACCTTTACCAGATACACTTAAATATGCTCATATTGATGATAAGAAAATATATCCTGTTATTATCAGTTCTAAACTTTCAGGTGATGAAGAAGCAAGATTGTTAGAGGTGTTGAAGAAACATCGAGGAGCTATGGGTTATACTCTTGATGATTTAAAAGGGATTTCTCCTGCTATCTGTCAACATGCAATTAATATGGAGCCTGACGCAAAGCCCGTTGTTGAACATCAACGTCGTTTAATTCCTAAGATGAAAGAAGTGGTAAGGAATGAGGTATTAAAACTCCTTGATGCAGGTATAATTTATCCTATTGCTGATAGTAGATGGGTTAGTCCTGTTCATTGTGTTCCTAAGAAAGGAGGAGTAACTGTTGTGCCAAATGAAAATAATGAGCTTATTCCTCAAAGAGTAGTAGTTGGCTATAGGATGTGCATTGATTTTCGAAAAGTTAATAAGGTTACTAAGAAAGATCACTATCCTCTGCCTTTTATTGATCAAATGTTAGAAAGGTTGTCTAAGAAAACTCATTTCTGTTTTCTTGACGGTTATTCCGGTTTTTCACAAATAGCTGTTAGACATCAGGACCAGGAGAAAACTACCTTTACTTGTCCTTATGGAACGTATGCTTATAGACGTATGCCTTTTGGTTTGTGTAATGCTCCTGCTACGTTTCAAAGATGCATGTCTGCTATTTTTCATGGCTTTTGTGAAGAAATTGTGGAAGTCTTCATGGACGATTTCTCCGTCTATGGAACTTCTTTTGATAATTGTTTGCACAATCTTGACAAAGTTTTGCAGAGATGTGAAGAGACTAATCTTGTTCTTAATTGGGAGAAATGCCATTTCATGGTTAATGAAGGAATTGTTCTTGGGCATAAAATTTCTGAAAGGGGTATTGAAGTGGACAGAGCTAAAGTTGAAGCAATTGAGAAAATGCCCTGCCCAAGGGATGTGAAAGGTATTCGTAGTATTCTTGGTCATGCTGGTTTCTATAGGAGGTTTATTAAAGATTTTTCTAAAATTTCGAAACCACTTACTAATCTTCTTCAAAAAGATGTACCTTTTGTTTTTTATGATGATTGTAAGGAAGCATTCGAAATTCTTAAAAAGGCTTTAATAACTGCTCCTGTCGTCCAACCACCTGATTGGACTTTACCTTTCGAAATTATGTGTGATGCTAGTGATTTTGCTGTAGGTGCTGTTTTAGGACAGCGAGTAGATAAGAAATTAAATGTTATTCATTATGCTAGTAAAACTCTTGATGTTGCTCAAAAGAACTATGCTACCACCGAGAAGGAATTTTTAGCGGTAGTATTTGCTTGTGATAAGTTTAGACCCTATATTGTTGATTCCAAGGTAACTATTCATACTGATCATGCTGCTATTAAATACCTCATGGATAAGAAGGATGCTAAGCCTAGACTTATTAGATGGGTTCTTCTGTTACAAGAGTTTGATTTGCATATTGTGGATAGGAAGGGTGCTGAAAACCCTGTTGCTGATAATTTATCTAGATTGGAAAATATAATGCATGATCCTATTCCTGTTAATGATAATTTTCCAAATGAACAGTTGGCTTCTATAAAGGTAAGTTCACATGAAAGTCCTTGGTATGCTGATTATGCTAACTTTATTGTTGCCAAATATTTGCCTCCAACTTTTACTTATCAGCAAAGAAGGAAATTCTTTTGTGACTTGAGGCACTATTTTTGGGATGACCCACATTTGTATAAAGAAGGAGTAGACGGTATTATGCGAAGATGTGTTCCCGAACATGAGCAAAAAGAAATATTGGACAAATGTCATGGTAGTGCTTATGGAGGACATCACGCTGGAGATAGAACTGCACAAAAGGTTCTACAATCAGGTTTTTATTGGCCTACTCTCTTTAAAGATGCAAGGAAGTTTATTTTATCATGTGATCAATGTCAGAGAGTTGGTAACATTAGTAGACGTAATGAAATGCCTATGAATTATTCGCTTGTTATTGAGCCTTTTGATTGTTGGGGATTTGACTTTATGGGTCCTTTTCCTCCATCAGATGGTTATACTCATATTCTTGTTGCTGTTGATTATGTTACTAAATGGGTAGAAGCTATACCAACCTCTAGTGCTGATGGTAAAACTTCTTTGAAAATGCTTAAGGATGTTATTTTTCCTAGGTTTGGTGTACCTAGATATCTTATGACCGATGGTGGTTCTCATTTTATTCATGGTGGTTTTAGAAAAACTCTTGCTAAATATGGTGTTAACCACAGAATTGCTTCACCATATCATCCTCAAACAAGTGGTCAAGTAGAGTTATCAAATAGAGAAATTAAATTGATTTTGCAAAAGACTGTTAATAAATCCAGGAAGAATTGGGCTAGACAGCTTAACGATGCTTTGTGGGCTTATAGAACTGCTTATAAAAATCCCATGGGCATGTCTCCTTACAAAATGGTTTATGGAAAAGCTTGTCATTTACCTTTAGAGTTAGAACATAAAGCTTATTGGGCAATCAAAGAACTTAATAGAGATTTTAAACTAGCTGGTGAAAAGAGATTGCTTGAATTGAGTTCTCTAGATGAATGGAGGAGTGAAGCGTATGAGAATGCTAAACTCTTCAAAGAGAAAGTTAAGAGATGGCATGACAAGAGGATTTTAAAGAGAGAATTTAACGTGGGTGATAAAGTTCTATTGTATAGGTCTCGTCTCAGATTTTTTGCAGGAAAATTGCTCTCAAAATGGGAAGGGCCTTATATTGTTGAAGAAGTTTATCGCTCAGGTGCAATAAAAATTAATTCGCTTGATGGTGACAAACCACAAGTGGTCAATGGGCAAAGACTCAAGCACTATATTTCTGGAGATTCTTATAATGAAAATGTTGATGTTATTCAAGTGGTAACTCCGGAAGAATTCATTGAAACTCAAAAACAGGAAACTGCAGAAGCTGATTTGGAGTAGGTATGAGTTTCGGTAAGAAAAAGTTCGTGTTTGACTTTAAAAAATTATATTATTTATTTTTATTTAATTTTGGAAATCACAAGTCGAAGAAGGGACGGAAGCGGTGCCCGAGGGCACCACGCCACCCCTGGGCGCGGGCCCCACCATGGCCGCGCCGGGCCCTGGCGTGGGCGCCTCGGAGCCCGTCTTCGACTCCGCTTCGACCTGGACTTTCCTTTTGGCATGATATTTTCTGCTATTTAATCCCCCGGATCCCCGAGGTCCGTATCTTGTGTTTTCGTCGCGTTTTGTTTCGAGTTGTTTCTGTCAGGACCTTCAAGAGTTTAGAGCACCATGGTCTCCTCTACCAACAAGGAGGCTCTGAAGGATGATCTCAAGGACCAGAAGGCGAAGAAGAGAAGGACACGATCGAAGTTGATTATGATGTGGAAGAAGATCCACGTCCTTGCCCTAGTGCTACTGTTGCAAGTATCGGAGTGGTACGAAATCCGACCAACTTCAAGGTGGGTGCAAGGATGAGCACGGGTGGCAAAACTCCTCGTCACTTCCTGGCCCCTAGAACACTCCCTCCAGATACCAAAAAGCCCTTCCGCACTCTCATCCATAAGTACCAATTTGAAAAAGTTCCAGAAACAGAATTGCCCACTCGTTGGGATATAGATCGTTCTAACAATGCAGGGAAAGGAAGCCCTAAAGCTGAAGAGAAGTGGAACAACAATTCCAAGAGCTGGGATTCATATTCTGACAAGATGATGAACCGCATTGAACATAATTCAGAGTTGATTCGCAATCTTATCTACAAGGTCGACGAGCTGAAAGGAAATTGTTGAGAAGCTTGTTGGAGAATCCCGCGTGTCACCAAAGGAGTAATTCGTCATGGGTAACAACACACCCTCAGCTTGTTCCAAGCTTGGGGGGAGTGTTTTCAGTATCATTATCTTTTATCTTTTACCTTCTAAATTTTGTGGTAGTATCATGAGTAGAGAAGTTATCATATGAGATGGTTTGCAATGTGGAGTGTCACTCCTTAGTTGGTTATCAATGTATCCGTTGGTGTGAGGTTGCTTTTGTTTGGAATATTAATGAGAAGTTTTATCTTTACTTTCTGCACACCTTATTTTAGTTTGCAAATTCTTTTCATATGCTGATCTTGATGTTAGTAGTAGCGTCACTTTGGGTGCAGCAAGTAAATCTAGTTGGTTGTGGCAAACTTAGCATTGGTCAGTAGCAACAATACTTTGAAGCTTAAGTAGAGAAGAGAGAACTTCTTGCAAAAATATTATCCCTGTTATCTTTCTTTCTTGTTAGCCCATGAGATTAGCATTCTTGAGTTTAAATATTTGTGCTTACAAGGAAGATAGCATGATTGTTTTTATTACATCTATGTTTGTTTGTTTCTCTCAACTCTTATGCTTGCTACCAAACCTTGCTAGCCTAAACCCTGTACTGAGAGGAAATACTTCTCGTGCATCCAAAACCTTTAGCCACTACCCTCCATAGTGTCCACATAACTTCCTATGCGTGGTATTTCATCGCCACTCCAAGTAAATTTGTCATGTGCTACCTTTAAAACATTCAAATACTCCTTTTTGTGTCACTGTTTACCAAGCTCATAAGGACGTGGTAGTTGGGTTTGTCATCTTCCATGCTAATTTAATTTTCTCAGACTAGCAGCTTACATCTTCTTATCTATTTTATATTGCACAAGAGCTGGTTAGACCACTGTAAAGTAATTAAATAGACACTCCTCCATGGTTTGAGATTGTTGGCAGGCACCCGAGGATTCGGTTAGCCATGGTTTGTGAAAAGAAATGGTGGGGAGGAGTGTCAAAGCTATAAGTGCATAATATAATGCAAAGTATATAAATTCTCGGAACCGCTCTAAAAGTTGGTTAGCATGGAAGATGATAAGAACTCTATCGCTGATTTGTTGACCATTAGCATACACCTCTCAAAACAATTTTTACATCTATTTTAAAAATAAAAAGCTCTAGCACATGATCTAATCTCTGCTTCCCTCGGCGAAGGGCCTATCTTTTACTTTTATGTTGAGTCAGTACACCTATTTCCTCTTTCTTTAAGCAAGCATTTGCGTTGTTGAGATACAACCATCTATAGACTGTAATACCTTCAATCATGTCTTTTATTCTTCCTTTGTTTGAGCACAAAGACTTTTATCTATGAGAATATAACTTTGAAAGTTTTTCTTTGACTGCAAAGAGAACCGTGATGGTTGAGCATGCAAGTTCTGCGATATAGCTCTAGTATAAAGACTCTTCTTGAAAGATAAGTTAAATTGTTGATTGTTCTCTGACCAAGAACAAAGGTTGCCACCACCAATTGATTTCTTTTATGTACCTTTATTTGTGGTTGTTTCATTACTTGTTTCAAGTTAAGTTATATACAGAGAAGTTGCTGTTTAAAATGATTTGTTTTGTTAAGTAAATATTGATGCTCCTTGTCCGTATTCTTTATTACCGACACTTCACTCCATAACCTGTGGTCTTGTTTACTGAGCTCAGTTTTCGCTTGGGGACAAGCGAGTCTAAGCTTGGGGGAGTTGATACGTCCATTTTGCATCACTATTTTATATCATAATTTACTATTATTCATCGATATATTTCATATTAATACATGTTACTTATGTTATTTTATCTTATTTTGCATGTTTGATGATTATTGGGGATTTATCTGCCGGAGCCAGATTTCAGCTGGAAAAGAACCGTCAAGCTAATATATTTGCGAAACTCCAAAAATCACGAAACTTTCGCCGAAGTTCCTATTTTCTAGATGACGGAGCTAGCCAAAAGGGGAGCTCCAGGTGGGCCTGGTGGGCCCCACGCCACCCCTGGGCGCAGCCAGGAGGAGGGCGGCGACGAGGCCTGGCGTGGCCACCTGGGCCCACCTCTGGCGCTGCCCCTTCGCGTATATCTCCCCCGTAACCCTAAAACATCAGGAGGTTCGTCCACGAAATATTCCGCCGCCTCCACGGGACGGAAACCACAGAGAGAGAAAATCTCTCCGGCAGGGAGAAATCTGCCGGGGAAATTCCTTCCCGGAGGGGGGAAATCATCGCCATCGTCGCCGTCATCGTGCTGGACTTCATCAGGATCATCATCATCATCATCCACCGCTCTGATGACCCACAAGTATAGGTGGTGTATCGTAGTACTTTCGATAAATAAGAGTGTCGAACCCAACGAGGAGCAGAAGGTGTTGACAAGTAGTTTTGATCAAGGAATCACTTTAAATACTAGCAGACAAATTTTTAGGGGTTTTTGATATTGCAGATAAATAAAATACGTGTAAATAAAAGACAGTAATAATAATTGCAGCAAGTGGCCCAATCCTTTTTAGAGCAAAGGATAAGCCGGTTGGGTTACTTATGATGGCAAAATGTTCTTGAGGACACACGTGATAACCCCCAAGAGCAAGGGATCACTGTAGCACCTCTCAATGTGGAAGTAAGGTATCGATCCGCAGGAGCAAGAAGGAAAAGTTATCTATTCCCTACAACTAAAGTGTCACAAGTTTTAGTTGATTATGCACTAAACAAGTTTAGAGAACAAGATGGTTGGTTTGATGGATGTAAAAGTGTCCCAATCCTCTTCTTTGCAAGAGGACAAGACAAAGGTAGTAGCAAGTGAAAGCTCTCAAAGAGAGAAAGCCCAATCCTCTATGTAGCAAGAAGACAAGCTCAAGTGTGTGTTTCTTATAGGAACAATGGACATGGTTAATGGGTTCACTTAATCCTCTCTCTCTCATCTACGGTGATCATCATGTTATAGATAAAGTATACACAATTGTCATGTTTTAATGGTAGCTTTTTATGACGGCTATATGTCTTAAAACACATAGTTGAAAGAAATACTCATTTGTGTTGCTAGGTCACCCCTCGTAAGGCTAGCGTGGTTGCTCTCACTCCCACATCATACTCTTTCTTTTTACCCCCAGATAAAGGATGTTGGGCGGTACTGTGTCACTCAATACCTATGCCGTGTCACATCGGCCATCCCGTACCCACATACATCATACTTCAAAGTATGACAAATCAGAAAAGCTCCAACACAACGGTAAATGCATAACAAATCATCTCACACCACAATATTCACCACAAAGGTATTACATAGATGACCGTAATCATGTTCAGCAGCTCATACGGTACTAATTAGTGAAGCTCAAGAGAGAGGAGAGATACAAAAGTTACCACCACAAACCCTAGTCCAGGGGTGGACTACTTCCCCTTCATCATGGTGATGATGGTGAAGAAGTTCTTGCTGTAGATGTTGATGATGAACACGCCGGAGGGGGGTGGAGCCCTCCGGAGGTGATTCCGGCGGCGTTTCCCCCCTCCGATCTTCTCCGGCGGCAGCCTTCTGACTCTCTGTTTCGGTGTTCTGTGTTTCTCCGCCGCCTCCTTTCGCGAAACGCCAGGGGACCTTTTTTATAGGCGTTTTTAGGTCAAGATAGAGTCGGTGGACGAAAGAACGACGGCCACGGAGCTCCGAGGGGGAAAGAGCTGGGCCCACGTGGCCAGGCATTTTAGGCCGCGTGGGACCCTCCCATTTCCAGCCTGTTGGGCTTCTGGTCTTCAATTTAAGCCCATTGCGTTCGTCTCGAAAATTCTGAACCGTGCTCTTTGGCCTTGCCCTTTTTGGAGTCCCGAAGCTCCCGGAAAGTCTGAAACACTAAAAAAGACGTTTTCTGGAAAAACAGGGTTAATTCCAAATAAATGGGAAAACTATGAAACAATCCCAAAATCATTATAAAACATTGATATAACCCTTATATGATGCAAATATGATTGGAATATAAGCAATTAAAGTGCAAAGTTCATGTATGCATTTTACATGCATCAACATCCCCAAGCTTAATCAATGCTCGTCCTCGAGTATGAAGATGATAAAACTAACATGGACTTTGCAATTTAATACTTAACAATGAATATCAAAGATGATTACTATTGCTACATATAGTCAAATGATTCATTCTTCAAAGGAGTAGCAATATGCAAATAGTTTATGAAGTGATTTCAAGTATTCAAGACAAGGATGTTCATTGATAGTTCACAAAGTGTAACACGGTAGCAAGTAATATGGAACACATGTATGCATAATGATAAGTAGAACATCCTACAATGGTCATAGAGTGTAGATGGAAATCTGAATATGATAGGTGTACACATCGGAAAGATGTATATGTGAGTAGAGGTAAACCATGCATAAGTTTCATCCAACTTCCAAACTCTTCTACTTAAGTTAATGATTGCAATAAGGTATTCATTGGTGTCAAGCTCTCATTGCCCCTATCATAGCATCTTGAATGATTAAGGTTAAAGTGAAAGCAAATATGAGTAGTGTGCTTGATAAAGAATGGGTTGAATGTCTCATGCCCCTTGAATACAAGTACTTACACCATGTGTTACTCAACTTGGGAAACAAAGCAAGTTCAATTAAATATCATTGTAAGCATAATAGTATCATCAAGAGCGTCAACTGGGGTACCTCTTGTCCCAAGATATGGAACAAGCCCATATCAAAATGACAAGACAAACAAACAAAATGAACAATCTCAACACCCTTTTTATTTACCATTTGGAATAGTTTTTTATTGCAAGGTGTATCACAGAAGGTTCACCATAGTATGTAAGTAAATTTCCACCATGAATGATGCATGGCTTAGATTAGCGGCACAGGCGTCTCTCTAACCATTTACACAAACTCATTTAAACTCACTCTATTTCCACATTTATTTCAACATGATAAGCATCCCTAGACAAAAGCACATGATATCAACTAAATGAGATGAAGAGCGTGTTGAAAGCTTGCCATGTGACAGCACATATGGGCTAACTTCCAACCCAAAACATTCATCAAGTCACAAACATCATAATCTTAATAACAATGGGTCAAGTTTTATTATGCAAATAAAAGAACATTGTGCATCAAGTTCGTGAGAGCTATATAACCAAAAAAAATTCCATTGCAATCAATAACATAAACATTTTCATTCAGAGGTAAGATAACACAAACAACATGTTAAACATACTCGGAATAGCATAAAGCCAATAGGTAGATATGGTGGACTCACTGGAATAACTTTGGTTGAAGGTGTTGGAAACAAGTTTTTGCTTGTTGGAGTTTTTGGGCTACCAAAAGGGAGAAAGTTGACCATATAGATGCATGCATGAGTGTCCATAGAACTAACTAATCCATGTTAAACCAAGTAAAATAACAATCAGCACCAAAACATGAATAAGTGATAGCTCTACAAAAAGAATTTGCAAACTATTACTCATAAACAAGCTCATGAATCATGCAACTATATGTATCATTAAAAATCAAGTCAAACATCCCTTTTCCCAATCTTATAAAAGCATCCAACATATTTCAACCCATATTTCCAGTAGCTCTCTCATATATAATTGATAGTGTGGTGGTCTCTCAAGACTCAAACAAAAACAAAAACGACGCTCCAAATTTATGCGATAAAGTGTTTCGATCGAAAAACAGAAGTTGGACGTGTGCAAACTGAGAGTGTGTAGGTCCAGCGGGGTTGTCTTCACATCCCCAAGCTTATGGTATTCACCATCCTTGGATAGCTCTTGGTGCATCTCCTCCAATCCCTGTGAAAAAACTTCAAAACACTGTTTCTCCCATCTCTTTTCTGTGGGGTGCATTAATAGTGATAAACAAATAGGTTCCTTGCTGCATATAATCCTTGAACAAAAATCCATATCACATTTCCAGAAAGTGTATAATGTTGTATGCCTACTCATAAACTCAATTGGATCAAAAAGATTCAATTTAAAAGCTCAAAGCATGCATCAAACAAAATGGGACAGAATCTGTCCAGAAAAACAGCAGCAGCAAAACGTATTTTTCTACCCTACCAAACTTTCTCGAAAAATTCCCAAAACATTCATGCATACAGAGGATGAAAATTTGCAACTACAGTTCAAATATGAGCTCATTCAGAGTTACGGAATAAGAATTAAAAATCATACCGTGCACTGATTCGTGCAGGAATAAAATCTCCGAACGCTATAAGCAACTTTTCAAGACCAAAATGGGTAAAACTTGGCACTTTATTAAAAACTCCAGAAACTAACTAGACACAAAATCTCTTGTTACAGCAAGAGGACACAAAGAAAAACCACACACAAAAATAACCGGGTTGCCTCCCGCAAAGCGATTTCTTTATAGCCATATAGCTAGACTTGATAGTTTTAATGATGCTCACATAGGAATAAGAATTGAATATAAAAGAGCATCAAGAAGCAAATATCAAACACATTTAAGTCTAACCCACTTCCTATGCATTGGGATCTTGTAAGAAAATAAATCAATAAAGCACAAAGTGACTAGCATAGGAAGGCAAAGCAAGTGCAACTTCAAAATTTTCAACAAAAAGAGAGGAGACTTAATATTATTGAGATATATGATACCGTGTCTCCCTCTCTCATAAGGACCAGTAGGTTTTAAAGTACCCAACAAATAAAAGCAAATCAAGAGAAAGGCCAAAACCTTCATCATAAAGAGGATAAATTTAGTAACATGAAGATTTCTATAACCGTACTTTCCTCTCTCAAAATAATTTTCAGCGGCATCATGAATAAAATCAACAATATAGCTATCACATAAAGCATTATTATCATGATCCATAAGCATAACAGTACTATTACTCTCCACACAAGCATAATCAATTTCATTAGTAATAGTGGGAGTAAAACTAGCACATCCATCATTGTAATCATCATAAATTGGAGGCATAGAATAATCAAAATGATTTTTATCCTCAATAGTAGATGGACTGAAAATATCATATTCATCATTGTAAACATCATATATAGGAGGCATATCATAATCAACATAAACTATATCCTCAATAGTGGGTGGACTGAAAATATCATATTCATCATCATAAATGGGAGACATAGTATCATTAAACAAGTTAAAGAACCTCCCCAAGCTTAGATGATTGCAAGATATAAAAGGAACCTCACCAAGCTTAGTCTAGTGCACAGAAGAATAGAAACTTAAGCGCTACGCTCCCCGGCAATGGCGCTAGAAAAGTACTTGATAACCCCCAAGAGCAAGGGATCACTGTAGCACCTCTCAATGTGGAAGTAAGGTATCGATCCGCAGGAGCAAGAAGGAAAAGTTATCTATTCCCTACAACTAAAGTGTCACAAGTTTTAGTTGATTATGCACTAAACAAGTTTAGAGAACAAGATGGTTGGTTTGATGGATGTAAAAGTGTCCCAATCCTCTTCTTTGCAAGAGGACAAGACAAAGGTAGTAGCAAGTGAAAACTCTCAAAGAGAGAAAGCCCAATCCTCTATGTAGCAAGAGGACAAGCTCAAGTGTGTGTTTCTTATAGGAACAATGGACATGGTTCATGGGTTCACTTAATCCTCTCTCTCTCTCATCTACGGTGATCATCATGTTATAGATAAAGTACACACAATTGTCATGTTTTAATGGTAGCTTTTTATGACGGCTATATGTCCTAAAACACATAGTTGAAAGAAATACTCATTTGTGTTGCTAGGTCACCCCTCGTAAGGCTAGCGTGGTTGCTCTCACTCCCACATCATACTCTTTCTTTTTACCCCCAGATAAAGGATGTTGGGCGGTACTGTGTCACTCAATACCTATGCCGTGTCACATCAGCCATCCCGTACCCACATACATCATACTTCAAAGTATGAAAAATCACAAAAGCTCCAACACAACGGTAAATGCATAACAAATCATCTCACACCACAATATTCACCACAAAGGTATTACATAGATGACCGTAATCATGTTCAGCAGCTCATACGGTACTAATTAGTGAAGCTCAAGAGAGAGGAGAGATACAAAAGTTACCACCACAAACCCTAGTCCAGGGGTGGATTACTCCCCCTTCATCATGGTGATGATGGTGAAGAAGTTCTTGCTGTAGATGTTGATGATGAACACGCCGGAGGGGGGTGGAGCCCTCCGGAGGTGATTCTGGCGGCGTTTCCCCCCTCCGATCTTCTCCGGCGGCAGCCTTCTGACTCTCTGTTTTGGTGTTCTGTGTTTCTCCGCCGCCTCCTTTCGCGAAACGCCAGGGACATTTTTTATAGGCGTTTTTAGGTCAAGACGGAGTCGGTGGACGAAAGATCGACGGCCACGGAGCTCCGAGGGGAAAAGAGCTGGGCCCACGCGGCCAGGTATTTTAGGCCGTGTGGGACCCTCCCATTTCCAGCCTGTTGGGCCTCTGGTCTTCAATTTAAGCCCATTGCGTTCGTCTCGAAAATTCTGAACCGTGCTCTTTGGCCTTGCCCTTTTTGGAGTCCCGAAGCTCCCGGAAAGTCTGAAACACTAAAAAAGACGTTTTCTGGAAAAACAGGGTTAATTCCAAATAAATGGGAAAACTATGAAACATTCCCAAAATCATTATAAAACATTGATATAACCCTTATATGATGCAAATATGATTGGAATATAAGCAATTAAAGTGCAAAGTTCATGTATGCATTTTACATGCATCAACACGGGAATTTCGTCAAGTGCTTTCGCTTCCTACAACTGATTAATCTTTATTGTTTTGATAAGTGTTGTGTGGGTGAACCTATGCTAATGCACTGCCCTAACTTGGACTAATACATACTTGTGATTAAACCCCTTGCAAGCATCCGCGTTACAAGGAAGTAATTAAGATAAATCTAACCACAGCCTTAAACTCTGAGATCCTACACTCCCTCATGCACCGGTTTACTAACGGGGGTTTAGGTTTCTGTCACTCTGGCAACCCCACAATTAGTAGCCGAACACACAATGCATTCCTCTAGGCCCATAAAGGTGAAGTGTCATGTAGTCGACGTTCACACGACACCACTAGAAGAATAACACCACAACTTAAATATCAAACCATTAAATATTACTCAACATAGTTCCACTACTAACAGCATGACTTCTCCCATGTCCTCAAGAACTGAACGAACTACTCACAAGACATCATATGGATCATGATCAGAGGTGATATAATGATGAATAACAATCTGGACATATACTTCAATTCACCGATAAAACTTAATAGCATCAACCACAAGTAGTAATCAACACCGGGAAAGTTTCCCCTATGAACTACACAAAGTATAACCCTAGATGTTACAGCGGAACGGAGTGGAGCGGTGGAGATGATGGTGACGGCGGTGGAGATGATGATGATGATGATCCCAATGAAGTCAGCGTGATGGATGATGACGGCGATGATTTCCCCCCTCCGGGAAGGAATTTCCCGGCAGATTTCTCCCTGCCGGAGAGCTTTTCTCTCTCTGTGGTTTCCGCCTCGTGGAGGCGGCGGAATATTTCCTCGATGGCTCTCCGTCTTAGGGTTTCTGGGGGATGAAATACGCGAAGGGAGCGCCAGAGGTGGGCCAGGGTGGCCACACCATGCCCCGGCGCGGCAGAGGGGGGCCGCGCCGTGGGGTGGTGTGGGCCCCTCGTGGCCCATCTCAGCCTCCCCTTTTGGCTGGCTCCGGCATCTGACAAAATAGGAACATCTGTATATTTTCCGTGAATTGTTGATCTTCAGAAATAGGGTGTCTTGACGATGCTTTTTCCAGCTGAATCCTGACTCCGGCAGTTAATTCTCCAATAATCATCAAACATGCAAAACAAGATAAAATAACATAAGTATATCATCCAAATATGAAATATATCAATGAATAGCAGTAAATTATGATATAAAATAGTGATGCAAAATGGACGTATCAACTCCCCCCAAGCTTAGACCTCGCTTGTCCCCAAGCGAAAGCTGAACTCAGTAAACAAGACCACAGGTTTATGGAGTGAAGCGTCGATAATAAAGAATACGGACAAGAAGCATCAACATGTATTAATACACAAATCATTTTAGACAGCAACTTCCCCTCATATAACTTATCTTGGAACGAGTAATGGAAATCACAATAAAGGTGCATAAAGAAAATCATAGTTTGGTGATGGCAAACTTCGTTCTTGGTCAGAGAACAATTAACAGATTGTACTTATCTTTCGAGTAGAGTCCTTATATCGGAGCTATATTGCAGAACTTACATGCTCAATTATCACAATTTCTTTACAGTCATTGATAACTTTCAAAGTTATATTCCTTCAGATAAAAGACTTGTGCAAAACAAGGAAGGATAACAACATGATTGATAATATTAATATATAGATGGTTGAATCACAACAACTCAAATGCTTGCTTAAGAAAGAAGGGAATAGGTTTACTGACTCAACATAAAAGTAAAAGAAAGGCCCTTCGCAGAGGGAAGCAGGGATTAAATCATGTGCTAGAGCTTTTTAAGTTTTTGAAATCATATAGAGAATAAAAATATAAGTTTTGAGTGGTGTATGAGAATTGTCAACGAATCAGAAAATGGAAAGTACAATATGACCCCTGCCAACCAGACTTTTAAGAGCGGCTCCCATGAAGGACGTTATTTCTACCAGCAAGGCAGATCATCCCTCTTCTCTTTTGTTTACACATGCAGATATTTCACTGTTTGTCATTGCTTGACTGATAAATCAGGGCAAAAATGTGAAGAGAATTAAGCGGTTAAAGTTGTAATTAATTGGGACTGGGCACCCCATTTGCCAGCTCTTTTTGCAAAATTAATGGATAAGCGGATGTATATGCCGCTAGTCCGGTGGTAAAGTCTGTTTGACAGTTGACATAAAGACATCCACCCCGTCCTCATGAGCTAGTAAACAGTGACACAAATAAGGAGTAGTAGCTTTTGAATAGTTTAAAGGTAGCACATGAAGTATTTACTTGGAGTGGCAAGGAAATACCACATATAGGTAGTTATGGTGGACACAAATGGCATGGGTTTTGGCTCAAGGTTTGGATGCACGAGAAGCATTCCCTCTCAGTACAGGTTTTTGGCTAGCAAGGCTGGGTAGCAAGCATAAGAGTGGAGGGATACAAACAAATATAAATGTAATAGAAACAATCATGCAATCTTCCTTGTAAACACAAATAATTTTAACTTGAGAATACTAAGCTCATGAGCCAACAAGAAAGAAAGATAATGAGATAATGTATCTACATGCAATCCCCTCTTTTCTACTTAAGCCTCAAAGTATTGTTGCTACTGACCAATGCTAAGTTTGCCAAAACCAAATAGATTTACTTGATGCTCCCAAAGTGATGCCAATACTAACAACAAGATCATTCATATGACAGAAATTTGCAAAGTAAAATAAAGTGTGCAGAAAGTAAATGATAAAACTTCTCATTAATATTCCAATAACGGCAACTCACACCAAGGGATACATAGATAACCAACTAAGGAGAGATACTTCCACACTGCAAACCATCCTATATGATAACTTCTCTACTCATGATATGACTCGACTGAAAAGTAAAAGGTAAAAGATAATGGTGATGATACCGCGGCACTCCCCCCAAGCTTGGAACAAGCTGAGGGGATGCCAATACCAATGATGAATTACTCCTTCGGTGGTGAAGGTGGACGAGACTCTTCATCATCAAATTTCCAAGGTAGGCTCCCCATCAGCGAAGGATGAATTGGTCTCCATAAACCTGAAACTCGCAGCAGAACTCATGCGTTTGAACCTAGCTTCATACTCACAGTTTTGGTTTTGGAGATCATAGATTTGTGCTTGCAATTTGGACGTGGTTTGACTGAGTATGAAGATATCATCCCATAGCTTGCTAGTCTCCTTCTTGTGTTCAGCAATAAGCTCATTAATAATCTTGTGGTTGATCTCCACTCCGCGCTCTATCATCTTCTGGTATCGGAAAACTTCATGCTCTACTTCTTCTAGTCTGGCCTTCACGTCCCCTTCAGCCTTGGGTCCCCTAACATCTTCTTGAACAAGCTCTCCATCCACGAGCCGCAGCTCTTGTGGGTGCTGCTTCAACTCGTTGATGTACGGGTTGACGACGTTCTTGAAGAAGGTATCCTTCGGAGCCTCGGACGAAGACATTGTTCTAATCTTGGAGCTAACCCTGGCAGAAACAGCTCGAAAACAAAACACGACGAGAAAACGATATACGGACCTCGGGGGATCCGGGGGATTATATAGCAAAAAGTTTCATAACAAAAGGAAAGTCCAGGTCGAAACCGGGCTGGAGACGGGCTCCGAGGCGCCCACACCATGCCCGGCGCGGCCAAGGGTGGGCCCGCGCCGTGGGGTGGTGTGGTGCCCTCGGGCACCGTTTCCTCCCCGTTTTCGGCTCGTAATTTTCCATATTTAATAAAAACAACAAAAACATAAGTTGGGAAGTTAAACGCGAACTTTTTCTTACCAAAACTGTTACCTATTCGAAAACAGACTCTGCAGTTTTCTGAATTTGACTTTTAATAAAATCTTCCGGAGTCACTACTTGAATAATATCAACGTCTTCGTTATAAGAATCCCCAGAAATATAATGCTTGAGTCTTTGACCATTAACCACTTGAGATTTGTCACCATCAAGCGAAGTAATTTTGATTGCACCTGAACGGTAAACCTCTGAAACAACATAAGGTCCTTCCCATTTCGAAAGTAATTTACCTGCAAAAAATCTGAGACGAGACCTATACAATAGAACTTTCTCACCAACATTAAACTCTCTCTTTAGGATTCTCCTATCATGCCATTGTTTCACTTTCTCTTTAAAAAGTCTAGCATTTTCATAAGCTTCACTTCTCCATTCATCTAAGGAACTCAAGTCAAGTAACCTTTTTTACCGGCAAGTTTAAAATCTCTATTAAGTTCTTTTACGGCCCAATAAGCTTTATGTTCTAATTCTAGAGGTAAATGACAAGCTTTTCCGTAAACCATTTTATAAGGAGACATACCCATAGGATTTTTATAAGCAGTTCTATAAGCCCACAAAGCATCATTAAGCTTCCTAGCCCAATTCTTTCTAGATTTATTAACAGTCTTCTGCAAAATAGATTTAATCTCTCTATTTGATAATTCTACTTGACCACTTGTTTGAGGATGATAAGGTGAAGAAATTCTATGATTAACATCATATTTAGCAAGGGTTTTTCTAAAAGCACCATGGATAAAATGAGAACCACCATCAGTCATGAGATATCTAGGCACACCAAACCTTGGAAAAATAATATCTTTAAGCATTTTTAATGATGTCTCACCATCAGCACTAGATGTTGGTATAGCTTCTACCCATTTAGTAACATAATCAACAGCAACAAGTATATGAGTATAACCATCAGAAGGAGGAAAAGGACCCATAAAGTCAAATCCCCAACAGTCAAAAGGTTCAATAACAAGAGAATAATTCATAGGCATTTCATTGCGTCTAGTTATATTACCAACTCTTTGACATTCATCGCATGATAAAATAAATTTTCTTGCATCTTTAAAAAGAGTAGGCCAATAAAAACCTGATTGTAAAACCTTTTGTGCAGTTCTATCTCCAGCATGATGTCCTCCATAAGCACTTCCATGGCATTTCTCAATATTTCTTTTTTTCAAATTCTGGAACACATCTTCGCATTATACCATCCACTCCTTCTATATAAGTGTGGGTCATCCCAAAAATAATGCCTCAAGTCATAAAAGAATTTCCTTCTTTGCTGAGCTGTAAAGGTTGGAGGCAAATACTTGGCAACAATAAAGTTAGCATAGTCAGCATACCAAGGACTTTCTCGCGAGCTTACCTTTATCACAGCCAATTGTTCATTTGGAAAACTATCGTTAACAGGAACAGGATCATAAGAAATGTTTTCCAATCTAGACAAATTATCAGCGACAGGATTTTCAGCACCTTTCCTATCTACAATATGCAAATCAAACTCTTGTAATAAAAGCACCCATCTTATAAGTCTAGGCTTAGCATCTTTCTTTTCCATAAGGTATCTAATAGCAGCATGATCGGTATGGATAATAACTTTCGAATCAACAATATAGGGTCTAAACTTATCACAAGCAAAAACTACTGCTAAAAACTCTTTTTCAGTAGTGGCATAATTCTTTTGAGCAGCATCAAGAGTCTTACTAGCATAATGAATAACATTCAACTTCTTATCTACTCGCTGTCCAAGAACAGCACCTACAGCAAAATCACTAGCATCACACATAATTTCGAAAGGTAAAGTCCAATCAGGAGGTTGAACAACAGGAGCAGTGGTTAAAGCCTTTTTTAGAGACTCAAAAGCTTCTTTACAATCATCATCAAAAACAAAAGGTACATCTTTTTGGAGAAGATTAGTAAGAGGTTTTGAAATTTTAGAGAAATCTTTAATAAACCTTCTATAGAAACCGGCATGACCGAGAATACTACGAATACCTTTAACATCCCTGGGACAGGGCATTTTCTCAATTGCTTCAACTTTAGCTCTGTCCACTTCAATACCTCTTTCAGAAATTTTATGTCCAAGAACAATCCCTTCATTAACCATAAAGTGACATTTCTCCCAATTAAGAACAAGATTAGTTTCCTCACATCTCTGCAAAACTTTATCAAGGTTTTGCAAGCAGTTATCAAAAGAAGTTCCATAGACGGAAAAATCGTCCATGAATACTTCCACAATTTTTTCACAAAAACCATGAAAAATAGCAGACATGCATCTTTGAAATGTAGCAGGAGCATTACACAAACCAAAAGGCATACGCCTATAAGCATAAGTTCCATAAGGACAAGTAAAAGTAGTTTTCTCTTGATCTTCGCTCTAACAGCAATTTGTGAAAATCCAGAATAACCATCAAGAAAGCAAAAATGAGTTTTCTTAGACAACCTTTCTAACATTTGATCAATAAAAGGTAAAGGATAGTGATCTTTCTTAGTAACTTTATTAACCTTTCGAAAATCAATGCACATCCTATATCCAACAACTACTCTTTGAGGAATAAGTTCATCATTTTCATTTGGCACAACAGTAACTCCTCCTTTCTTAGGAACACAATGCACAGGACTTACCCATTTACTATCAGCAATAGGATAAATTATACCAGCATCGAGGAGTTTTAATACCTCATTTCTTACCACTTCCTTCATTTTAGGGATTAGACGACGCTGGTGCTCCACAACAGGTTTTGCATCATCTTCCATGTTGATGGCGTGTTGACATATAGCAGGAGAAATCCCTTTTAAATCATCCAAAGTATATCCGATAGCCCCTCGGTGTTTCCTCAACACTTCCAATAACCTTGCCTCTTCAGTACCTGAAAGTTTAGAACTAATAATAACAGGATATGTTTTCTTATCATCAATGTGAGCATATTTAAGGTTATCAGGCAAAGGTTTTAAATCAAAAACAGGATCTTCTTTAGGAGGTGCAGGGGTACCCAAATCTTCCACCGGCAAATTATGCTTAAGTAATGGTGGTTGATGAAGAAAGATATTGTCAATTTCATTCCTTTCCTCCATAAAGACCTCACTTTCGTGTTCCTCCATAAATTGCTGCAAGGCATTGTTAGGAGCAATAGCAATAGCAGCAAGTTGTTCAATTTTCGAGTCCTCATTAGGCAAATCAGTTTCATAAAGTTTCTTACCAAACTTAGAGAAATTAAACTCATAAGATTCTCCATTAAATTTAGTGTAAATTTTCTCTTTCTTACAATCTATAATAGCACCACATGTATTCAAGAAAGGTCTACCGAAAATAATAGGACAAGTTTTACTAGCTTTAGAACCAAGTACTAGAAAATCAGTAGGATATTTAGTTTTACCGCATAAAACCTCGACATCTCTCACAATACCAATGGAGAGATAGTTTCCCTATTGGCAAGTTGAATAACCACATCAATATCCTCAAGTTCACAGGGACTAATTTCATGCATAATTTCTTTATAAAGTTCAAAAGGAATAGCACTAGAACTTGCACCAATATCACATAAACCATAATAGCAATGTTCTCCTATCTTCACTGAAAGCACAGGAACACTTGTTTTCCTAGATTTACCAGGATGCGAAACAATATTAGAAGCATCTTCACAAAAGATAATATGTTCTCCATCTACATTTTCAGTTACCAAATCCTTTATATTGCTACTTCAGGTTCAACAGTTATTTGTTCATCAGGCTCTAAAGGTTTCTTGGCACTTTTATTAACCACACTAGCTATCAGAGAATGTTGCTTGACTTTAACAGGAAAAGGTATTTTTTCAATATAAGGTTCTGGCAAAATGTGATCAACAGTATGAACTTCAATACTTTGCCAATGGCCGAATTGGTTTTATCTTTATAAGGTTCATGATATTTATTCAAATCCTTCTTAGGCACATCAAGATAAGAGGCAAAAGCTTTGTAATAATTTGCAACAACTTGAGAATCAAGACAGTAAACAGCACTAACATTACGGAAATCATCAGTCTCCATAAAAGATTTAATGCATTCGTAATCATAATTTATACCTGACTTTCTACCTTTGTCGTTCTCCCATCCTTCAGTATTTTCCTGAATACGGTCAAGAAGGTCCCATTTAACTTCTTCTTCAGTACGTGTAAATGATCCAGAACAAGAGGCATCCAATAAATCCTTATCATGAAGAGAAAGCCTTGCATAAAAATTATTGATAACAATATTACTTGGGAGCTCATGAATGGGACATTTGAGCATTAGTGACTTCAATCTCCCCCACGCTTGGGCAATACTCTCTCCATCATGAGGCCAAAAATTATATATGCGATTTCGATCTTGATGAATCTCACTAGGAGGATAGAATTTAGAATAAAAGAGAGGTACAATTTCCTCCCAGCCAATAGATCGGCCATTCTTCAGCATCTTATACCATTCCGCAGCTCGGCCCTTCAGTGATATAGAGAATAACTTCCTCTTGACTTTTTCCATTGAAATACCTGCACACTTGAACAACTCGCATAATTCATGTATAAATAGTAAATGATCACCAGGATGGATGGTTCCATCTCCAACATAGCGGTTATCCATAACACGTTCAACAATTTTCATAGGTATTTTAAATGGATCTAATTCAGCAGGCGGCGGTTCATCTACTACCTTAGCAGTGGCAGTAGTATTCCCAAATAGGGATTCGAATGGAGATCTCTCCATAATAAAATAAAGCAGCAAGCAGAAATAAAAACAGCACTTACAGTAAAGGTTTCCCTTACCAATTCCACTTACCAATAGCACTTCACTCCCGGCAACGGCGCCAGAAAATAGTCTTGATGACCCACAAGTATAGGGGGTGTATCGTAGTACTTTCGATAAATAAGAGTGTCGAACCCAACGAGGAGCAGAAGGTGTTGACAAGTAGTTTTGATCAAGGAATCACTGTAAATACTAGCAGACAAGTTTTTAGGGGTTTTTGATATTGCAGATAAATAAAATACGTGTAAATAAAAGACAGTAATAATAATTGCAGCAAGTGGCCCAATCCTTTTTAGAGCAAAGGATAAGCCGGTTGGTTTACTTATGATGGCAAAATGTTCTTGAGGACACACGGGAATTTCGTCAAGTGCTTTCGCTTCCTACAGCTGATTAATCTTTATTGTTTTGATAAGTGTTGTGTGGGTGAACCTATGCTAATGCACTGCCCTAACTTGGACTAATACATACTCCCTCCGTTTTTTAATATAAGATGTTTTAGGTGGTACACATGTTGTCTATATACACACTAAAATGAGTGAACATGCACACAAAAATGTGTCTACATACATTCGTGTGCATGTGCATGTGGATAAAAGCTAAAACATCTTATATTAAAAAACGGAGGAAGTACTTGTGATTAAACCCCTTGTAAGCATCCGCGTTACAAGGAAGTAATTAAGATAAATCTAACCACAGCCTTAAACTCTGAGATCCTACACTCCCTCATTCGTGTGCATGATGATGATGATGATCCCAATGAAGTCCAGCGTGGTGGCGATGATGATGGCGATGATTTCCCTCCTCCGGGAAGGAATTTCCCCAGCAGATTTCTCCCTGCCGGAGAGCTTTTCTCTCTTTGTGGTTTCCGCCTCGTGGAGGCGGCGGAATATTTCCTCGATGGCTCTCCTCGTCTTAGGGTTTCTGGGGATGAAATACACGAAGGGGGAGCGCCAGAGGTGGGCCAGGGTGGCCACACCATGCCCCGGCGCGGCAGAGGGGGGGCCCGCGCCGTGGGGTGGTGTGGGCCCCTCGTGGCCCATCTCAGCCGCCCCTTTTGGCTGGCTCCGGCATCTGACAAAATAGGAACATCTGTATATTTTCCGTGAATTGTTGATCTTCAGAAATAGGGTGTCTTGACGATGCTTTTTCCAGCTGAATCCTGACTCCGGCAGTTAATTCTCCAATAATCATCAAACATGCAAAACAAGATAAAATAACATAAGTATATCATCCAAATATAAAATATATCAATGAATAGCAGTAAATTATGATATAAAATAGTGATGCAAAATGGATGTATCACGCTCCACCATCATCATCTCCACTGCTCCACTCCGTTCCGCTGTAACATCTAGGGCTGTACCTTGTCTAGTTCACTGGGGAGACTCTCACGATGTTAATTACTCCTTGTTGATGCTATTGAGTTTAATCGGTGAATTAAGGTTTATGTCCAGATTGTTATTCATCATTATATCACCTCTGATCATGATCCATATGATGTCTTGTGAGTAGTTCGTTTAGTTCATGAGGACATGGGGAAAGTCTTGCTGCTAGTAGTGGAATAATGTTGAGTAATATTTAATGGTTTGATATTTAAGTTGTGGTGTCATTCTTCTAGTGGTGTCATGTGAACGTCGACTACATGATACTTCACCTTTATGGGCCTAGGGGAATGCATTGTGTATTTAGCTTGCTAATTGTGGGGTTGCCGGAGCGACAGAAACATGAACCCCCGTTGGTAAGTTAGTGCACAAGGGAGTGTAGGATCTGAGAGTTTAAGGCCGTGGTTAGATTTATCTTAATTACTTTCTTGTAGTTGCAGATGCTTGCAAGGGTATAATCACAAGTACGTATTAGTCCTAGGAAGGGCAGTGCGTTAGCATAGATTCACCCACACAACACTTATCAAAACATTGAAGATTAATCAACTACATGAAACGAAAGCACTTGACGAAATTCCCATGTGTCCTCAGGAACGTTTGGTAATCATAAGTAACACAACCGGCTTGTCCTTTGCACTCAAAAGGATTGGGCTACTCGCTGCAATTATTATTGCTCTCGTTTATTTACTCATACTGTATTTATCTGCTATATTGAAAACCCCTAAAAACTTGTCTGCTAGTGTTTACAGTGAATCCTTGATCAAAACTACATACCAGCACCTTCTGCTCCTCGTTGGGTTCGACACTCTTATTTATCAAAAGTAATACAATACACCCTATACTTGTGGGTCATCAAGCTACATACAAATATTGTTAGATATCAATATACAAATGCCCGTTTCACACATCTAACTTGCACCATATAAATACAATTGCCTATGTTTAATTCATATTACACAATAATGTAGGACATCCCTTGAAACTTTGGGTTAAATGCAATTCGACGAATCAGAAAAATTTAAGAAGACCTCATGAATTTAAGGTTAGTTTGTTCTTAACAAATTGTAGGTGTATTTATATGTTCATGTATCTATTTTAGTATATTCAGATGTCTTGGAAGTGAGCTCCAAAGCGTACGCTAAATCTTTGTGTAGAGGTTTCGATAGTGCATGATTCCTTTTAAGCACAAGGAGCTAAAAATATTCTAAAGTACATAGGGTACATAATTGGCATATCTCATTTGTTTATTCTTTCGTAGATATTTTTGTTTAATGTTCTCATCAGGTATAGTATGCATACTCACTAGAAGGAGAGGGCGCGCTTTGTTGCGCCCGTTTGACTCTTTGCGCTAAATTGATCCATTCTCTAATGTTTGGTAGGGTGATGCCATGTTTTAAATTGGATCAAATTGTTTGTTCTTTGAACAATTATGGTGGTTATTTATATGTTGCCGTTCCGTGTTTCATTGGCCATTCACCTAGGCCGCTTCCTGATGCAGCTACTGAACCGACACTCTGATGGGCGTGATCCACCTGTTTCCCTGTTTCGCTCCACTCCTCATGATAGTGTTATCTTCGTTGCAACCCTCCTTCGGTTTTCTTTCATCCATCTCACTCATGAGGGTGTGATGGGCGTGATGTTGCCGCCGCACAGGCCAACCGTTTCTCCCGCGTCGCCTGCCGACTATATAATAAATGTTTCTTTGTTGGAGAGTCCGTGGGACCTCGGTGTGCTCATCACAGGGGCGACTCGGCAGATGCCTTGGAGGCATATCCTGTCGGGGCACCCGTGGTTGAAGAACTGTTGGGACCATGGTGGTCGGGAAGATTGTGAAGTGCTTGCAATGAGTTGTTTTTGGACAACAACGTGCTAACAAATTATTTATAAGTGATGGTGGGTCCTGATTTTGATTCATCGCTTGGAGCAATGAGATCGGAGTTATAATCCATGGATGAAAATTGAGTCAGAACTTTGTTGATCGGGCAGATGGTGAAGAGTTATAATAAATCTTTTAAAAGAAAACTGGCATGGATGAAAACGTTTCCGTCTATAAACCTCGACTTGTCACAGTTGAGTTTCGATAGGTTTAGGGATTTGACTACGATGAGACGTTCTTGCTGGTAGCGATGACTAAACCAAGTTTGTGGTGACCCAACACACCATTGAATGTTGAACTGAGCAAATTGTTGATACTCCCTCCATTCTGAAATAATTGATTCTGAAATGAATGTATCTAGACGTGTTTTTTGTCTAGATACACTCATCTGAGAGTCAAGTATTTTAGAATGGAGGGAGTATAACACTCATGTCTAGAACACTGTTCCACAAGTATTACATCACTCGGAATGATCCAACATAAATATTGCGGGTTCAAATATTACACACTTAATGTTACATGCTAAAAGTGTACAAAGACTTCAAAATCCTCCTTGGTTCATTGATGAGCCTCTAGCAACTCAGATACAACTTGAACTAGCTTAAGGAGAACAGGAATTACTAAACTTACAGGGTGTTTGGTTAGGCTTTTTTCTTGACTTTTGGCTTTGTCTTATAAGCCACAAAAGCACCTAATTAGGTGTTTTAGGCTTTTAACTTTTGGCTTATACCATGGTAAAACATAAGCCAAAAGCCAAAAGCACCTATTTATGTGCTTTTTGGGCTTATAAGACAAAGCCAAAAGCCAAGTAAAAAAGCCTAACCAAATACCCTCTTACTATCTCATATGAGCTCAACGAGTTATTTTGAATTAAACTGTGGCTTCTCAACTCAATTTTTACAACTAAGAGTGTCAGCTATGGCTCCTCGTCATTCCTTCAGTCCAATATGCTATGATGTAGTCTAAGCCTTCGACACATCAAGATAATGGCTCTTCATGGTAGATATCAGTAATGCTTCCTATTCTTCATTGACCTAAGAGTCTAAGCAAGAACTTTGAGATGAAACACGTGAGTAAAGCATACTCGACAAGTTGAAATAGGAGATTTAAGTGGTTGAATTATATAATTACTGTCATATTAGAAAGGTTATCAGTTAAGTACATATTTGGAATCATTCGCTCAAAAGTCAATTTTTATTCTGAATATCTATGTTCGTAAATCTGCACGGGTTATTATAACCACATGGGGTTCCTCTCCCGCTGTTATCGCACTTCTTGTCTAAAAGGATCGAACAGGTCGATTAAAAGAGGGGGGGGGGGGGGGGTGAATAGACGCCTACAAATTTTACTTTCTTTCGTCAAATTAGGGATTGCTCAAAAATAAGTTTTCTAGATTATTAATACGTTCTACAATTTTTTTGATTGTTTCATACTATTATTATACCATTGCTATATGCTTTAATTATGATCATATCATTTTGTAGTGTTTTATTTGACTAAACCTATTAACTCAGTGCCAATGCGAGATTTTTTTTTTACTGCCATTGCACCGCAAAAAAAGCAAAAAAATGAATGAAGTTGCGAGGAAAGTTTGGGAAAAACACAAAACTTCTATCATTGTGAAAAATTTCTCCTCGAAATACATCGTATTCTAGACTATGTAAAAATGACAAAAGTGCACATCTAAAATAGTGAACAGTACCAAAATTTAAACCCTCTAAAATTTATTGGATTTGTGTTTTTTTTGTGTGGATCAATATACAAGGTGTTTGAGTTAAGATTTTGCATGTCGGCAGAATACATCATTATGAACATCTTATTTTTTTCAGAATTTTTTGAAACTTTATAAATGTAGTTTTCGAAATTAAAAAAATTGCTGGACCTTTCGAAAAAAAAATCAGGGTACATGTAGGCCGAGCTACGCTATGCTTTTTCAATGCATTTTTATGTGTGCCTGGATGAACAAATGTTTGTAACATGTGTACAGGTGTACGTACATATCTTATACTCACTATGTCCCTAAATATAAAATGTTTTAGCATTTTTCATATTCATATGTATCTAGACATTTTTTAATGTGTATGTTCATCTACTTTAGTCATATCTAGAGACATTTAAAATAGCTAAAATATTTATATTTAGAAATGGAGAGAGTACATTAACATGAGTACTATGTATTGTATCCAGCTACAACAGAGAGGACAAAAGAAACAGAGTGGTTACTTGCCAGGTTTTTTTTTCAAATATGACCCATGCGGATTTGCATTGTCAGAAACACCCCCTCGAAATTTATTATCAAATATACCCCTGTCGGGAGGTCAGCAAAACGACGACACGTGTCCTTCCGCCAAACCAGCCGGCGGGAAGGGCTTACCGCCAAACCATATGGCGAAAAATACTACCGCAGCAGAACTAGCCCGCGTCAGTTAGCGCCAGGACCCACCACCTTCCGCCATATGGGTTTGCGGGATGTGACATGTGTCGGTGCAGCAGACTTCCCGCCGTCTGGGATGGCGGGAAGTGGCTTTCTGCCCCGTGGGTTGTCGGGAGGTGACACATGTTGCCTTTTGCACCTTCCGTGAGGGTAGTTTTGACAATTATAGGGGTTATTCTTGACAATACGAATGTGCGGAGGGTCATATTTGTAAGAAGATCCTGCTTGCCAGTAGTGTTAGGTTCAGTACATACGTACGATGTCACCGTGGCGTACGTATTGGTGATTTGATGTACTACCATATCTGCAAACACAACATTTGGCCTGGTCATCGAGTTTGTTTGTGTATAGCATACGTCGCGCGCGATTTAGCAGAAGAACGAGCATACGAAAGAAATATCTCTCCTCCGCATGGCTGCACGGATAATCATGCACCCATGACCCAACTTTGCTTGGCGAGAGCGGAGCTGATGGACCTTCTACCGCACAGTACGCCCGTGACGCTCATCGTGCATGCAGCCATGGATCGAGCTTGGCTAGCTAGCGTAGCTCGGGACCAAAGCATAGTAAAGTAGAGTCGGCGAAATGTGGATCTGCAATCTAAACAACAACAAAAGATGGTGGGGATCCATCGCCTGCTGCAATGCCCCCCGTGACAAAAGCATTCCAAATTATCATGCAGATATGGCTAGGAACGCAATAGATAGAGCGGTCAGCGGTGGCCGGCCTGGTATCCAATTCCGTGCAGCAGCCGTGATGAAGAAGAAGGAGAATGACCGACTCGTGGGGGATCGTGGTTTATCTCGGGGAAGACGATGGTTCGCATGAATGATGGAGTGTGGATCTGGTACGCGGGTGTTCTGGTGTAAGCCGACGTAAAGGTGGGGCGTGGGACATCGTCGGGCAACCGTAGGAATCGATCGTGGCATCGTGCCTTTGTTGAAGAGAGTATCAAGAATAAGACATGTCTGGGAGCAAACGTACGAGATGGTCCCAATTCCCAAGGCCATGTGATCGATATTTAGGACGCGGTAGATGCATGTACTTTTTGAAATGATTCCTTCTTTTTCTGAAAATGGAGCATGAATAGTCTACTCCAGTTATATCACTTTCTATACAATTTGATTTATGTAGATTGGATTTTTTTTGTTTCTACTACCGTTGCTAGCGGTGACTTAATTGTGTACTCAGAGATTTTTAACATGTTTTATGCCACACTATGGAACACTCAGATTTAGCATTGTAATTTGTAAGGGCATCTTCGATGTAAGATAATTGGAGACATGATTTAAAAAGTAAAAAAATAGCACTAATTTTATTAATACAAGGAAAATGCATACTAGGCGACTCCGCTATAGAAATAAGCATTGACGCTTGAGAAAAAAGTATGGCTATTTTGTAAGCACCTCTCTAACCACCCCGCATTGTACCTGGTAAAATGGATTATGATAGTTAAGGTTATCTAACTAGTTTTATCTATTGTTGTGGTTTGTTTCATGAACATTGTCATGTTTCTATGCCAGTTTCCTAGAGCTAACTATACAACATATGTAACAATCCTTCAACCACAATGTGTCCAAAACTATATAACTTCATCTGATCAATGAAAGTGATCCCGCTCCTCCATCACTCTCAACTCCAAAAACTCTACATGCACCTCGATGTACCATCTGCATTAAGATTGCCTCTGTCTCTCTCGCACCATGTATGCAAATCTGAGTGCTTTGCCACCATATTCTACATCACTTCGTATAACTTTCCATCCTCGTTTTTCATACTAGATTCTATTGCCACCACCAGGCCAGATCAATTGATGCCAACACATGCAACCTTCTAATTTCATATTTTCAACATATCACCATCGTCCACGGGTTTCTCAAATTGCAAAAGCATGACCGTCGTCTCACTTCCCTCCACCATGATACCCTATCAAAGTACTACCTGCAATACATGTCTATTGTGGTGATGTTATCCTTACTTGTACGAATGCCTTTGTTTCTTGTTTTACAATAGCTAAATCGCCTATTACTAACTATATTAAAGCAGTGCACTTTCTCGCGCTGAGAGCGTTCTGGGTACTGTAGAACACTGTACCAATGAACAGTGTTCTACAGTATTCCGTGCGTTTGGTTCACTATATAGGTCCATCCTGGATTGCTCCGTACTTGTGTTTGCCTACGTGCGCTATTCTGGAAACTGCTAGCGCGTGTTTCGCCGCTTTGACCGATCTGTGAATGAGAGACAAATCCTCCACGCCTCTCTCTTTTCTCGCCTCCCCCGCCCCATCCCCTTGCCTGGCCCGTTGCCGGCTCCCCCCACGCCCCTACATGTAACGGAGGCAAACTTTCGCGCGCTGTGGTGCACCTGAGTACTGTTCACAGTACTGTTCACGTTAACAGTATGAACAGTGCGATGTGTCCGTCCATTTTCAATCCAACGGCCCGATCAGCACCTCCGAGACGCATTTGCAAAAATGTCCCTCACAATATGAGAATTAGCTCCGCAACCCACATTTTCACGAGCAGAAGGACTACAATGAAATTACAGAAAAGTACACAGTACTGTTCACGTGAACAGTTATGAACAGTGCTCGGGCGCAGTGCGATGTGTCCGTCCATTTTCAATCCAACGGCCCGATCAACACCTCCGAGACGCATTTGCAAAAATGTCCCTCACAATACGAGAATTAGCTCCGCAACCCACATTTTCACGAGCAGAAGGACTACAATGAAATTACAGAAAAGTACAAGGACTTTTCTGCAAAAACGACGCACAACTCGCCCCCTCTGCTCCTCTCTCCCGCGCGGCCGGCGATCGCCGGCGCCGCCGACGCCGTGCCCCGCCGCTCCGCTGCTTGCCGATCAAATCGAGGCATACAGGAAGCTCCGCCGCCGCGTCCTCTCCATCTCCGCTGCTTGCCGAGGCATACAGGCATACAGGAAGCTCCGCTGCTTGCCGATCAAATCGAGGCATACAGGAATCGTCCGCGCCGAGCGCCTGCTCATCCGACGCGTTCGGATGCCGGCCGCGTCGCTCCGGCGACCTAGACGCGGCGGCGCCGCCACGTCCGGCTGCCCCGCGTCCAGCGCGTCCACCGCGCCCAGCCCCGCGTCTTACCTCCCACGGATGCGGCGCCGGCGTGCTCGCCGCGGCCGCACGGCCGCCGTACCCACTGCTGATGTCAGCCTGACGTCGCGGTGGGCCCACCCTGTCAGCTCTTTTTTTCCCAAAAAACAAGAAAATGCAAACTTCTCTATAAATACTCGGAAAAAAAAATTACCGAAATACTCAGAAAGAAAAACCTAACTACTTATGACAACAAACCAAACATGCTCGAATATTTCGAATCGGTCAACATTTCGACAAATTTATGGGAAAATCCAACCATATTCCACCATTTAAATTCAACTTCCAAATTTGAGCATTTTACAATTTTAAAACTCTTTCAAATCTGACCATTTTATGAACGTCAAAAAAAAAATCAAATCTAAATACCTTCCCAAATTGAACAAAATTTCAAACCAGAACATTTCTACAACGTAAACTTTTCTTGAATTCCAATAATCTTCAAACTCAAAAATACCAACTTGAACAAAATTTCAAGTCATAACATTTCTACAACGTAAACTTTTTTTCAATTCCAATAATTTTCAAACTCAAAAATACGTGCTAACAACAAGATACAAACATTTTGTGACATTTTAACTTGGCACATATTTAAAAACGTCCTAAGTACATTCCCTACAATTAAATGGAGTTCAATTTAAAAATACTAACATACTGAATTTCCACTGATTATGTAGCTTTATTAAATATGCCACAATACAAACATAATCCTACATATTTTTGAACATTTAAAATTGCAAATTTTTTGGAGAAAATCCAACCGTCAAATTTCGACGCATTTTAACACTCCGAATCGAAATACAAGAGCAGCTTTTACTTAAATTTAGCATCAAGGGCGCGGCGTGCGCCGCGCCGATTCAACTAGTTCTAAGTAAAACAAAGTCTATTATGTACAATGATAGTAGACCACAAGCCAGAGTTGACGCTTGGTGTGAGTTAAGGTAGGAGTCCTCATTTGAGTTCGAGGGTTACATAGAATGCTTGATAGGATCCGTAGATGGAGACCACGTGAATGATGTTGCATTGCGGATTCAAGATCTGAATGAAAGACTAAGGTGGTTGTCTGAGTAAGAGGTTGACTGAAGGGAATTAAACATGAGCCATTGGATGATTGGAATTTTAAAGAAACATCAGTTGCCAAAGGTATATGGAGAGCCTTTATCTTTCCCATTTTCTTCCATGACACACATATGTTAACGACCCATTCAAATGTGGAATGACTATTGGTAAATATGAAATACTCGCTCTATTTTTTAATTATCCTGCGTTATAGGTTTAGTCAAAGTCAAAATTTGACCATGCGTACATAAAAGTTTCAACATCTATAATATCAAATGTATATAATTTAAAAATGTAAAATTATATTTTATGATATTTCTAATAATAGTAATGTTATAGCATGAATGTTGGTATTTTCCTATATATTCGTTCAAACTTCACAAAGTTTGACTTTGAATAAATTCAGAAACAAGATAATTGTGAATGGAGGGAGTAGTCATTGTCGTGTCTGCTGGTGATCTTCTTATCACTTAATTGATCGCATGATTCTTATCGTTAACTTACAAATAGGTACAGTACTTCTCTATTGCTTTAGAAATACATAATTGTAGAAATAGCATCTTCTCCTCCACCTCACTAATTTTGTCTCACTCCGTACTTCCGGAGACCACGCTGAAGCACTATCTCCAGGTACATCCAAAGCCCTAAATAATCAGCAATCTGCCAAATCCAGCAACTTGCGACTGGCTTGCAAGTGGCCTGGCCTCCTTAGCTACATTAGCTCTCGATCCCCTTCCTCCATTGAATCGTACGTACCCTTCCTTTCTTGCCATCTCCACAACAATGGCCACCATAACAACCACAACGGTCAGCGAAACTGACAATGCCGACTCGTCTACGCCACCGCCGTCTTCACCGGCGTCCAAGGAGTTGACGTACGAGCTAGCCGCGCGTAACATCTACTACGCGAAGCCGGCTGCAGCGCCGACGTCGTCGTTCACGCGGCTCCTGAAGCCGTGCGGCGCTGCCAAAGAGGCGCATGACTACATCCTCCGCAACGTGTCGCTCACAGCACGGGCGGGGGAGATCCTCGCCGTCGTCGGCCCTAGTGGCGCCGGCAAGTCCACGCTGCTCGACATCCTCGCCGCGCGGACGGCGCCCACCCACGGGCGTCTCCTGCTCAACTCCGCACCCCTCCGGCCCTCCTCCTTCCGCCGGCTCTCGGCCCACGTGCCACAGGCAGACGTTGCGCTGTCATTGCTCACCGTCGCGGAGACTTTCAACTTCGCCGCGTCCCTGCTTCTCCCGTTGTTGGCGTCCGCGGCCTCGGCCGCGGTCACCGCGCTTCTCGCGGATCTCCGTTTGGTGCACGCGGCGCACACGCGGGTCTCTGCCTCCCGGCTCTCGGGCGGCGAGCGCCGGCGCGTGTCCATCGGCCTCGCTCTTCTCCGTGAACCCGGTGTGCTCCTGCTCGACGAGCCTACATCCGGCCTCGACTCTTCCTCGGCGTTCGTGGTCGTCGGCTGCCTCCGCGCCGTGGCGGCTGCCAGAGGCACGACGGTGGTGCTGTCCATCCATCAACCCAGCGCGCGCCTCCTCTCTGAAGTGGACTCGCTCCTCCTCCTGTCCCGCGGGATGGTGCTTCACCATGGCTCCCTCGCCTCCCTCGACACCGCACTCCTCTCCCACGGCTTAACCGTCCCAGCGCAGCTCAACCCACTAGAGTTCGCCCTCGAGGTCATCGACCAGATCCCACATCCTTCACCATCCACCCCTGAACCCAAGTCGGCGTCAAATCTCACCAAGTCATCGGACCGCCACAAGGCGGCTGCGATGGCGACGCCGCCGTCGTGTACTTCGCCGTGCTCGCGGATACATGAGTTCATGGTTCTGTACAAGAGGGCGTGGAAGGTGGTGTTCCGGAGCAAGCAGCTGCTTCTGACCAACTTCCTGGAGGCGGTGATCGTGGGGACGCTGCTGGGCTCCATCTACATCAAAGCCGGGTACGGAGAGATCGGCGCGCACAAGCGGCTAGGGCTATTCGCCTTCACGCTAACCTTCCTGCTCACGTCCACCACGGAGACGCTGCCGACGTTCGTGACGGAGCGTCCAATCGTGCTCGCCGAGACGGCGGCAGGGCTGTACCGGCTGTCCTCTCATGCGGCGGCGGCCACGATGGTGTTCCTTCCGTACCTCCTGGCGGTGGCTCTGCTCTACTCCTCGTGCGTATACTTCCTTGTCGGGCTGTGCGCCTCACCAGAGGCATTCGCGGTGTTCGTGTTGGTGGTATGGGCGGTGGTGCTCACGGCCAACTCCTTCGTGCTGTTCGTGAGCTCGTTTGCGCCGGATTTCATCGCGGGGATGTCGCTGGTGTCAGTATCCCTGGCTGGATTCTTCCTCTTCTCCGGCTACTTCCTGTCGCGGGAGAGCACGCCGTCGTACTGGGTGTTCATGCACTACGCCTCTCCGTACAAGTACGCCCTGGACGCGATGCTCGCTAACGAGTACTCGTGCGCGGCGAACCGATGCTTCGGGGTGGCCGGCGCCGGAGGGGAGTGCTCGGAGACCGGCCGCGACGTGCTGGCGGCTAGGGGGCTCACGGCGGAGGAGCGGTGGACGGGGGTGCAGGTGCTGTTCGGCTTCTTCCTCCTTTACAGGGTGCTCTACTGGGTGGTGCTCAGCCGGAGAGCGTCCAGGGCCAAGAGGTGATCGTCGGCCGATCCATGAACGTCGCCGTCTCCACTCCTACGTACGTGCGTGTGAACGCATGCATGGCCCGCATGGTGACGACGGTGTGGTTTGCAAATGGTGGAGATTGTCGATCAAAGTGGTTAAAACGGGCAACTAAAGCTGTATACTGATGTAAATTGTGAACATAAAACAAATTTTACATAAATATGTATGCATGGAGATGATAATAAATTGAGAATTTTCTACATGACGCCGATTGTGAACTTGATTCTCCCCGATGATTGGTGGATCCGTAGCTAGTATAGACGTAGCATCTAAAGAATTATATTTTGATAGTTGTGGGTATTGGCTTGATTATTGTAAATGATTTTGGCTTCCCTCCTTTCAATTTGTACATTCCACGGTGGTAGTGCAATTGCTACTTTGTAAGTGTCAATATTCAGAAGTGCTCATGTTTCCAAACTTAGGATCAAGATATTACCATTTTCATCCCAACCTCACTTCATATAACCTGCAACTAGAAATTGCAACTATATATATGCACACTTTGCTGAAGTTGCAATCCGTGAATACTGAAATTTTATGCTAACTAGTGTTGTGTAGTTCTAAGTAGCTAAGATACACAAGAAAATCACCCAGAAAGAGAATTAGCAACAACAAAATCAATATCAGTGTCGGCAAAAATACAACAAATTTCGAAGTCGAATAAGCTATAGCTACTCACATTTTATTCTATTTTCTCAACTCCATTATCGTTGTGGTTGTCGTGATTTCTGATGGCGGGTCATTGACTGATTAAGCAAATCCTCTACTCCTAACCCAACCGGCTTCAACTACCCTCTACCCTAACATGCAACCCTTTGATGAGCCACAATGTTTTCCACACCTCTATCGGTGCCACATATTTATGAACTCTAGCTAACTCGTCGGAGATGAAAAAGATAAGAGAAATGGAGATTTTGATGAGAAAAATTGACCATGAGAAAAACTAAAAACATGCACCTATTCAAAAAATATCTTAAAAGAATCTAGGTACTACAACCTGTTAGTGTGATCTTTCGTGGTTCAAGGGTAACCTGAAGCTTAGAGGGAGGGAGCAGCATTGGAGGCACTACTAGGTCCTACCTGAAGCTTAAAAGTGGTCAAATTTGAATATTTGCAGTTTCGGTTGAAAAATACGTAACGGACAGATACCGTAAAACAGGATAAATCAAAAAAAAAAACAGCTCCCTGGATATTTCCCGTTCCTTTTTTCGGTATCTCCTAGCAGAGATGCTTTAAGGTGAGTGGAAGGGGGTAGTTGGCATGAAAAAATTGGGAAGAGGCAAACTTTAGACCCACCGAAATCCCAAAATTTCGGATATTTAGAAATTATTTTAGATTTTTATCGGTAAAATTTAAACAAAATTCAAATAAATTATATTTTATTCGAATTTGGTCCGGACAAAAAAATTGTAAGATTATATTTTGGTACTCACAAAAATTTCCAAATTTCAGAAATTGATCGAGATTATAATTCCTGGTTGGCATGGCTGGCGGGGGTACCGGAGCTAGTTCATAGGTATAGAATTTTTCCTGAGTTTCATAGAAGTTACATGGCGTCATATGTATCAACGGTGGGGAACACACGCGCCGGTATGTAATGGCCCTAGTAAATTTTTCCGGGGTAGTGACCGGCGGTTTTGACAATCATAGAGGGGCTGTGGCATTCTTTTTGCTGCATACTATCAGAGATAGTACGTTGGATAGAATAACTTTCAAGAATTGCATCCCCAAAGCTTGAATTTTTTTTTTGCGGGGTCCCAATGCTTGAAATTTAGCAACCTAGCTACCCTACAAACCTTATTCAACTCTCCTACCTAACAAATGTTGAGAAAATATGCACGGAATTATGTTTGGTGAAAGAGAATATGCATGGATATTTTGTTGGTCATCCCAAATGATCGTTCAGAAAATATGCATATGGGTACGAGAGAACATAGAAAAAAATGGGTAGATGATATATGTGATGTGGTAGAAGTGGGAGGTGTTCCGTCTAATCAAGATCAAACGACGGGGAAATTCTACTATTCCAGCAACAGTCGTTGGCTAAAATTAATATCACAGACTTGTGATAACGTACAGTACAAGAACAGCACCAGCGGCCGGCCGCGGGACGATCAAGTTGGAAGGACAGCCAATCATGCAGATGAATTATTTGTACCTCCGATCCCATCTCACAAACTATATACTCCTTCCTCCGTTTCATAAGGTAAGATGTTTTACATATTTTAATCCGAGCTACGTATAGAGCAAAATGAGTGAATCCACACACAAAAATACATCTGTATACATCCAATTCTAGAAAAGTAAAAACATCTTATTATAATGTTGAACGGAGGGAGTAGTAGCAAAGGACCGATTAATCAATGTGTGAGTAGTGTGATCGATCGGCCTTCGTATAATTATCAGGCATTGGGGCTCAAGTGTGACAGTGTGCATGGTGATCCGCAAACATGCATGCATGTGAAGGTCGTCGGCTACCTCCGAGGCAAGGTAGGACAGCCAGTTCCGTCGCGTCTCACCGAGCTTTGCCTCCTCACGGGTCCTTGGATGTCTCTGCTCGTGAGCTCTTATTTGTCTGTCGCCGGACAAGTAAATAAATGTCCCGTGTCGTGTAGGATGCTAACCAAAGCTCTCGTGACTGACGCATCAAACTAGGCATGCAGGGCTCACCGCACAATGGAAATGATTCTCTCCCTCTCCCGATGTGGAATCGACCACTCCTCCGCCGGCCGCGTGAACGCCGGCCGGCGAAACCACCACCACAACACGCCCCGGCGGGCTGACCGGCTGACAGAGTAGTGCGTGGGACACATCCAATGTCGCACACTCGCACGCCAGGTTAGGTATAGGCACTAGCATCCTAGGAGATCCTTAAAACGGCAAACTCCTTAAATCGTTTTTTAGACGGAAGGCTCGAGCGTAATAAAGACGTTTTCTCGGTATGGGCTTCTGTTCCGGCGACATAGCGCAAAGCAATCATTTTTTGACATAGTTCACAGTGACAATAGTTTATAAAACTTGACAATAATCGAGCAATGCTGGCATAATAGTTAACAACTTGACAATAATAGCAACGCTATCACGATAGTTCATAATCTAGCACCGCTACTCAAATGGCTCCACCACGTGATCAGATGACGACAATCAATCGCCCCGGAATGAGGCATTGTGAATCCCGATATTTCAGATATGTTCCGCTAGCATTGTAGAACATAATCTTTTCATGAAATTTAATCTGATTCTATCATTTGCCTTAAATCCTCGCGATGTAATCTTTGCACCGTGGAATCTGCTTTCATCTTGGTCATTGCCTCTTCCAAAAACATGTCGTCAATCGGATCCTCTACTTTCTCATCAATGAATATTCAAACTACAGAACGTAAAACCAGAAAACACTAAGCAATGTAAACAATAAATTTGACACACTATCAGAGACTAGAGGAGAAATTTGACCTCTCAAGTTCCTTCACGAGCATGACACCGTACCCAGCGGTGGGAGGTGCGGCGTCTTACCAACGCTAGGAGGCATGAAGGCCCCGAATGGAGCCACGAGACATCGGAACCTCCGGACGACGGGAGTGGGAACCCCATGGCGGCGGCCGGGCGACGTAGGGAGGATGGATGGCGTGGGGCGAGGAGATCGACATGGCGGCGAGGCAGGGAAAGAGGGGGCGCTGAAATGTCCCTCCCACCAAAGGGAAGTGCACTACAAAAGAAACCAAAAACCAAGCCGTATGTGCACGTTTGGGATTCCCTTTTGAGGTATCCTAAAAAAAATCCGGGTCGGGCATTTTTGCAGGATATTTTCATGTAGTTTTTTGTCAAAAAAAGATGTAAATTGGCTGTTATTTTACGGTTTTGATCCTTTTAAGATATCTACTAAGGACTTTTTTTTTTTGAGAACAACTAAGGACGTTCTAAGAGTATCTTCAATCTTTTTTTCTTTTTTTTGAAACTACATGACTTTATTGATAAGCATTAAGAACATTTTACAATCATCAGTCTAAGTGGTAAAACACTTGAGACTGTGATGACAGTACACACAGGGCAGTGGCCCGATCCTGATGTCAAACACTTGACACTAGAAGAAGAGGTACGAAGGGCAAGTTTAGAATAATGATGAGCCTTTATATTGTGTGCCCTGGATACAAATGATAACCTGCTTGGATGAAAATTGGAAGAGGCTCGAACTTGGGAAACCGTGGCCCTAATCTGCCAAGGTCCTTCAGAAGCATTTTGATCAGAAGTAGCAGCCGAAGCAAGGACTTGTGAATCTGTGAGGAAGTAAGCATCGTGGAGTTGAAGGGCTTCAGCCACCTTCACCGCCAATAGCAGAGCATGAGATTCAGCATGTAGAGCAGAGCCTACTGGAGGCGACAAAGCTGCAACATATATGCTAGCTGCATGGTGTTGACGAAGGTGGATGTGGATGCCCAACCCTGCTTGTTGCAGTTGACCATCAGGCGGTGCAGTCCAGGCTGCATCTGAATATATTTGTACGTCCGTACCTGCAAAAGGAATAGGGTGTTGTAGCATATGTTGTTGTCGGCACATCATCTGATCGTCAGTTGGTTGCTGCCCCTGCAGGCGTGTGTCCAAAATCTAAAAGTCCTGCAGTAAAGATGAGAAGACAGCAAACACTTTTTTTGGATGAGTTTTAGCACGGTTTAAAAGATTATCATTTCTTGCTTTCCAAATGCACCAAAGCATAGTGTAGAGATTTTTAACTGACACGGAGGGATGATTAGAGTTTAGTAGGAAATGAAGGATGTCAGGAATAGAGTGGCGCTGCTGTTGCAAAGAATCAGTGTTGATAAACCAAGGCTGTAAGAACCAAACAGCTTTTGCAAAATGACATCCAAAAAACAAATGCATCTCGTCTTCCTCCAAATTACACCTTGAACAAATAGCTGAAATATGTTTTGAGAAACGACCCGCTCTTCTACCCGTGGGTAGGGCTCTTCTCAGAAGTCTCCAAGCAAAGGTTTGGACCCTTGGGATCATGTGCTTCTCAGCCCAAACCTGATTTAGCAAGTTACTAACCTGCTGAGGCACTTGCTTAGGCATCTGGTTCCGAGGCAGCTGCAAATTTTTGAAACAATGCCTATATGCACTTTTTGTAGAAAACTTCCCAGCAGGAGTCAATTTCCAAACCAACATGTCTTGACCAACATCATGAATGATAGGAGTGTTTAAAATAGTTGTGGCAGTATGTGGATCAAAAAGAGAGTTAACTAGATCATGGTTCCAAGCTTTAAGATTTGGCAGCCACAAGTTTTTAATAGTTGCAGGATAATTAAAAGGTTGCTGGTGAATGAGAAGATTATCATAAATGTTTTGCCAATGATTGAACCAAGGTGTTGTCCAAACAGAAGAGGAGCCATCAACAATTTGAGTAAAACAAGCAGATTCTAAAAGAGGTTTTACCTTCAAAATGGCAGCCCAAAAAGCAGATTTTGGACAACTAGATTTAGCTCTCCAGAAAGATGTATCGGCATGGTATTTTGACTTCAGAATAAGAGCAAGATTACTAATCGGGTTCTGAACAATTCTCCAAGCTGCGGAGAGAATCAAGCTCTGGTTCAAGGCCTGCAAATTCTTAATACCCAGGCCACCACTTTTCTTGTCAGTGCAAATATCTGCCCATGCCCTTAAGCAAAGATACCTTGAAGCATTATCATCTTTTACCCCTGTCCACCAAAATCTCCTAATGATAGCAGTGATACTAGCAAGAAATTTTTTGGAGAACAAAATATTTGACATGAAATAAACAGGGATAGAAGAGAAAACAGATTTAATAAGAGTGAGCCTAGCAGGGTGCGACATTCTGTTTGCCTTATACGTTGTAAGCTTTGATTTAAATTTGTCATAAACAAAAAAGTAGGCAACTGATCTATTTTTAGCAGGCAAAATCAGAGGATATCCTAGATGTATGAAGGAAGCGTCAATATCAGGTACAGGAAACAAACCTTTAATTTCTTGCCTGACCTGCAAATCCACATTAGCACTAAACATAATTCCTGACTTTGCCCAATTTGGGACTTGGCCTGAAAAGGAGTAGAAATGATTTAAGATTCGTAGGATGGCATCAGCTTCATGCTTTGTTGCTGCACCACACACCAATAAGTCATCTGCAAACATCAAGGAGTGTATAGGAGGGCATTGGGGACCCAAAGTAATACCTGAAAGCCTGCTATTATTTAGAGCATCCTGAAGAGCCAATGATAGTTCATTAACAGCTAAGATAAAAAGAGAGGGGGAGAGAGGACACCCTTGTCTTATACCTCTGGCGCTCTTGAAGTTACCAAAAGGCTGCCCATTGATAATAACTGAAAAAGTAGGACTAGCTATGCAAGTATGGATCAACTTAATGAAATGGGCATTCAAACCTTTACGAGCTAAAGCAGTAGCAATGAAATGCCATTCATGTCTATCAAAAGCTTTAGCAAGATCAATTTTTAGCATGAAGCAATTTTCCTTGAAGGATTTCAAACTAAAAGAGTGCGCAATCTCCTGGGCAGCAATGATATTATCAGTAATCCTTCTACCCTCTATAAAAGCCTGCTGAGAAGGATGGATGTAATCAGCTAGAAGAGGCTTCAATCTGTTGGCCAAAGACTTGGAGATAATTTTGTAAACCACATTACAAAGACTAATAGGCCTGAAGTTAGAGGGCAGGTGGCAAACAAGCTTTTTCGGAATAAGTGCTATATGAATTTCATTAAGCTTAGGTGGCATAGTACCTGTTTCGTAGAAGGTCCTCACCAATTGTGTTATATCTTCAGCTATCCAACTCCAAGCATTCCTATAGAAGCCGACATTAAACCCATCTGGACCTGGAGAAGCATCCTTCTTCATGTCTTTTATGATGCTCCAAATCTCGTCTTTGTCAGGTATAGAATTTGTAAATTCCTGTTCATCATGGTTAATAACAGAAAAAATTGCAGGTCTACCATGAGAAGGGCAACTAGATTGAAAGATATTACGAAAGTAAGTGACAAATTCGTTGGGTATGTCCTGTGGGTCAAAAATATCTTGCCCTTGACTATCCATGATGGAAATAATCCTATTTCTTCTCCTCCTCTTGGTGACCGCATGATGGAAAAAGGTTGTGTTCCTGTCACCTTGAGTGACCCAATGCTTTTTAGCTCTTTGCTTATAGAACTCATTTAACTTTGTCATACTCCCTTCATATTGGGCTACCAGATTCGCTTCAAGAGCATGATCCTGCTGGTTTAGAGGCTGCATCTGAATATCAGTGATTTGATTCTGCAGCTGATCAAGTTGCTGCTGAAGTGGCCTTTTCTTTTTGCACCAAACTTTGAGAGTACCTGCAAGCTGATTAGTACGCACATGGAACAGTTTTGTAGCTGTAGAGGCCCAATTATTTTTTGCAACAGATTGATAATCTTCTTCTAAAGGCCACCAATTTTCAAATTTGAACGTGAGTCTAGGCCTTTTAAATTTAGACTCGGTTGAAAGTAAGATAGGAGCATGATCACTAAGACTATGAATAATGGGCATGTTGAACACAGATGTCCTAGGGAACAAGACACACCAATCAGCATTAGCAAGACAGCGATCAAGACGTTCAAAAATAGGACTTGAAGAAAATCTCATGTTAGTCCAAGTGTAAGCAGGACCTGAAAAGCCAAGATCGAACAAACCACACTGCTTTACATAATTATTAAAAGCTCTCATACGATTGTAATTAACATTAGCACCATAAGATTCGTTTTGATGCATAATATTATTCAGGTCACCTAAACAAACCATAGGCTTTCCCAAGTTGTCACAAACAAAATCAGAAATGTGGTTCCATATCATATCAGTACTACTATGATGGGGATCGCCATAAACACACGCAAGCAGGAACTCTACTTTACTAGGAATATGCACAGCTAGAGCAAGAATAAAATATCTAGAGGAAAGCTTGATGTAAAGATGAATTTCTTCAGACCACATCAGCCAAAGCCCCCCTGAGAGGCCAACCGAAGGCACTACAAAGCTAGCATGAGTACTGAAACGATTATTCAGATCAGCCTCTGTACATTTAGAAGAACGAGTTTCAGAAACAAAAGTTACTTGCGCAGCTGTTGACTTCATCATTTTTGCAAGGTATTCCATCTTGTTTGAGTTGAAAAGGTTCTTACCTTTGCCTCGGCAATTCCATCCGACGAATTTCATGGCTGTTGAGGGTGGGGCAATAGTGCGAGCATCTCCTCTAGCTGGAATCAGACCAGACCCAGCTTGAGGACCAGCAGCACCATCAGTAGCACCGAGCCTTCGCCACACGAGGACCATGGCGAAATCTCAAGACCTTGAAGCACCAGCGCCCCGAGTGGAGATTCAACTTTTTCCTCAGCAGTAGGGAAAAACAATTGATTCGATCCTTTAAGGAATCGATTGGTTCGTGGCTTTTCTAAACTGTGGCTTTTTTGGGTCGTGGCTTACAGAGAAAACGAAAGGGGAGAGGAAACCAGATCGATGGGAGATCTGAGAGTGGGGAAGGGAGAAGAAGCAGGCAATCAGATCTGAAGAAGGATGATTGGAAGAAGAAATTTGGGGATGGAAAGATCAGCAAATCGCCGGCTACAGCATATGTCGCTAGTCGCAAGAGCGAAGTCAACTCAGCACACTCCCACATGGCAACGTGTTACTAACCAAGAGTATCTTCAATCGAATGGGAAAATTTTGAACACCTATATCTCCAACCGGAATAAGCAATTTTGTCCCCTAGCAAACCCTCAACTGTCCCGGCCCATGTGGCATGTGCTGTCCACGGGAGGATAGGGGGCCCGGTTAGAGATGCTCTAAAGTCAGCTCGGCCCAATCTCGGCTCAGCCTCAGCACGCGCAAACTACTAAAAGGGCAGCTGGGCTCAGCGAGCCGAGAACGAGCTACTCGAAGAGCTGCACATGATTAACAGATTAAGTGAGCAATGAGAGTCAGGGCCTGACTCTCTCTCCGTTCGTCACTGGAGAAAGTACCGTTAGACGTAACAATGTGCTAAATTGTCAACTACCAACGGCTCAACGCTACTATTGAGAAAACTAAAGTGTGGCAAAATGTAAAATCTCCAGTTCTGGTTCTGTCACCTAACCTGAAAGCCAGCCAGAACACCCCAAAGCAGAATATACTGAACAAGATCAATTTGACAACCACAACAGCTAGACTCATATGCTGCAAAGAATGAACATTTCGTTCGAGAGCAATGCAATGTAAAATCTCATATGCTGCAAAGAATAAACATTTACACACCCTCATCCGTCATCTACAAGCCTACAGTGAAAATGATGTAAGCAGTAATCGCACTGACATAGTACTAGGAATTATATTCAGACTAACATCAGAATTTCCGCTATGTTTGGCATTCTTGTCAGAGATTATTCAGTTTTCAGATATAAAATTCTATGTACAGAAAATGGGGATGGCTGTAGAACCAGCACGACCTAATTCACATATTATTTGACCGGTTTGTAAACGTTCCACTCTGGAGAGAAACTAGTTATAAACTTATAACACACCGATTTCAGTCGCTGACCTGACAGCGAATACAACTTGTTCCTAAACGATCCTGGTCTGGTTGAAGATACATGCCCACACGGCATGCCAAACCAGCTCGCTCCAGGAAATGGGAGACTTTCGCAACAAATAAAGAGACGGCATGGGAAAACACAGACCAAAACTACCTATGGGTTTTCATTTCTTAGAACATCTCCCATGTATGCTTAGGAAAAGCTTCATAGAAAATGTCCAGAGACAAATGCGCACATGCTTATCCATATGAGATTGCCAAAAAGAACTGGCAGCCTCATATTTTGGGAAGATATCTATACCTAATAATAAAGGAAGTAACGTTTCTTCCTCCAAAAATTTTCGTCCGTTTGGTTTCGTACGTCGCTCGCCCCACAGGTTACACCTCCCGAAGCCGGTTTTCTTTCCTACTTTTCGTCCGTTTGGTTTCGTACGTCGCTCGCCCCACAGGTTACACCTCTCGAAGCCGGTTTTCTTTCCTACTCGGTCACGATCTGAATCCAGTTGGTACATAAATTGCCGTCGCCGCATCGCGAACCACGCCAACTGCTCGACCTTTTCTTCTACAACACAGGCGACGCTAGCTACCTTTTCCTCTACAGATGCCATGGAGGAAGAGCCGATTCAAGGTCAACAGTGACGAAGACTACACCAAAATCTCGCGTGAGGAACTGCCGTGCAGAGGCCGACGGTCGCTGCAGCCCCTGGCTCGAGGCCTCCATTGACCGATCTCGCGTTTGGCGCGCATCTTCGTCGCCCTCTCCCAGCGGACGGGACCGAACAGCCGGATACAATGCTTCTTGCGACGGCGGTGGTGACGGGGAGCAGCACGAGCAGAGTTCCGCCCAGTATACAGTGCTTGCTCCGCTGGTTCAGCAAAGGACCGAACAACCAACAACCGGCGGCGGTGATGGTCTAACCTGTTGCTAATCGTCATCAACTGAATCGTGATAATCTGATAATCTGTGAAGCCCCTTTGCCTCACTTGATGCTGAGATTGGGATTTCGGGACCAAATATTGTTTAGCTAGAAAGCGCGGATACGTCAGAAAAGTTGCGTATCAGGGTTGGATACGTATCGGATACGGGATACGTATCGGATACATCAGGATACAGAACGCTTCCATCAAACTTGATGCATTGCTATCCGCCTCGATCAAATGCAGTCCAGATGTTGAATGTTGCTCTTGTATTCCTCCAAATGATGATCGAAAGTGGTAGGCATGTACATAAAGTCACGAAGACTCCTATATACTACTAGTAATTCTCATTATCGTACAAAAAATCACTAATTTATATATATTATTAACTTAATTATATATATATACAAACGTATCCCCGTATCCGTGTTTTTGAAAAATCGGCGTATCGGCGTATCGCGGTATCGGTATCCGTATCCGTATCGCCGAACCCGGGCATCCTAGTTGTTTAGTATGCAGAATATTATTTGATGGTTCCGTTGGTACGAAAAAATTAAGGGTATTGTCAGATTGAACAAGTTTTTTAGAAGATCTGAAGTGAGTGTATTGTCCGAATTACGTTTGATCTTTTGTTTTCCTTTTTGGCCTGTTTGAAGCAAAATTTGGGAGCAGGTTTGGAGGTATATATAACCACTCTGTCGTCAGACCTGAGCTGGCTCTCGAATTGAATTCGATACGTCGAGCTGGCCGTGTAGTGATCGCTAGGAGTCGACCTCATGAATTGTTTTATCCGCACATGAACAAAAAAAATTACGGTGAGTTGATTTTTTCTTTTCTTCTGTTGCAACACACGGACATGTTTATTTATTTGCGCCAGATGAGAGGAACGACAATGGCGTTTGGGAAGCAGATTATTAGATAATTGGTAGACGGTGGCGCCGGAGTGGAAGCATGATACATGGTAGCAGCTGAGACGAATTCATAATTTTTTTGGGTGGCGGACGATAGCGAAACGGACGAGCACATATCACCATGGCAAATGTTTTCTCGATTCTTGCCTATTTCAATTTGGGCATCCCGTGGTTCATGAATTTTTTTTCGGGAGTTTCGTGGCAAAACAGAGCAAGAAATAAATACTAAAACGGAGAATTAACCAATATTTTTTGGGAAAGACTATCTAGCAAGCGCCTGCTAATTGGCATATTCGTACGTACCCGGATTGGCAACACGGGATGAAAAATGGCCCCATTTGCATGCATGCACAAACAAATAAACAAACAAGCTGATGTCATCCCACATTAAATGCAAAATGTGAATTTTTTTTTTAAAATGTAGCCCAAACCGTTTATCCGATTTAGAATCCGTTTTCACCGCTGAGCTAGTCGCGATGAGATCTTCGAAACTAGATCCCATGCTGATATATTCCGACAACTTTTTTTTGGACCGAAAGTTACCCACCCCATAACATAAAACTTACCCAGCCTTGAATACGTATGTTACCCACCATATTAACGATTTGTATTCAGGTTGAAATAGAACCATTTTTTGTTGTTCTTTCAGATTTTTACAAGCTTTAAAGTTACCGCATCACTTTGGGATGGTAAATTTATCGTGCATAAGTATTTGGATGATAACTGTCGATTTCATAGTGACAGGTACACCTAAAAAAGATGGGCATTGTGTTCGCAACTTTTATTTAGAGTACATGGTAACTACATCGATTTCTTGGTGGATAACTACATCATGAACACATGGACAAATTCATAAGTACTGAGTGGGTAACTCCATCAGTATTGGATGGGTAACTATTACCGAGAGAGTATGGTAATTACATTGGTTTCGTGTTGGATAACTGCACCATGAAAACACATGGGTAACTTTATCAGTACTGAGTGGGTAAATCAATTAGTATTAGGTGGTAACTATTACCGAGAGAGTAGGATAACTATAACAATTTTGTGGTGGATAACTACACTTGAAAACACATGGGTAACTTTATCAGGACTGGGTGGTAACTCTATCAGTATTTGGTGGTAACTATTACCGAGAGAGTATGATATCTACATTGATTTTATGGTGGATAACTATTAACTACATATGAAAAAATATGGGTAACTTTACCAGTACTGGGTGGGTAACTCTATCGGTATTGGTGATAACTATCACCGGGAGAATAGATAACTACATTGATTTTGTGGTGGATAACTACACCATGAAAAACACATGGCTAACTTTTTCAGTACTGGGTTGGTAACTCCATCAGTATTGGATGGTAACTACTACCGAGAGAGTATGATAACTACATTGATTTTGTGGTAGATAACTACACCATGAAAACATATGAGTGACTTTATCAGTACTAGATGTGTAATTCCATCAGTATTGGGTGGTAACTATTACCGATACCGAGAGAGTAAGGTAACTATAACGATTTTGTGGTGGAAAATTACACATGAAAACACATGGGTAACTTTATCAGTACTGAGTGGTAACTCCATCAGTATTGGGGTGGTAACTATTACCGAGAGAGTATGGTAACTATATTGATTTTGATGGGTAACTCTATCAATACTCCATCAGTATTATTCGCACGTCGGGTCGGGATCTTCGGGGTGTCGAGGAAGTAGTCGACATCGGGAAGTAGTTGAAGTTGTCGTCTCATCGTCGTCTTGTCGATGTCGTGGAAGTAGTCGACGTGGAACTGCAACATCATCATCTTGTCGGTGTCGTGGAAGTAGTCGAAGTAGTTGTACTCGGGTCGTCGTGGTAGCAGATCTTGTCGACGTTTCGAGGTACATGGCTCGACAATGTCTCTCGGCTCGGTGACGGTCTTGGCGGCGGATAACAGCCACGGTAAAACTCACGGGCTCAGTTCGGGCAGGACACGGCAACATGGCCACAAACACCGGAAAGACGCGCACGACGCACATGGAGCAGCACCACGACGGGTGGACTGAAAGGACATATCCTTCCCCACAGTGTTTTGATGTTTGTTGACAACACACTTAGATGTCTAATGTGTGTGCTAAAAGTGTGCAGGATTGTATCAATTAATATTGCACAGGTTTTGTCTCAAGAAAAGGAAAAAAGCAGTCTTCATTGCGTCAGCCGGTACTACCGGGTTCACCCCGGTACTACCGGGTGTTCTGCCATGCGGAACTACCGGGCCCAGTACCGGGCCCAGTACCGGATCTCCAAAAGCTCTCTGGACTCGCTCGATTTAATCCGGTAGTAGCCCCGGTAGTAGCGCGGTACTACCGGGTGGGGAGCACTACCGGACCAGGCGGTCCGGTACTACCGATGCGCGCGTGGAGGGCGTTGACCAGTCTGGCGCCAGGCCGTCAGTTCCCTGTCAGCCGGTACTACCGGGCGAGGCCCGGTACTACCGCTGCGGGCTGTTTACAGCTCCAACGGCCAGATTTCTGGGAGGGGTATTTATACCCCTCCACCTACCTCCGGTTGACTAAGCTTGATTCCTCACTCTCTCTCCACCATTGTTGCAAGCTTCAATCTACTAGAGCTCCCACTCCAACCACTCAAACACGTTGATACTTTGAGGAGTGAAGGAGGAGCCCTAGATCCGCATCTCCACCGAGCCGATTTGTCTACATCGACCTAGTCACTTGTAGATCTTGTGTAACTTGATACATTGGATACCTAGAAGATACTTGTGATTCTTGTGGCTTTGGTAGCCACAAGGATTAGCCGGGAGCCTCCAATTAAGTTGTGGAGACGCGACCCGGCCTTGTGATTCTTGTGGCTTTGGGAGCCGCGGGAATTTGGTGAGAGCCTCCAATTCGGTTGTGGAGTGTGCCTCATCCTTGTAAAGGTTTGTTGCCGACCTCGAGGGCATCATATAGTGGCTCGTGGATCTCCTCATCGGAGGATAACACGAGGGAGATACGGTGTGCCATATCAAGGCTATTCGGAGTTCACTTTGTGACTCCGCACCGCTCCAACGGAGACGTAGCTTCCATTGGGAAGTGAACTTCGGTAGAACATCTCCGCGTCACCGTGTGGTTATCTCTTAACCTTCCTTTACTCGTATTGCTAGCTTATCTTGTGTAGAATATCTTGCTAGCTTGTTTATTGCTCATCATATAGGATTGTTCATCTAGTTGCATATCTAGAGAACTTATATTTGAGCAATTCCTTAATTTGTATTAAAAGAAAAAAAAATTGTAGTTGCCTATTCACCCCCCCCCCTCTAGTCAACCTACTCGATCCTTTCAATTGGTATCAGAGCAAGGTCTCTTTATTAAGGGCTTAATCGCCTAAAGAGGAGGATGGCTAGTGCGGAGGATGTACAACGTGCTAAAGATGAGGAGTTAAGACTTGCTAAGGAACAAGAAAAATTTGATAGAGAACAACTTGACAAGAACTAATCGAAGCGGGAATAATCCCTCCCGAGGGTGATGCCCCAATCACCATGAAGTCCATGATTGAACTTTTTGGGTTCATGAAAGGCAAAATGGTGGATGAGGTGTATACTCGGGTATCTAATCAAAATGGCTCCTCATCATCCGCTAGCCCTATTAAGGGTGCTAGTGACAAGGATAAAAATGATAAACCTAATGAGAAGCCTTCTCTTAACTTTGCTCCACCTAGCTCTTATCTCACTCAAGTTTCACTCACTCAACCTCATATAACCAACCTTGGTAGACCCCCTCCTAAGCTTGATAATACTCGTTATTTCACTTGGAAGAAATCTATGGAGTCTTATTTTCGCAGCTCATCGGTGCATCTTTGGAGGGTGGTTCTACATGGTTTCAACCCAGTTGATCCCAACAACTTGACCAAGCAAGAAGAGATTGATGAGCAACTTGATGCAAATGCCAAGTACATTCTTGAGAGTGCTATGACCGCAAATGATGAAGATCATGTGCGGAATCTCAAAACTTGCAATGAGGCTTGGCTCTATCTTGAAACCGTGTATGAAGGAAATGAGGGCATTCAACGCTCCAATGCGGCCGTCCTTCAACATCAAGTTGACAACTTCATCATGCTAGACGAAGAGACTCCGACCGAACTTTACCGAAGACTCTACAAGCTTGTGGTGACATGTAGGGAAAATGGAAAGAAGGATATGGATGATGAATGGGTCAAGGCCAAGTTCCTTCAAGCAATTATGCCATATAGTGAAACTATGGTGATGAACCTCCATGCAAGAGCGGATTACACAACAATGACTCCCAATGACATCTTGGCTCAATTTGTCACATATGATACATTGAAGTCCACATCCAAGTCTTTCAACCAAGTCCGTGGCCCAAAGACTCTTGCTTTGAAGGCTCGTGTGGTAGACCATCCAAGATATGAAGAAAGCCCGGTCTATGAAGGTGAAGAAGACTTGGAGGGTGAGCTCAATGAAGTTCTTGCACTTGCCGCCACCCGGTTTTGGAACAAGAAGAACAAGAGCGTCAACCCTTCACCAATAAAAAGAATGTGCTTCAATTGTGGAAAGGACACTCATCTTGTGAAGGATTGCCCCTATGAAAGAAGAGAGGATAATGGTGGTCAACTCATTCTAAAGAAGAACAAGTACCACCCCAAGCCTACCTACATGAAGAGATCACCTCAAAAGGCTCTTGTGGCATCCCATGAAGAGGAATACGAGTCCGGAGGTGAGGAGGATAAAGAACCAAGTGAAGAAGTAGGAATGGCGGCTCTTGCAATGGGCACCCTTCCTCCATCATTGGCCAACCTCTTCTCATCTCCAAACGACGACAAGATCTCCAAGCCCATGTGCCTCATGGCCAAGGAAACAAAGGTGAATTCCCCACCAAAAATTACTATCTCCTCTAACCCATCACTATTGGATTGTGTTGAGGATGTAGGGAAAATTGAAGAAGAGGATAAAATTTCTATCTTCATTAGCAAGCTCCAAGGTCCAACCAAGAAAATGGTTGAGGCCCTCATGTATCAATATGGAGAAGCCAAGCATCTTCTTATGAGAAGGATGTTAGGATTTGTGAGCTCGAAGGGCATGCATGTGATCATGCCGACAAATTGGTGAGCTAGAAGATCAACTTGTTGAGGAACAATTGCTCCGTGAGCAACTTGAGGAGACACATGCCATGGATCTTTCCAAGGCAAAAGAAACTCGTGAAACCTCTATTCAAATTGCTATTGATCTAAAAAGTAAAAATGAGGAACTTGTAGAGAGTCATAACAAACTCTTTGAGGGTTTTGAGCAACTTAGGGAAACCCACAAGGTGACCTCAAGTGAGCTCACTACACTCAAGGAGTCATATGCCAAACTACAAGCTCAATTTATCTATGCTAGCTTCACCACTTCTCACAATGATAAAGATGCAAATTCTTGTACCACTAACCCTTTATGTGTCAAGGCATCTCTTATTGAGGAAAACACTAGGTTGAAGGCCCAACTTGAGAAGGGCCTAGCCACTTGTATCCAAGGGGAAAAGAACCTCAATGATCTTTTGAGCAATCAAAAGGGAGTGGTTGGCAAAGAAGGAATTGGGTTCACACCCAACTCTAAGAAGGTCAACAACAAGAAGAAGAAGGCGACTCCCCCTTCCAAAGATATTGTTTTTGTGAAGGAGGGGGAGTTAGCCAAAGCAAATGACAACTCTATTGGGAGTGGTAATGTCACTAGGGGCAATGCCACTCACAATAACTTTGCGGGAAAATACAACCCCTCATATGTTCTTTTGAAATCTACAAATGGTTGTGTTTTTGCTAAATATGTTGGCTCTTCATATGGAGATGATTATCACTATGCTATTTGGGTTCCAAAGACCCTTGTGACTAACAAAAGAGGACCCATTCCAAAATGGGTACCTAAATCAAAGACTTGATTTATTGTAGGGTTTCTCTTCCGGTGGATCTTCATGGCTCATTGATAGTGGATGCTCATCCCATATGACCGGAAGCAAAGAACTAGTAAAGGACTTATTGAAACAACTACTCTCATTCTCTCATGTCACCGTTGGCAACAATGCAAGACTCAAGGTAGTGGGAGTTGGTAAAGTGGTGATCACTCCGGAGTTATCCATTGAGAAGGTCCTCCTTGTTGAATCTCTTTCATACAATTTACTTTCCGTTGGTCAATTATGCAATGCCGGTTACACCGTTATTTTTAATAAATACCACGTGACCATCCTTTTCACTCAAACACTCAATGTCGCCTTTGTTGGATTTCGTGAAAACGGTTTGTATGTGGTTGATTTCTCAAAAGAGACCACTCAAATCGCTACATGTTTAATGGCTAAAGGCGACAAGGGGTGGCTTTGGCATCGCCGACTTGGCCATGTCGGTATGAGAAATTTACAAACTCTTGTAAAGGGTGGACACGTGGTAGGACTAACCGATGTTAATTTTTCCAAAGATCGTCCTTGTAGTGCTTGCATAGCCGGAAAGATGCATGAAAAGAATCACCCCAAGAAGACCATTATCTCCACTAAGAGGCCTTTGGAGCTCCTTCATATGGATCTTTTGGGCCTCCCACATATGATAGTCTTGGTGGCAAGAAATATTGTTTGGTGATTGTGGATGATTACTCAAGATATTGTTGGACTTTCTACATCAAGAAGAAGAGTGAAACTCAAAAGATATTCATTGACTTTGCAACCCTAGTTCAACGCCAATATGACTCCAAGATTTTGGCAATTAGAAGTGACAATGGTACGGAGTTCAAGAATTACACTATGGATGATTTCCTAAGTGGGGAGGGCATTCAACACCAATATTCCGCTGCATATACTCCCCAACAAAATGGTGTTGCCGAAAGGAAGAACCGCACTCTTATTGATATGGCAAGAACTATGATGGCCGAGTTTAATTCCCCATACAACTTTTGGGCCGAAGCCATCAACACCGCTTGTCATTACTCAAACCGGCTCTTCTTCCGTCCTCTCAAGGACATGACACCATATGAACTCCTCACCGGTAAAAAGCCAAATGTATCTTACTTTCGAGTCTTTGGATGCAAATGCCATGTTTACATTAAAGGTTGCAAAATTGCTAAATTTGAATCTAGATCTTTTGATGGTATATTTGTTGGATATGCCGCAAAGTCTCATGCTTATAGGGTCTACAACATATCCACCGGGTGTGTTGAAGAATCTATGAACGTGGAGTTTGTCGAGGATAATGGCTCCCAAGCGGAGCATATTGATCATGATGATGTAGGTGATGATCTCCATCTCAAGCCATAAGAACTATGGGGATTGGAGAACTAATTCCTATTGAAGGACCCATTGATGATACTCAAGAAGAAGGAACAAGTTCTACTCAAGTTGAGCCATCCACCTCAAATATTGATCAAGAAGATGGTCAAGACCCACCCAACTCTAGTGGTGAACAAGAACATAATGAACCCACAACTCCAAGAACTCCACTTCGGGTTGACCATGAGCAAGATAAAGGCAATGATGAAGATATTTGTGTTGGTGAAACAATTGGTCAAGCCTCGGAACGCCGGGTCATCCGGCGTGCATCAAAATTGGATTACCAACAACACTTCAAAGAAAATATCCTTGGGAGTATCCGTAGAGGTGTGTCCACACGCAATCAATTATCTAACTTTTGTGGTCATGTCTCTTGTTTGTCTAGCTTAGAACCTCTCAAGGTATATGATGCTCTTGAAGACATGGATTGGGTTGCGGCTATGCATGAAGAGTTGAACAACTTCGAGCGCAACAAAGTATGGTCATTAGTGGAAAGACCCAATGACTCCTCCCATAATGTCATTGGAACCAAGTGGATATTTAAGAACAAGCAAGACTCACATGGTCAAGTCATTCGCAACAAAGCAAGATTGGTTGCACAAGGCTACACCCAAATCGAAGGAGTCGACTACGGTGAAACCTATGCCCCCGTTGCTAGACTTGAATCCATTCGCTTACTAATTGCTTATGCATCTACTCATAATATTGTCTTATATCAAATGGATGTTAAAAGTGCTTTCTTAAATGGTCCACTAAATGAATTGGTGTATGTTAAACAACCACCGGGTTTCGAAGACCCTAAATTTCCTAACCACGTCTACTTACTACATAAGGCTCTTTATGGGCTCAAGCAAGCTCCACGTGCTTGGTATGATCATCTCAAGGAGTTCTTAGTAGACCGTGGCTTTGAAATTGGGGTAATAGATCCCACTCTTTTTACAAAAAGGGTAAATGGAGATTTTTTCGTATGCCAAATATATGTTGATGATATTATCTTTGGTTCCACTAACCGTGAATTTAGTGATCAATTTGGCAAGCTAATGACCAAGGAATTTGAGATGTCCATGATGGGAAAATTGAATTATTTTCTTGGCTTTGAAATCCACCAATTTCGAGAAGGAACATTCTTATGTCAAGCCAAGTATATTAAGGACATGCTCAAGAAATTTGATATGAACAATGCCAAGCCATATAAGTTTCCCATGGACTCCAAGGCGGATCTTCACTTAGATCCGGATGGTAAGGAAGTTGATCAAAAGCTTTATCGTTCTATGATTGGATCTTTGCTTTACCTTTGTGCATCTAGACCGGATATTATGTTTAGTGTGGGTATGTGTGCAAGATTCCAATCAAGTCCTAGGGAAAGTCATGAAACCGCGGTCAAAAGGATTCTAAGATATTTGTTGGATACTCCCAACTATGGTCTTTGGTATCCCCATGGTACAAGCTTTGATCTTGTTGGTTATTCGGATGCGGATTGGGCGGGTTGCAAAATGGATAGAAAATCAACTTCGGGTACATGCCAATTCCTTGGTAGGTCCCTTGTGAGTTGGTCTTCCAAGAAGCAAAATTGTGTGGCCTCGTCATCCACCGAAGCCGAATACATCGCCGCCGGTAGTTGTTGTGCACAATTATTATGGATGAGGCAAACTTTAAAGGATTATGGTGTCATTTGTGACAAAGTGCCTCTTTTATGTGACAATGAAAGTGCTATTAAAATTGCACACAACCCGGTTCTTCATGGCAAGACCAAGCACATTGAGATTCGGTATCATTTTATTCGAGACCATGTTGAGAAGGGTGATATTGCAATCAAGTATGTCAACACCAAGCATCAACTCGCCGATATGTTCACGAAGCCTCTTGGTGAAGCAAGATTCAAGGAGTTGAGAGGAGAACTAAATGTGGTGGACATATCCAATTGGATTTAGTGGATTTCTTGCATACCTACCCATATTAGACGATACTTATTTGGTTTAGATGTAGGCATGGACATAGGGGGAGTGCGGTCCTAATCCATTGGACCATCCCTCCCCCCATTATGCCGATAGTAAGAATTCATTTGCATCTCTATATTCGTTCTATGAATTGTGAGCTTAAATGACGAGTAGTGGCCGTGGACCAAGATATATCTTCGCGGTATCACACCACATACTCATACATGGTGGCCTCGGCCACCGCCCTCTTCCTTGTGAAGAGTTGGTTTCATTTGGATTTTATTGGTTTTCTAGTGCTCCTATGGAAAACATGCTCAATTTGGTGTTTTTGTGTGTGTTTGATTCTTGCAAATTGAGTATGAAGTACCATCTCCAGTGTGTTGATCTAATCCTATGCCTTTCATCTATCTCAAAACAACTTCCATCTTGCACAAGTTCAAATTCCTTACACAAAAAGAGAAAACTGGGGTTTCTTAGGAGGCCCCGGTAGTACCGCCTGGTGGGATCCGGTAGTACCGGGCTCTGAATCTAAGCAGTTCTGCTGCTCGCAAAGATTCAGGCCCCGGTAGTACCGGATGTCCGCCCCGGTACTACCGGGAATCACGGGTATCTAAATACCGTGCGGGCAGGGTGGGGGTTATTCCCCATTTTCCCCACCCGCACGAACCACCCCGTCGCCTCCTCTGTCCTCAGCTCCGGCCGCCGCCCTAGGCCGCCGGACTCCGCCATCTCCGGCCAGATCTGCTCCGTGGGAGCGATCCCCTCGTCGATCTCCTCCATGGCCTCCGGTATTTCCCCGTTCTTTGCATTCTTTGTTTCTAGATCTTGAAACCTAGATGTATGGAGAGGAAATTGGTAGCTCCGTTGGCAACGGTTAAAGTTGGATGGATGATCACCTAGGCCTTGTTAGCTAGCATATATGTGTAATGTATGGTTGAATCTCTCGATTTGTGCCATTTCAGTCTTGAATCGGCTCAGCCGGTACTACCGGGTACCCGGTACTACCGGGTTTTCCAAATTTGCTCGATTCAACCATTCTTTACATCTATTGGCTAGTTTTTGATTCCTTATCCGTGAACTTGTGCACTCATCTATTCCCTGCCCTACCTATATGCTGTTTCACAGGTAGCCGCCGTGGTACCAAGAAGCCACGTCTGTGGAGGATGAGATTGAAGAAGAAGAAGAAGAAGAAGAAGTTTGCCTGCTCGCACCACAGCCAGAACTCAAGCAAGAGGAAGAACATCAGCTGCTGCTCGTACCACCACTGCTCCCCCCGAGAGCCCGCAAAGCACTTCACTTATGGAAGAATGAGACTATCAGAAGCTCAGAGAAGAGAATCCCTATGCTGAGGAGAGGTCACCCTTGTGCGGAATCCGCACTTTTACACAAATGATCAAGAAGCCATCTACAAGGAAATCTATCTCCACAAGGATTACTCCGTGGTTGTCCAACACACTCTTGATATTCCTTACATGAGAAACTCGAAGCACAAGGGCTATTTTGATGAGACACTTGCTATGTGTGAAGAGTTTGGGCTGATTGACATCATGAAGGAGAACCATCCCTACATTGAGTACTACATCATTCAGTTCTTTGCCACCGTCTACCTTGACCATGATGAAGCCCGGACCCTATGGATGACCAAGGACACCTTGCTTTCTGCCACCTTGGCGGAGTTTGGAGAGCTTCTAGGCTATGAAGACAAGGGTGAGAGTGTTGCTAGTGGATGGAGATGCCATGACAATGATCGATCAGCTCCAAGGATGTTCTTGGACCAATCACTATGGAAAGAGGCACCACCGGTAAAACTGCTCATCTTGTGCGTCCTTTGAGATTCTCCACCGTGTCTATAGGAAACTATTGCTCCCGTGTGGGAAATTGGGATGAGGTTCATGGCTTCATGTTTGACCTTCTCAAGCTCTCATATGAAAATCAAGGCAAAGGCAAGAAGCTTGATGTGATGGATTGGATGTGGAATGACTTGTGGTCCACAATCATTGATAGAAGGGCCCCCATCTATGGCCCATACATTATGAAGCTCATTCGCCGCAAGTGGGCTCTCAAGAAGAATGGAGAAGATATCATGAAGGATGGCAGCCCGTTGTGGCTCATCTGTGAAGGAACTGCGTATCAAGCCTCATGCTCCTCCCAAAACCAAGCCCATTGATCCTGAGGCTGCTGCTGAAGCTGAGAGAGCTAGTGGGAGTGCACCTCCTCTTGAGGAACCTTCATGGTTCAAGAAGCTGCAGATTAAGGCCAAGAGGGCCTTTTGCCTCAAACTGGATTTGGAAGACCGTCTGTATGAAGCTCATGTGTATCACAAGAAGGCAGCTCAGCGACACAAAGCAATGATGAGGCATATGCAGATTCCGTCTCCGATGGTTCTGAAGAAGTAATCACTCCAAAGGAGGAATGGGTGTCCAAGCATGGTTACTGGAGTGATGAAGATGCTCCTCCACATGGTGATCGCTTTCAGGCCTCCTCTTCGACCCACCACGGCGCGGGTGGAGCTTGATGCTCCTAGGGACGTGTTAGCATCGCGCTTCTCCCTTTTTGGCATTTCGATGACAAAGGGGGAGAATGTGTTCTATTTAGGATGAGCCGTGGGATTTGCATGGGTGGAAACACAAGCTTGCACTTCGTTTGATCTTTATGCTTGTGTTTCATCTTTTATCTTTATTTGGATATTTGCTTTGAACTTCCTATGCATGATGTAAGACATGCCTTGAACTTATGGTATTGTAATAAGACCTATCTAGTATGTTACTTGCTTATTGTTGCTTATATTGTGCAAGTTGTTTTAATTGTTATCCATATGAACTTGCTTGGTTTGTAAAATATAGGGGGAGCTCCGCCCATTTTATATGGTGTGTTTTTGCATTCAAAAGCAAATTCCTAATAAACACACAATTTGGAGAGCCCCGTCTATCTTTTGCAAATCATTTGTTTCTCCTAAGTGTGTTGTCATCAAACACCAAAAAGGGGGAGATTGAAAGGACATATCCTTCCCCACAGTGTTTTGATGTTTGTTGACAACACACTTAGATGTCTAATGTGTGTGCTAAAAGTGTGCAGGATTGTATCAATTAATATTGCACAGGTTTTGTCTCAAGAAAAGGAAGAAAGCAGTCTTCATTGCGTCAGCCGGTACTACCGGGTTCACCCCGGTACTACCGGGTGTTCTGCCATGCGGAACTACCGGGCCCAGTACCGGGCCCAGTACCGGATCTCCAAAAGCTCTCTGGACTCGCTCGATTTAATCCGGTAGTAGCCCCGGTAGTAGCGCGGTACTACCGGGTGGGGAGCACTACCGGACCAGGCGGTCCGGTACTACCGATGCGCGCGTGGAGGGCGTTGACCAGTCTGGCGCCAGGCCGTCAGTTCCCTGTCAGCCGGTACTACCGGGCGAGGCCCGGTACTACCGCTGCGGGCTGTTTACAGCTCCAACGGCCAGATTTCTGGGAGGGGTATTTATACCCCTCCACCTACCTCCGGTTGACTAAGCTTGATTCCTCACTCTCTCTCCACCATTGTTGCAAGCTTCAATCTACTAGAGCTCCCACTCCAACCACTCAAACACGTTGATACTTTGAGGAGTGAAGGAGGAGCCCTAGATCCGCATCTCCACCGAGCCGATTTGTCTACATCGACCTAGTCACTTGTAGATCTTGTGTAACTTGATACATTGGATACCTAGAAGATACTTGTGATTCTTGTGGCTTTGGGAGCCGCGGGAATTTGGTGAGAGCCTCCAATTCGGTTGTGGAGTGTGCCTCATCCTTGTAAAGGTTTGTTGCCGACCTCGAGGGCATCATATAGTGGCTCGTGGATCTCCTCATCGGAGGATAACACGAGGGAGATACGGTGTGCCATATCAAGGCTATTCGGAGTTCACTTTGTGACTCCGCACCGCTCCAACGGAGACGTAGCTTCCATTGGAAAGTGAACTTCGGTAGAACATCTCCGCGTCACCGTGTGGTTATCTCTTAACCTTCCTTTACTCGTATTGCTAGCTTATCTTGTGTAGAATATCTTGCTAGCTTGTTTATTGCTCATCATATAGGATTGTTCATCTAGTTGCATATCTAGAGAACTTATATTTGAGCAATTCCCTAATTTGTATTAAAAGAAAAAGAAAATTTGTAGTTGCCTATTCACCCCCCCCCCCCTCTAGTCAACCTACTCGATCCTTTCATGGACAAACATGGACGAAGGCGTGGTGCCAGATTCCTTGCGGCATTTCATCGAACACCGGCAACCTGTGATGGTTTCAAAAAGTGTGGAGAAGGCTAGACGAAAAGAAGGGTACAGATCAGCTAATGGGAAATTTGCACTGGGCTGACAGAAAGGCACACCGTGCCAAGCTGTAAAAAAGCAAAAAGAAAGGAAATTTGACCTCCCAAGGATTCGAACCGGGGATTGCCAAGCTGAAGACCTATTTCGCTGCCACTGGGATGAGCTAGTACATATGTTTACAAGCAGCCGTCAACCTATTTATAACAACATATATCGGAGCTCGAGGCCATCGCGGACAGACCTCAAATCCACCCGGAACGACGGCCGCTGCCACGAATTAGACGCGGTGAAGTAAGGAGAGGGAGCGCGGATCTCCGGGGCCTGTTCCCGCGGTCGGAGAGGCTGGAGACGGACTGCAGCGGTGGGGGGACGACGAGGGCTTGGAGGGGTCGGTTGTAGACGAGGAAGAAGGCCGCGTTCATGGCGCCCACGACTTAGGCTAACTCATCCGTGGAGATCATGGCTGCTCGAGCGCCTCCGTGACGGGCGTACCGGGGGAAGCGATAGCAGGCGGTCTACCAGTTAGGAAATGAGTTCCGGCAGTTCCGTGTGCCTTGTGTGAGCGCTAACAAATGCGAGCAAGATGGACGGCTAGGCTGCGTGCGTAGAGTTATGCCTAGTAGCAGGCGCCTTATATTTAGATTTCCTGATATATTTTTTTCCGCTTTTGTGACACCACAAATCAAGCTGGGCTAAGTTAACTAACGTACAGGCACCTTTCCTAGTAAATAACAATGGAATAAACAAAAACACAAAAGTCTTGCTCATCATGAATAGCCTATTCTATTAGCCGAAGAGTTTTTTTTTGTTTTGAATATTAGCCGAAGAGTTGGAAAGAGATATGCACATAACCATGACCTGAGAAATCTATAATGGTAGAATTTCCCGAAAGAACACAAACACTGAACATTTCAGAATTCTGCCTCAATGTGCAATAAATACAGCCATCCTTTTTTCAAGATTATTAGGCATAGTAATTTCTGTCAGCGCTCATCTCTAAGAAACAGAAACTAAGCAGCAGATATGCATGGCCTCCAGCTAAGAAAAGCATTAAGGATTACAAATTTCTAGTCGCCTTATGTAGCAAACAAAAATTGTAAACTACATGTCAAATTTTGATGCCATGACGTCCAACCTCAAAACCCATTTGGTTCAAAAGAATCAAAATCACACAATCTGGCTGAGGCATATAGTCAATGTAACTCTTTCAGGACTATTTCAATTCTATTCACCCAGTAACCTACCGCAATAAAAAAGTTGAAAAGGCTGACACAGAGATAGGTTGTATCGGGCTAGTCTCTTTTTGTTAATCCAGCAAATCAACAGTGTCGCAGCAAAGAATATATCATCCATTATTTCCGTAACCAAGCTGGGCTAAAAAGTAAAAGCTCACTAACCGAGTTATCCTAACTGTGAACTCCGAACCGAGTTATTCAAGATTTCTTTACAAGCTGGGGTAGACCTAGAGGTTGGTAAATTTGTTACATACTAGGCTCTACTATGTGAACAGAAATAGGCAGATTCTAGATCAAAGCATCTATACGAAATTATTGTCAGTTATTGCTTTCATACCCAAATGAGCTGTCTCGAAGAGCAAGCCAGTGAATCAAGACATATCTAGGCAAAACAACATCAATTTACTTCTTCTACTGTCGGCCTCATACAAAGTAGGCTCAAAATGGACATTATAGTTACACTATGAGAGCATTCAGAGATGAAATTGAAGTGATTAGTAAATCACAGAGATACAATAATCCTACTAGCATATGACTGAATTAAATTACTTTAATGCTCTATAATTGGATAAGCATTAGCATTTGAATTTCACTCTTGAGGATCAACGTAGTAGAGTTGAGACACGGTCATACTCTATAAAATGATGGAAACATGCATACCTTACATACTTAGACAATCCCAAATCGAACTAAATAAATGTATGACTCCTATGAATTTGAATACAACAAAGTGTGCAACTAGCAACACTTGCATTAAATCAACTGGTATATCATTTATTTGATTTGATCTGTCCTAATCACTAATAGGTGATGAGCAAACAAAACCGATGACAAACCATTGTGCATCTTGCACACGTGCAAAAAATATGTGGGTATAGCAACCATAATATATGAATTTGTGGTTTCTGCTAAGACTAAACTATCTGCCCACTACTTGTAAACTTGGTATCAAGGCATAATTTAGTAAGAACATTGCAAAATCACAATACACAGTTGGAAGCCTGGCTTGCAAGAATAGTTTACACATATGACTTGGTAACTTTACCTCTAGAGTGGTTTAAGATTCAACTGCAAGGCTAAAGAAAATAGCTTCCTTTTTGGTTATATAAATCGATACAGTACAGGAAGAACATTTATCCACTTTACGAAATTTGATATATATAACATTGAGGTTCGCTGAATCACCAGGGAGGGGTGGAACCCTTCCTCGCCGAAGGAGATCGTGACCCCAAGCCTGGGTCTGTTGAAAACCTCGTCTTCGGAGTGCTTCCCGAAGGGGTTGACCCTCTATAACTTGCACGGAGGGACTCATCGATGGTTTTTGTGGACTTTGCGATGGCATTCCTCACAAACTTCTGTGCTGCAGGAGACAAGGTCCTCGGGCTTGCACTGCCTCCCCTCACAGGGGAATGTAGCGGTGGCTTGTGGAACATATTTGTCCGTGACTTAATCTTCTTTGCAGCATCCCTAGACAGCAGGTGTGCCTTCACATCTCGAACAGGTGGAGGTGGGATCTTGAAATGTGACCTCTCACTACCCCCTGGTGTCTCATCAGGATCCAATCTCAGTGGTGTTCCATCAATCTCACCCACGTCATGAACGGGGACTCATCCACACCAGGTGCCGGCGACGGTGTCTTCACAAAACTGTACCCATTGTCTGCCTTCTTCCCAGACTCAACGAAGAACGGGTTTGGTGTCTTCCTTAGGTCCTCCAAATCATACTTCTTCCCTTTGTCAGGATCATTGTACGCGATTCCTCCAGGGGTGGAACCTGCAACTAGAGCATACAGTATGGCAGCTACCTCCTCCTCCTTGGGTTCAGCCAGAGCCTTACCATGTAGCCTCGTGTTGGACTTGTCGATCTCCTTGGTGAGACCCTTCAGCCGCACGGCAAGCTCCTCATCGGTGAGCGGCGCTTCCCCTCGGTCAGCCGGGTGGTACATGAGCAGGCTCTTGGCCGTAAACTTGGCACCCTCCAACGTGCTAGGCGGCTGTCCTGACGTACCATAGCCGTCAGTTATCCTGTCGCGCTTGGCATCCTCCAACAACTGTTTCTCCGCCGCCGCGCCGGGTTCCAGGAGGTGGGCGTAGCGCTCGCGGCGGCGGTGGTTGACCTTCTCGAGGATGCGCGAGAAGGACTCGTTGTCCTCGCTGGTGTAGCGGCGGAAGAAGTCGTCGAGCGAGAGCGCGGCCGAGACGTCCTCGTCCTCCTCCTCGAGGTCGCCGGCGGTGGAGGGGGCGACGGAGGGGGTGGCGAGGAAGGACGGGGAGCGGAGCGCGGTGGACGTGGCGGGCGTCGGGGTGGGGAGCGGCCCGCTGCGCTGGAGGCGGCGGCGGCGGTCGAGGATCTTGAGCTGGGCGTCGCGGAGGAGGAGCGGGTCGCGGGAGCGCACGGCCTGGAGCCAGTCGAGGCGGTCGCGGAGGCGGGGGAGGTCCGGGAAGAAGTCGCGCTCGATGATGCGCTCGATGGCGACGACGTAGCTGTCCTCGTCGAGCACCTCCGGGCGGCGGCGCTTGGAGGAGGTGGTGGCGAGGGTGGAGGCGGATGACGGGGTGGGGGAGGTGGGTCGAGGAGTGGATGGCGCGGGGGAGGGCGACGGGGAGAGGTGGCGAGGGGAGTTGCCCGGAGAGCGGAGCATCGCGGCGGGCGGCGGTAGCGCCGGCGGCTCTTGGGCTAGGGTTAGGTATTCGCGAATTGGGGATCGGGGAGGGGAAGCTAGAGCTCGAAGACGAGTTGTATTTCGCGTTTGGATTGCTTTTGGTTTGACGCGTGAAAACCATCGAACCGACCGAATCGAATCCGAATATCCCTATTGATCACAGAGTAAAATCCATCCAGCATCATCACTAAACTTAAGTCGATTACCCGTCTTGTCAGTTGTCACCTATACATCGCGATACCCGATTTACAGTCACTGAATATGCAAAAGAAAAGTAGTATAGAGCGTCGTATTTGCCGACGTGGCACTGCATCGACCCCACATGTCAGGTCCAACAGCTTCAAGAGGGACAATTTTCGAATAATCTATACTACTATTAAAAGAGCAAACTTGTGTTGATACATTAAATCTGTGCCTTTCAATATTTGACCAACGGTTCAGATCGCTCCAATGTTTGACAACTCAACACATCTTTTCGTTTCGTGTTAATTACCGCCATTGCCATCGCTAAAAAGAAATATCAAACGGTTCGGTCATCTAAAAAAAAAAGACGACGCTCTCCTTGGCACAATTGGCCGGCGCGGTCGGCGACCCTCTGTCGGCCGTCGAGTCCACGCGCAGCACCACCAGGCTGCGCCGCCGTGTGAGTGATTCCTCCCCGTGCGTCCTCTCCGCCCTCCTCGCCGACTGCCTCGGCGCCCTCTCCGCCAGACCGCCAACCGACCCGGAGCCAAGGCCAGCCATGGAGCTCGCGGACGCCGCCAGGGACGAGGCCCTACCTCGCCGGCTCCCCGCTCCGCCAACTCGCATGCGGAGGGGGTGAGGCCTCGGGCTCCAACCTCGCCGTCTCCCCGCTCTCCATCCACGCCAGATGGAGGGTGGAGGGCCCATGGTGCGGTTCGCCAACGGCGTGTGGGTCGACGCCGCGATGCGCCTCAAGGTCAACTACGCCACCGTCGTCTCCGAGCATTACCGTGCCCAGGCGCACCCAGCGCCCTTCAGAGACATGGTGAGGCCGACACATCCGAGGCGGGCGCGCACCAACGCCGCACATGAGTGTGCTCCAGCTGCTGCTCCCGTCGTGCTCCTTGTGTACCAACTCCGCACATGAGCGTGTGCTTTGCGTCGAACAGGAAGGACGTCAGACCCGCAGTTTCCACCTCATGCGTTCTCCATTGCATGCTGATGGTTTCATCGGTACAAGCTACAGGCCTAAATAAGCAATTTGTTCCTCTCTGGCTACCAGTCTACCACCTGCTCGACCAAATGCTTAGCCCATTGCCAGTTTTCATTTGTAAGCAAGAAAGTAAACAAGAGTGGTGATGCCTTTGATGGCAGCAGCACTCGATAGACCGCTTCCGGCTTTACGACTAGAGTGTATCGTCTTTTCAGCGACTTAGCGTAGGTGAACACAAATCCACAAGAAGGAAGCAGCCTAGCGAGGCTACTGTCCTAATGGTATAGATGCTTAAATTATGGGCGTCAAGTAGCGAGGCTACGGTCCTAATGCTTATTGAAAAAATAGTGACCTCAAATCCTTTTTTTTCTCAATACCATCCACATGGCGGTGATCTATATCTTTGTACTCATGTTTTTCAGGATCCGCTAGGCGTGAGAGCCGGCTACATCATTTGGTGGCATTGGTTCAGTAAATCTTTCCCACATGGTGCATTCTGCATTTGTGCTTGTGCACGTGTTAGCTCGGGTACAAGGTTTAGTATGTTCTCAATTATGTACTTTCTTGCAGCTTTTACTAGTTGAATTTTGGCGTGGCGTTAGTAATGTTGTATGCAATAAACTTAATTTAGCTTGTCATATTGGAGTTCCCATGCATACACCGTAAGCTTAAAAAGAATAACATATTTAGCTTCAAATCAGTCCATTTGATTTGTAAAATTGTGTCGGACTCTTGAGGCTTTCGCAGTAAAGTTATGATATTTTTCAAGTTAGGCACTAGACATTAAAAACGTCTGCTACTTCATTGAGGAAAAGGGAGTGCCCGTGTGTTGACTAACGGTGGAAAGGCATGTGAAGTAGATATTGAGAGGACAACTCAAGTTTTTTTCTAAAGTCAGCTAATGTCCATAATAAAAAGAAAAGCGTCTCATGTGAAGCTTAATAAGAAGTAATTTCAATTAATATGTATCAAAAAAATTAAACTCATAGTAAATGAAATTGAAACATAAATAAATTGTGGTTCTATTTTGTTTACTATTTAAAAATTATATGAAGTATAGGTTGATTTTCACGAAAAATTAATGTCGAACTAATGTTTTTGGTACAAGGTCAAAACTTTATACAATACAAGGAGTGCAATTTGAAGAAGTTAGTGGATCCACGAGGATGAAGAAAAAAATGGAGGTGAAGATATTCATTCAACTCGTTTTTTTGGCAGTCGTCCTATCCACCATCCATGTCGACATTGGTCAAATTTGATGAGATTCGTCGGCGAAAAACTAGGTGTCTTCACTGTTGGAGTTGACGATTATGCGTTTTAACGAACGCAGATTTTTCTCTCCCGTTGCAGACGGGTCACAAGCGAAAAAAGATAAATTATATCAATAATCCCGAAAAATAACAAACACCCTCTTCCTATATCATGGAATGAGACAGTGAAATGATTTTCAGAAAATATTTGGTCTGATTTCATTTTTTATCAAGAAATATATTTAAATGACTTGGTAAAATAGATTCAAAGATGTGTTTATATTATTATAATAAATTATGAGACGTGCGTGTGCACGTGCACGTTCACTAGTAAAAACAAAAGAACTAAATGAAAAATTGATACTGTCGTTGAAACGATGGGGACCTCCCCGCCTCTGAGGCGAGCTCCAGCTTCGCCGCGCTTCCTCTGCTGCACGAGCATCGGCGGCCTGTATCGGGACAACGAGGGTGGTCTCGTGTCGGGCTACGCGGAGCGGTTGGGCAAGGCCATGAGCTTCGTGTCCAAGCTCGCGACGCTCCGGCGTAGCCTGGAGCTGGCGCTAGAGAATCGACGCCGCAGAGACGAGGTTGGCCAACTGTGGCGCAACGCGGTGGATCCTCGGGAGCAGTGTCATGTTTTCTCGGAGCGAGAACACGATCGATGTTCGGTTCACGCCTCCGCTGACAAGCTTTGTGTTCCCACGGCTGTGGCCCTCTCTGAGATCCACCTCCATTTCCGTTAGCTCCACCTCACCGTGCGCATATATCTTAATGAAGGAATCATCCTGAAGAACCTCCAATAGTTGGATCCATGCTCGTCTTCCCCGCCTCTGGCGGTCGTCGCCACGCTGATCTCTTCCTCTAGAGAGCTTCCGACCGGGCGCTAGGGTCTTGGAGCTCCACGGCACCCTACTAATTCTTCCTGGTGCCCTCTCGAGCTGCGGCTCATCCCCAAGTGTCCTCACCACGCCGCCCTGATCCTCTGTACCGTCGTCGATCGGATCGTCGATGGCATGTTGTCGTGTGTATCATTAAATACGGAGTACATCATTAAATGTATTTTCAAATCATATTATAAAATTATATATAATTTTTGATATTTTCTACTCCCGCCGTTTTTTAATATAAGATATTTTACGTGTTACACATGTTGTCTATATACATACTAAAATGAGTGAACATTAGACTAAAATGTGTCTACATACATTTGTGTGCATGTGAATGTAGACAAAAACTAAAACATTTTATATTAAAAAACAGAGGGAGTATAAATAAGGGAGTGTCTATTGAACAGCTGTCTGTTTCTCAATTCAGAAACAGACAGATTTTTTCAGCCAATTGAGGTCTGACAGCTGTAGTACTAAGAACCCCTTTAGTTCTCTACGAAAAAGGTAGATGTTTCGGTGAACCCAAACAGACACATTTTTCGTTGCCATCTACTACTTGAGTTTCCTCATTTTTTCAGTCCACAAAACCGACAACAAAAAATACTGCCTGTTACATTCACGCCAAAACAGACATATTATCAGCTGCTCAGTTTTGAGTCAGCTCAAAAATATTGAGTTTCAGTTTTGAGTCCAGCTAAACTTTGACGTTTTCCCAGCACAGCCAGCCACACCACAGCTCCAGCGAACTACACCACACTCAGCGAGCAGCCCCAGCCCATTGAACAAACACCACAACTCCCCATCGAACATGACAGAGAAACAATATCACAAGCCATACATGATTTTCAAAAATGACTTTCAGTTCTTGCTCTTACAACATCATCCACTTCATTAACACTGCAGCACGATGTGGAAAATGCACTGTTATAAATCCGCAAAAGAAACGATATCACAAACCAAACACAAAATGAGCTATTAAATAAGGGAAATGCAGAACAAGGGAGCGCCAAATAGTTGGACATATTTCACAGCAGAGAATTTTAAGAAAATCGATAACAATTTCACCATGGGTCTGGTTTAATGCAAGTTAAAGAGTGTAGCAGAAATATGTACTAGCGCCAGAGTAAAATAACAGTCGTAATCTAGTACAGTGCAAATGCAGCTTGTTGGGCTACAGGAAGAGATGACCACAGATGCAGAGCAGGAGAAGTTAAAAAATTAGACAAGTACATAACAGCTAATTAATTGGGCAGTTTTGGGGACAAATTCATAAACCTTGGAAGTTGCTGTTTGGCTTTCAGAATAACACACCTTACACAAACTCAAATAGAAATAGGGCAGGGAGAGGTAGTATAGGATGCAGTGAGAGAGAAGCAGGGGTAAGCCAAAAAAAGTGCGTGGTTCATCAAAACTGAAAGTGCGCATACTTGACCATCCCGCGAAACCACATGAACTTACGAATTGAAGGCCTACGTATGTAATACTATGTATGGGATCTTTCTTTGTTTGGTACTAGAGCAGTTCATCCCAACAAAGTTGCCATCAAAATCAGCAATGGGACCTCCAATCCCCACCTAGCACAAACATGAGGATGAAGTTATGCATGAAAATGCAATTCATAATGCCTGAAACTAAGGATATGCATAAGCACCTCATGGATTAAGCCATTCATACCATTATACAATTATTTATTTGAACTGTACAAACTAAAGCAGCTAGCTCACCTCATGGATTCGGCATGTGCTTAGCATTTCCTCATCGGTATGAGCACAAAACAAAAGCAAGATCTAATCTGCTTGTTGTCTTTAGTTCCCTTGAATCAAAATAGCGCCATGCAGCTGCTATCTTCCTATATGGAATCAATACCAGCAACGTTCTTGATTTTGACGATGAAAAAATGAACATATATCTGTACAGAGAAACAACACTGAGAAATGATAGGACTAAGAGAAGAAATACTGAGAAAAATAAGACTAAGAATATAAAGATTAACTGGAATCTAAGAAAAGTGAGAATCCAGACTAAAGAAAGATAGAATGATAAATACTAGAAGACTAAGAAAAAAAGAAAATTCAAAATGAAGAAAGATGAACTCAAAAGAAACAAAGCTAAAGACTAGGACTAAATAAAAATTGAAGAGACTCAATTAATGAGAACTTAGGCAAGTGAAATGCCAATTATGATTGATTGAAGTAATGAAGAACTAAAGGAAATATAAAGAGTGACTTAGGAAAATAAACCGAAGGACTTAGGCAAGTGAAATGCCAATTATGAGTGACTGAAGAAATGAAGAACTGAACAAAATATAAAGAGATATTTAGGAAAATGAACTGAATGACTTGGGCAAATGAAATGCAAATTATGAGGGACTGAAGTAATGAAGAACTGAAGAAAATATAAAATGAGTGACTTAGGAAAATTAACTGAAAGAATAAAATAGTGAAATACTAAGGAAATAAGAGACTGAAGAAACTTAGTGAGAAGGGACTAAAATGATGAAAGATTGAGAGACTTAATAAAATATAATGAGTATCAAGAAATGAAGAAAAATGAGAGACTGAAAAACTGAAGAACAAGACTTAGAAACATGAGAAGGGCTGAAAGAAATGAAAAATGAAAGACTGAAGAACAAGACCTAAATAACTAAAATACTGAGTGAAATGCAGAAAAATGAAGTGACGGAATTAACGAGAGACTTAGGAAAAATAAAATGCAAGACTGAATAATGAGACTAAACAAAGGACTGAGAACTGGAAAAAGGCTAATTGAGAAACTAAGTCACCGAAAAACTGAGACTGAAGGCCTGAAAGGAATCAAACTGATACACAAAGTTACTAAAAGAATAAATAAACAACTTACTCTGAAGAACAAGACTGATAAAATCAAGAATGAATGAAGACTGAGATGAAAACTGAAGAAATATGAATAACTGATGACGGAAATAAATAAATTTTTTTTTATTGCTCTACTCCCGTGCTTATCTATCTGCATGGGGTACAACCGTACAAGTTTGACAAGCACTGCATTTTACCACATGGTTCGGGGAGGGAGAATATTAGTAGTACCGAGTTCGTCGATGAGTTGGAAACTTTCACACTCACAAGTGGATTCAGATTCAGACCGCAACTGACGGTGCCGGATGAGGGAAGTTTTTTCTTTTACCTGAACATTATTTCAGTTTTGAAGACCTCTGGTCCAACATACATTTTGCCCTTTCTGTTTCAGTCCCGGCGTCAGTTTGACCCCTCCAGCCAGAGTCCGTACGTGGCTGGGTAGGACATTTCATAAGATTTTCAGTGCATCACAGAATCAAGAGCGAAAGCATCGAAAAAGAAAATACTATAGAAAATATCAAGCAGCTTTTTATCGTACTCATCAGCTTCAATGATCCACTGATGAATGAAACCACCCCTGAAATATGGAACACATTTGTCACGAAACGCAAAAATGGACTGCACCCAGATGGATTTATCTAAGAAAAAACAAACGAAAGAACACGCTAGCTGCTCTCCGCGTGAGTGACTACTCAGTAGAATTGAGAACTCTCTCGTAGCCCAGTGGTAGCAGCCGTGTGCAGAGGTCACATGGGCACCGAGGGGCGCGGGTTCGAGGACTCATCTTCTATAAGAATAAGACAGCCGGGAGTCCCCCTGGTTGTTCTCATTCTTTTTTTTTTTTGACTACTCAGTAGAATTGGAAAGGCAGGAAAGTACAGATGGCGCAGAGTATAACTATCAGACTATGACCACAAGTAGATCGCAAGTGACATCTGCAAACTGAAATTGGCAGTCAACAGCAGCAACCAGATAACGCGGGCCACAAATTAAGTAAGCTGCACAGAAGTAAATACAAGAGAACATACAAAAGGGTCCAACGTAATCACACACAATAAACATTTTCACTGTGCCTATGCCTAAAATGAAAAGGATCGGAGGAAAACAACTAGATGTTTGCCTGCAAAAATGCTTAAATTTCAATGCGAATTATCATTTGAAAGTGGGCTAACATAAACGAAGCTATAAGCACACCATCAGCAACCTATAATCATCTAAAACCAAAAAATCACCAAAATCTGAACCCTAACCTAAGAACCAGCAAGCATTGAGGACCTATAATCATCTAAAACCAAGCAAAATCACCAAAATCTGAACCCTACCTAAGAACCAGCAAGCATTGAGGACCTATAATCATCTAAAACCAAACAAAATCACCAAAATCTGAACCCTAACCTAAGAACCAGCAAGCATTGAGGCTGCCGCGATTGAGGACGAACTCTCTGAAGATATACAGAACATGAATCGTCATCGGATATAGTGGCACCGACCAGCCCAATACTACGAAATCCGAGAACAAAATCAAGCAAAAGGAGGAGGTGCGTGAAGGGAGGAGGAGCAGAAGAGAAATACCCATCTCGGCTGCGGCGCACACGACTCGCGAATCACCGGTCTCTTCGCCGCCGGACGTCGATGGACGTGAGCCGTGCCTCTCTCCAACGAAGCTAACTCCGGCTCCGCCGTCACCGCTATCTCCGCTGGCTGTATCCCGGACTCGCGAGGCACCGCCCCCGACCGGCACCGGCTGAGCTGGTTGCGGCGACACCGTCCGCCATGGCTGTCGCCTCTCTCACCCTCGGTGTGGAAGACCGGTGCCAAATGAAGAACTCAAAAAGATGACTCGTTGACTCAAACAGAGGGAAAATGAAGAAAATGAAGGGTGGCGCATTGAGATTGGTGAGACAGATCCGGCGATCCAAAAAGTGTTTGTTTCCCAATTGCAAAACAGCTGGCTGTTAATTAGGAAAAGTGTATAAATTTGGCCTAACTTTATATTGTTTGACTTCAAAAGAAATCTATACGGGCAAACCCGGCGGAAGTAGTACAGTACTTTGCTAGCCTAGTTCTGTAATCTGTTTGCCCGCCTGGGCTGGGCTGGGATCATCCACCGACGACCGGCGCTCCCAGATCTCTCCGCCGATGAAGTGCCACTCGGTGGCGGCGCTCTGGTCGCCGTCGCCGCCTTCCCACCACATCACCGCCGTCGCCGCCACCCCCGCCGCGCTCTTCACCGGCGCCGCCGACGGCACCGTCTTCCACTGGCCTCTCCCTCCCTCCCCGCCCTTCCACCCGCGCCCCTCCTCCCTCCTCTGCGCCCACGCCGCAGTCATCACCGCCCTCTGCCCCCTCCCGTCCCCCGCCTCCCTCCTCGTCTCCTGCGCCGCCGGCGTCCTATCCCTCTTCTCCGCCTCCGCCTCCCTCCGCTGCCTCCGCCGCCGCTCGCTCCCGCCCTGGGCCGGCTCCCCTTCCCTCGTAGCGCCTCTCCCCCCCTCCTCCTCCTCCGCTTCGTCAAACCCCCGGGTCGCGATCCTCTGCCATGCCCACGACGACGGCCACGGCCGCCGGCACGTGTCCGCAGTCGTGGTCGTCGACGCGCGCACCCTCTCCGTCCTCCACACCGTCTTCCACGGCGTCCTCTCTGTCGGGTCCCCGCGGGCGATCGCGCTCACGGTCAGCGACAATGCCGTCAGTGTTGTGCTGGCGGACGCACAGGGGCAGGCGCAGATGGTGCCGGTGGAGGGCGCGGCCGTCGAGGGTGACTCGCCGAGGCGGCTCAGCGTGAGCTCCTTGTCCACTGTTGCGTCCGCAGAGGCGCCCGAGGGTATGGCGGAGGCCGTGGCTTTATCTGATGACGGGAAGGTCGTTGCCTTGGTGCTGAAGACGAGCTGCTTGTTGAAATGCATCGTCGAGGGTTCTGTGTTGGGTGAGGTGTCTCTGGCGAATACTTCGCTGTGCAGGAGGATGAAACAGGGGTCAAGGGCTGCCTTGCCGGAGGCTTTTTTCTCCTCGGTGGGGAATGGGGAGCCCGGCATTTGGAGGATGGCAATCTGGTCAGGAGCTTGGTGTTATGGAGTAGCAATGGTGGTGCCGTTGTTTACAGGGTTACTGTTGGTACTTCATCGTTTGCCTGCGAGGCTGTATGTGAAGTTCCTGGTATTGCATCTGAGCAGGGAGAGATTTCATCTGTTCAATGTTGCCAGATGGGCAACTGTCTTATCAGGGTGGAGTCTCGACCGTATGAAATTGGTGGGTCCTTTCTGTGGAAACCTCTTATCTCCATATGGTCTATGGATCAACTAGATTTGAGTACTTCAGAGAGCCCACCTTTCAGCAAAGTTCTTGCAGAAGGCAGCCTTCAGGGAGAAGAATTTAGGTCAGAGTCTTCTCATTCACTCCCCAAGTCGGACAATGGAGTGGAAATGAGTTCACAGATGTGCTCATCATCTATGAATGGATTGGGGAGGCATGGAAGTACTGTGTCCTCTTCGATGGTACTTTCTGAGGATTCTTACGCTCCATATGCTATAGTTTATGGTTTCCATAATGGTGACATAGAAGTTCTCCGATTTCTCAACCTGTTGCCAGCTGCAAAATTTGGTGGTGGAGGAGTTTACCCACATATTTCTGAAAGATTTTTTGTGGGGCACAAGGGAGCAATTCTTTGCTTGGCTGCACACCACATGCATGTCCACTCTGAATCCAGAAGCTTTCAACGAGTACTCATATCGGGGAGTTTGGATAGTACGATTCGTGTCTGGGATCTAGATGCTGGCACCCTCCTTTCTGTGATGCATCACCATGTTGCATCGGTCAAGCAAATAATACTACCACCAGCTTGTAGTCATCATCCTTGGGATGATTGTTTTGTTTCTGTTGGAGAGGATGGCCTTGTAGCGCTTGTTTCTCTTCAAACCATGCGCGTTGAGAGGATGTTTCCTGGGCATTCTTGTTACCCATCAATGGTTGCTTGGGATGGAGCAAAAGGATACATTGCTTGTTTATGCCGTAGTCTGCACTGTAGTAATGACGTGGGTAGCATATTGTATATCTGGGATATGAAGACAGGCGCTCGAGAAAGAATTATTAGGGGGACAACATCTCAATCAGTTTTTGAACACTTCTGTAGGGGCATTTCAAAAATGCTGTTACCAGCGGCATATTGGGAGGGACAACTTCAGCATCTTCCTTACTTGTTCCAATTTTGAAAGACACTGCCCTCATTCATTCTCGTGCAAATAGAAATGGGCTTAACATTTCACCTGTACCAAAGAACCATTATACTGCCTCAGATTCCATAGCTTTGGGTGCCCTTACTGGACATGATGTGAAGGGAAAGACACCGGCTCCAGATGATAGAGATAATTCTGCATATAGTTCAGGAAAGGTTGGCTCTGCCAAGATCATGAGCAAAAGAAGAAAGTATCCCATAAAGTGCTCCTGTCCATATCCTGGCATTGCAAGTCTTAGATTTGACCTCACAGAAATCATGTCCACACAAGGCAGTTTTAGTGATAGGCAGTTTAGAGATCATCTTTATGCGGATGATACCAAAGAAACTTTACAGCCTGGAGCTTTAGATATTGCTTCTGGGGTCCAAGAAATGGATAGCCCATCTAGAGAGTCATTGGAAGGGCAATTACTTCGATTTAGTCTCTGTTTTCTTCACTTGTGGGATGTTGATTGTGAGCTGGACAAATTACTTGTAGATGAGATGCAAGTTTGCAAGCCAGAAGGCTGTCATATAGCTACAGGGGTGGTAGGGGATAGAGGCTCGTTTACATTGATGTTCCCAGGGAAAGAAGCCACTCTTGAGGTAAGCTGTTTACTGCATGTTTGTTGTGTTTAAGCACATCTGAAGTCTAAACATGATTTTTTTCTGCTTCAGCTTTGGAAGTCGTCTGCTGAATTTTGTGCTATGAGATCGCTGTCAATAGTTTCTCTCGCCCAACGCATGATCACGTTATCTCGTTCTTGTACAAATGCTAGCAGGTACTGAGTCATCTGTTCATTTCCATTTCGTGCGGGTTCATATTCTGCATAGGGTGAGACTGGCATCTTTCATTTGGTCTCTTGGAATGTTGCAGAAAAGATTTACTTACACAGAAAACATTGCAAAAGGGTGCCAAAATCTCAAACACGTTTTGGGTATGTTTTGAGCATATCTGTACTGCACTAGTAATTTAACCATGAATTCTTAAGCTCTAGCCAAGAGGACCAACTATTTGGGAACTCTTATATAATTTTAGTAACCAGCATTTGTATTGTGCCGCGTCCTGGTTGGCTTTTCCCTAACAAATCTGATATAGTGGCACGATTTAGTTGTTTTTTACAATTGTGACGAATATGAGACTTTACTGCTTTCAAGTAGTATAAAATTCGTCTTTTTTCTTCTTCTCATCTACACTGTGTGTCTTGTTGCAGTGCCTTGGCAGCTTTTTATACAAGACACTTTGCTGAGAAAGTTCCAGATATAAAGCCCCCATCCCTCCAGGTTCTACTCTATTTGCTGCGTACACTGTTTCTTGCAGTTTATGTTTTTTCTTTGTTTTTTGAAACCAATGTCTTTGATGCTTTTTATCGTTAAAAAAAATACAGAAACTGGAATCTGTTCAGTGTCTTGTACACCCAGGCTTACATTTTGGAACGGAGGTAGTAGTAAATTAAGTGAGAATAAGTGACGTTCTACTCATAGGTGAAGATTTAGTTCATATCTGTGATGCTCCCAGCCTAGTTGACTTGGTTTAGTTGGGCCTTTTGGCGCGACGGTTTTAAAATATTGTCCTTGTTTCTTGTACTTGCCGCGGGTTAGGTGTGTGGGTAAGGTAAACACAAGACAGAGAAAATAGGTTGGGCTCTAAATGACAAATTATGGTTATGAGCACTTACAGCTAGGTCCTGAGCAGCCCCTAAGGTTGTATGTCTATATAGAGTTGAATTGATCTAGTATATAACCATCTAAAAACAATAATAGGGCTGGATTAACTCTTAACGGTAAGCAACAAAGACAAAAAAAAGTATTAACTGCTGGTGCACATTTGGGGCTTGGCACATCACAGTGCGTTACCACAACAAAAGTATTCATACATAAATGGTGATGAGCCATATTCACATAAGTGATACTTCAGGACCAAATAGTTGTACTTGGCTCCATTCCAGTAACCTGCTCTGTCCATTTACTCAGTGGTAACTAGCAACACCTTACTAGAAGATAGCGTGGTAAGTTGATTATGTCATATAATGTACTTGTACTTGTTAAATGAATCTGCAACTTTCATGTTCTGTGGACCTGGTTAGGATGGAATTATCTGGTACATTTGAAAAGCACATATACTTTTAAAGTTTGTCGGTGTAAATAATAATTTCTACAGTCTATAATGAGCAATGCTGAATTTGTTACAATATGTTAGGAAGAGTAGTTGAATCATAGCTTTTGGACTAATGCCAGCCCGTGATTTGAATCACTTACATTATTGCTATACATGACACTGTAATCGTATCTAATTGTATGTTTTGAATTGCATCTGTATTCCGAATATACCAGTTGTTACAATCAGTATGCATCAGTTTGCAGATTAATTTGGAGCACTGCATGTCCATATTCGATAATTTTCATCCCTATAGGTTAAAACTTGTAAGCCATGAGGTGGAAAAAAGTATAAGGAGAACAACTTACCTTTGTAGTGTCTTGACCTGTAAATTAGCTTCTTAGCTGACCTTAGCATTCATCATCGTTGGGGAGACCTGATGGATGGGGTCAACATATTTTGGAACTACTCCTTGATTGGAAACTATTGATCACATGGTTAATAAACTATGTCCGCTTTGCTTCTATTCTAGCAAGGGCTTATTTTTTTTGCGAAAACCCAAAAGCCGCATTGGTAGAAGAAAAGTTCTTTACAAGCCCTAAAAAGTACTACATCCCAATTTACAATGCCATACTCCTAAGTGCTAGGCACAATCGGGAGAATCCCGCCAACTCAACAACCCCTGCTTTTGCCCATTGTCGGGCCTTCGCCTTGACAGTGCCAAGCAAGTGGGCAATGTCAAGTCTCGCATAGTTGAAGATGGCCGCGTTACGGTGCATACAGATCCAGCACGCCATGAGCATGATTACCAAATGGTGCCCTTTCTCGCTATTGGCAGGGTGGAGAGGATGACCTGCTGCCACCATTCCACAAGTCCTCTCCGACCACAGGAGGTGGATGAATCCACGAGAGCACCTCATGCTATAAGGTGCGTGAGAAAGAGCACCCTGCTAGGAGGTGGGTCATACTCTACCGGTCACAAAGAAGACAGGGTGCGTGCCCTACCAAGGGAGTCTTTCAGTCGTCCAGCAATGGTCTTGGCAAGCCAACCAAATAAAGAACTTCGTCAACTGAGGGGCCCAAGGTTTCCAGTTAAGTTCCATTACCGCGATTCAACCGCTCCCTGAAAGAGGAGGTTGTAACAAGACTTCGAAGATAACTGGGAGTCTGCCATCCAACGCCAAATGAGGTTGTCTAGGGTCGCCGTGAGCCAGATTTGCAAATATTGCCAACGAGCGGGTGCGCTAAGAACGCCCCCTGATGTCAATGATCATCGCCTCCCCGATGTCTCATGCACCATACAACGCTTCCCGGTGTGCCTAGAGACGAGACTCTGGAGTTAGGGGCGATCTGATGATGGCTCTATCGTCCAATCATCGATCCTCCCAGAAAGAGGGTGATTATTCCGTCACCAACCACCATCTTGGTGGATGGAGCAAATATACACCCCTCATCTCTGTAGAAATGCATTTTAGGTTCCCGCTAGGATGGAGGCTGTAGGCATCCTCCAGGCCCGACGGACCCTTCAGACTGATCACAGTCTTGAATAGGTTGAGGTGCCGAGGCCACCATACTTCACTGAACTACAAACCTTGCTCCAGTTGACGTGGCAGTGGCTGCCCTGGGCGGCACCTCTGCCCATCCAAAGGAACCCCCGAAAGATCTTATCCACCTGCTTCGGCACCTTCTTGTAAAGGCCCATCACCATAAGGTGGTGCAGCGGCACCGACTTGATAAAGGTAACATGCCCCACCTTCGTCATCATTTTCTCCTCCAAGCAGGTAACCACTCCATGAACAGTTTCACAAGGGGTTGGAAGGCCTTGCTGGAGGGTTTCCGGATTGAGAGTAGGAGGATTGAGAAAAGGATACGGAGGTACTTGACCAAGAATAGCAGCTGGCACCCCATGGCCGTTGCTGCCTCGAGATTTTCCCGTCCTAGCAACAAATGGGAGACACCGAGCATTTCGCAATGTTGGTGTGCAATCTCCAGAACAAAGAACGCGAGTAAACTACGAACTACAAGTAGCTCCGTCCTATTCGGTTGTGATATCGACTTAATTGGATTGATAGAATACTCATACTAACAAGATGCATCTTCCAGAAGCTCGTTTGCAAAGAACCTCTCTGTTAAACTTGCTTGGATGGGAATAACATGGGGATGCGACCGGGAAGTTTCTTAGGTGTGTTGGAAAGACTTGTGTTGGTATGTGGGACCAGTCTTAGATCCTAAGAGCTACTAGGAGTAACTACGGCTGGCCCGGGAGTGGCTGGGGTTTTACACTGGTGACAAAAGAGACACTCGCCAACAAGTCATGGGGAGCGAGGCGCCGGAGCAGGCTGACCCAAAAGCCGGTTCATGGTATCGATGACTATAATGAACATTGGTGACAGCGGTTATGGCGAAACCCCTTGCGGTGCGGTTGGGCTTCGCATTGAGCAACACCTTTGCGCTTGCTGAGAAGAGGGGGATGGAAATCCACTTGTAGAAGTGCGCTCGGAATCGAAGTCTCCGCAACACCTCATATAGTAGTGCCCAAGAGACAAAGCTAGACGCGTTGCACAATATCTAGCTTGAGCATGGCCGTGGCTCCTTGAGCCGATGTAGGTATCTCAGCCGTCTGATGCACGACATGAAGTTATCATGGATACAACACTTCTTAATGAACACACATTGGTTTTCCCACTCTTGGTGACAATCATGTCGCTGAGGTCTACGAAGATGTGAATGAGATTGATGGGCGATAATCCAGCAGAGCGGTGGCATCAGGTTGTTTAGGGAGCGGGATCAACTGAGCTTGTTTAAGGCCGTGGAAGCTGCGTCAGCTAAGTGAGTGCAACTTTGAAAAAACCTTCTATCACATCGGCCTTAACTGTTAAGTTTCATGCACCAACACCAACAAGGAACCAAAAATCCGAAGTGGGCAATCCACGTAAACTGTAACACCCCCTCTCATGTGTGATGACTCGATGAGGCCTATATATGGACAGAAAGAGGGCAAAAGCAATTTTTATAAAATTGCGAAAGCCAAGACAACCCAAGACCTCTGCTCTGATACAAATGTGACACACCAACAAGTCAATAGGAATTCTACTGTGAACCCATCCGGTCCGTGCGCCTTGGCGCAAGAAGCCTTACAACCTGCCATACCTCCCTGCTAAAGGGGACACCGAGATCTCACATGTCTTCCACGCGTATCTAGGAAGTCTAGGTCAAGAAAGATTCCTGATGCTCAGCCGTACCAAGGAGCCAGCCGTACCAAGGAGCCAGTTGAAGTGATTGTAAGATGCCCATGCCATGGCTGCTTGTTAGAGCATCTCCACGGCGTGCCCAATAGAGCGTCCGGCAACGGTGCCGGACAAGTGCTATTGGGAGCGCTGGCACACGTTGCCGCTGTACTAGGAGCGTCTCGCCCCACCTGCCGCTCCCAGTAAAATTTAAATCAGTTTTCCCTCAAATAAAGACAATTCAATCTAAAATGTCTAGAATAAAATCATATTACATAGTTTTGAACACTTAAAATTGTTCATGAAAATAATTCATACAATTATTCAAACTAAAATTAATTGCACAATCAATTAGGAGGGCCGGCTGCTTGTCCTTTGAGTGCCCACGATGCGCAACTAAATCATTTTGCAATTGCTCATCAGGTCCTTCGTCTCGGATGACCATGATGATAGTATGGATGGTCATCTGCAATGGAGGATCAACACGTTTAGTCTCGATGATCATGTTGTGCAAGATCACACAAGTCAACATCACCTCCCACATCTGCTCTTTGGACTAAGTTAGAGCAGGGTACCTGACAATAGCAAAACGAGATTGGAGCACACCAAATGCCCTCTTGACATCCTTGTTCTGCTGCAAAATGAGATTGGTTTTGACCTATAGGGTTAGAGATGGTCTTGACAAATGTAGACCATCGTGGATAGATGTCATTTGCTAGATAGTACCCCTTGTCATACGCATGGCCATTGATCTCATTGTTGCATGGTGGAGCATGGCCTTCAGCAAGTCGGCTAAAAACCAGTGAGCATTGCAGCACGTTAATGTCATTGTGAGTTCCGTCCATACCAAAGAAAGCGTGCCAAATCCACAAATCCTCATCTGCCACAGCTTCTAGTACAACACTGCACTCTCCAACGTGACCCTTATAAACTCCTTGCCAGGCGAATGGACAATTCTTCCATGCCCAATGCATGCAGTCGATGCTTCCAAGCATCCCAGGAAATACTCTAGCTACGTTTTGTGCCATGAGCCTAGCAGTGTCAGCTTCATTTGGTTGTCTCAAATACTTTGGCCCAAACACTGCAACCACCACCCTGCAAAACCGATACATGATCTTGATACATGTGGACTCAGCCATGCAGAGGTAGTTGTCCATTGTATTTGTCGGCGCTCCATATCCATAGTCTTGCCACAACGTCATATGACCCTCCATCCGTTTGAGATCTTTGTTCTTTCTCCTCCCCGGCTTCAAACCTCCAATCCGAGGAGTGACATTGATCTGGCCTAACAAACCAACAAGGAAAGCGAGGATCGCCAAGTGCTCATCAAGCACGGCGGCATGGGCGGTGAGCAATGAGCTGGCCATCTCCAGCTCGTCGTCGCTATCCATATATATTCAATTAGCTAGGTTAAGCAAAAAACGAAGCAACGAATTTAGCAACAAAATGAGCTTCGCATTGCAACAAACACCTTGCGGGCGGGGAGGTCCTCGGAGGCGGTGGCGGTGTAGCGGCGGTCAAAAATTGCGGCCGGAATGAGAAGAGACGACGTAGAGCGACTAGGAGAGCAGGAATAGTTGCACCGAGCCTAGCGCGGGGACAAGGGGTGTGGCGGCACCGGCGATTTAGTAGGCAGAGGAGGAGTTCAGGCGGTGGGGAAGAAAAGAAGTGGTTCGTGTCGCTGCCGTGTGGTGCCCACCCATCAGGATCCGACGTGCCGTGGTTTGCCGGCGCGCCTGCTTGCCTCCCTAGGAACAGGGCTGCTGTATACCATATGCCTGCAAATATGATTTCTTAATTGCGCTGCTGTATACTTGTATTTTCTTGTTAAATACATAAAAAGCACTGCCATATGCCTGCAAATATGATTTCTCAGTTGAATGGTGTGTATATTTACAGCTTCTGGTGAGCTTTTGGCAACATCCTTCTGAACATGTACGAATGGCTGCTCGCTCCTTATTTCACTGCTCAGCTCCTCGTTCTGTTCCACAACCCCTCCGTATACAGAAAAACAAAATTCCTGATGTCCACTTGACTTCATCTGATCTTGTGGACAAGCTTATCCCAGTGATGCAGAATGCCTCAGTATCTAGTTATGGACAGTTGAAGACGGATGATGAAATTTTTGATAGAGATGATGATGATGAGACTTCTCAGATAAGCTCATGGCTGGAATCATTAGAGAATCAGGAGTGGCTATCTTGGATTGGAGGAACAAGCCAGGACGCAGTGGCATCAAATATCATTGTTGCAGCTGCTTTTGTTGTTTGGTACCCAAGCATTGTGAAAGTTAAGCTTGCAAAGTTGGTTGTTAATCAACTAATTAAGTTAGTTATGTCGATGAATGATCGTTATAGTTCAACTGCAGCTGAACTTCTAGCAGAGGGAATGGAAAGCACATGGAAAGAATGTTTGGGCACTGACATCGCTCATTTCTTGAGTCATGTACTTTTCCAAATTGAGTGCCTAAGTAGTGCACCTTCTAGCAATGCCATCTATAAAACTCCAGTTGCTGTTACAATGAGGGAAGCATTGGTTGGTACCCTTCTACCAAGCTTGGCTATGGCTGACATAATGGGATTTTTTGGTGTAATAGAAAGTCAAATTTGGGCTACTTCATCTATTCACCAGTTCACGTAGTTTCACTCAAAACTCTCATCCGAGTAGTTCGAGGCTCTCCAAAGTTCCTGGCTCCTTATCTTGACAAGGTATGCACTGTATCCTTGTTGTAAATTTTTACCCTTATTGTACAGGGTTGTTGTAATCACTATGCATTGTGGCTTCCAATCTTATAACAACAATTTTTATTTGCGATATCTTTTATTTGTTGGAAATTCGTGAGCCTAAAGTTTACTACGTGTTCTGTTAGAAGGTTTATGTAGTAGAACATCTGTACAGAAGTCAAAATGCATTTGATACAACACGGGAATCACTGGGTAGCTCAATGGTTGGCACACATGGTTTGTCGCCAAGCACCCCGGTTCAAGTCCCATCTCCCTCTTAATGGAAAAAGTCAGGGGATATTACACCCGATATATAACGTTTGGTACATGATATTTGTAAACCTCAGATGAGTATTGGGAGAAACAAGTAGGACCTGTTTCAGTCAAGCTGGAATATCTTCTATAAATGTGTGCAAGCCTAACCATTTTCTTTAAAGATTTGGGACAATTGGTTACTGTAATCATTTTAAGGGTCACAAGCTGGTCTTGCATGTTAGAACTAATCTTGTCATATGTATATGCAACAAGAAGTTTCTAGCTTAATCATGAAGTATTCAGGGTATGTAGGAGAACTCTAGAATTAGGAATGTTCTAGAGTAAGATATTTAGGAGTAGTATGAAATATCTAAAGTTTGTAGAGTATTCTAGAAGTATGGTGTAGGGTTTGGATTGTGCCACATGGCAGCAATCTTAAGGGTCATGTACAAGTATAAATAGGGGTACCACCCCTCCCATGTAAGGAAGTTGAAAAGATAGTAAGCCAAGATGTAGCCTCAAGCATATCTATGAAATATAGAGCATATATGTGTCTGTCATATATGCATGTGTTAGTGTGTGTGAAGCACAACCTTTTTAGAAGGGAGCTAAGTGATTTAGCTCCAACAATTGGTATCAGAGCCGCAAGGTTCGGGGCCGTGGTGCGCGGCGGACGGAGGCTGCGGAGGCGCTGCGTGGTGGCGCAGCGGCCACGGCGGCGCGGCGAGAAGGCCGCGGAGGTCCTGTGTTGGAGCCGCGGTGGCGCGGCATGGCGGCGGCGTGGAGGTGCTGCGCGCCCACGGAGGCCGTAGCGGCGCCATGCGATGGCCATGGAAGCGGCGACCAGCGTGAGCACGGTGGCGACCGGCGTGTGTGTGCGTTCCGGTTGTTCCGTGTGTCACCGGTGGAGAAGAAGCGCGGCGTGTGTCGCCGAGGAAGAAGACCGCGTCCTGGGCACGCATGGCCGGCCGTGTTGATCGCGTCAGCGCGCGGTCATGGTCACGAGCTGGGGCGTGTGGAGCGTGGTGACGAGCGAGTTAGGGGGAGGACCAGATCGAGCTGCTCGAGACGGCCGCGTTGCCTGCGTCAGTGCGCGGCATGTGCGTGAGCCGAGGGCGTGCCGATTGTGGCGTAGTGGGTGCGTTGACGCGTGAGTGCGCGTCGTGGTCGCGACCGTGGCGACGTATGTGCGAGCCACGGCTATATATCCCCACCCCTTGTAACTCTGTTGAAGCACCACGAGGTTGAGCTCGGGTGGAAGAAAGGCGTCAGTGCGCCAAAAAGAGAAGTTGCGGCATGTATCGCCGGAGCTTGGCGTTTGTCGCCAAGGAAGAAGATGGAGTCCACGTCAAGCTTGGTGGTGGTCGTGGTGGCAGCCACGACGACGACGATGACGGGAGCTGCAACAACTCCGGCGACGGCAACGGATATAACAGGATTAAGGGGGAGATTGTTAGAACTTATCTTGTCATATGTATATGCAAGAAGAAGTTTCTAGCTTAATCATGAAGTATTCAGGGTATATAGGAGAACTCTAGAATTAGGAATGTTCTAGAGTAAGATATTTAGGAGTAGTATGAAATATCTAAAGTTTGTAGAGTATTCTAGAAGTATGGTGTAGGGTTTGGATTGTGCCACATGGCAGCAATCTTAAGGGTCATGTACAAGTATAAATAGGGGTACCACCCCTCCCATGTAAGGAAGTTGAAAAGATAGTAAGCCAAGATGTAGCCTCAAGCATATCTATGAAATATAGAGCATATATGTGTCTGTCATATATGCATATGTGTTAGTGTGTGTGAAGCACAACCATTTTAGAAGGGAGCTAAGTGATTTAGCTCCAACATTGCATTCCTATCATGGGATCGTAGATTCATATTAACTCCCATTCTGCATTTGGTGGAGCTAAGGATTTTTGTACTTACTAGTTCGTACTTACTTACTTACTTACTAGTACCTCGGTAGTGGTTAAGGGTTTCTCCAAGTTAGAAGCTTTCCAGAGCTGCAGCAAAATCGATAGTCTGTAAGTTGTACAAAAAGGAAAAATCTCCAATGTATATTCCCATATTTTTTGTGTGGTTTACGAAGTTCCAGTAGAAGACCATGGGCATGTTCCAATATTTTTTTATAGATTTTCTTTAATTTTATCCAGCTATGTATAGTTTGAACTTCTCTTATCAAGTTGTCCGACATGTCATACCCAAACATTATATATAATATGTTATGTACAAAAGAAAATAACTTTTTTTATTGTGCAGGCAATTGGCTATATCCTACACACCATGGATCCAAGCAATTTAATAATGCGCAAAGCTTGCATTATTAGCTCAATGATGGCTCTAAGAGAAATTGCGCGTGTTTTTCCAATGGTTGCTCTCAATGAATCAATGACAAGATTAGCTGTTGGTGATGCTATTGGAGAGATTCACAGTGCCACAATTCGTGTTTATGACATAGAAAGGTACACATTCTTTCAAGTTGCAGAAAGTTGTATTGGTTGAGCTATTAAATTATGCATCACCAATGGCATACATGGCTTCAGAGTTTTTCATGGTAACTTTGCGTTGACACGTTTGTAGAGAATACAATATTTGAAAGTTCTGTTGGAATGTATTTTGTTTGTGTTGCCCCAAATTATATGATAAGTATTCTGTTGAACTGGTTTTGAATCAAATGTATGGTCTTAATTCTTTGTAGCACTGTTGTTGATTTATGTGATACAGTTGAACTGTGCGTTCTCACCAAAAATAAGCTTGAACTAGGAGGTGCTATTTTGTACTTTGTTCATTTCAAATTTTCCCTTTTTTCTTTGTAGCGTCACAAAAATAAGGATTCTTGATGCATGCGGACCACCAGGTCTTCCAAGCTTTCTTGATGGACCAACGGATACAAGAACAACCATACTGATTACAGCTTTGAGTTTCTCACCGGATGGAGAGGTTTGATATTAGTATCTGCATACCAGAATTAGAATACTTTTAACGAAACACATATATGTTTGTATTGTACGTATAGCTTGTGTTGGCTTAAGATTACCTCCCAAGTGTATCCAAATAACTATCCAGTACATTGGTACATACAAATTATATCACACACGTCACAGTTAAGTATTTTTACTAGAGTTCCGCTCAATCTTACATTCCATGTTACCATTGTTGGCATGGTCGATACTACCTCCGGGCCAAGATAGTCAAATGGATGTTGCTACATCTGCATGCATTTCTTCTGACATTGGCTACATGCAAATGTCACGTATAGCCTTCTCATTTCTATGAACATATTAGATACGAATCCGAGATCAAATTTGTGTTTTAGAGACCATAGAAAATAAAAATAACATAAATCACAAGTAAAATATCCATATTCCTTGTGGATCTGTACAATGTCTAGTCTATGGTTGAATTATGGCACATTTAATATTTGTGAACCGAAAACAGTAGGAGGCCCTGACACTAAAAGTATATTCCCTACTATACATCGCCTTGTCCCTTCTCTCTTTGTAATGGTCCATTTAATATAATCTATCAACCTACTATGTGTTTCCGCTTTGTTATTGTTATATAGGAGTTTTTTTTAGAGGGTTATAATAGGAGTTAGCCAATAGTTTAACTTTATTAGGGATACATCTTTATATGAACTTCACTCTTGCACTACAAAGAAATCCCAGCATTTGTTAATATCAAAGCTTGTCCTGTTGCACCACACGGTCACTAAATAGAGATAAATTATTCTATCTGAAATAACTATTCTAGATGGCTTATCACAGAACGTAGGAAACATTCATGGTAAGTTTGCCCAATAGATTATTGTCCAGTAGCTACTTGGGGATATCATACTAATTTTCTTGTCCAAAGTGGCCACAGGGTTCCTCAATTACTTAATTTGTATCCCTTGTGATTTTAATGCCTAGGGGAAATAGGTTTATGGCATTACCTGTATGAAGTATTGATTATGATGTATGTGTTGCTACTACTAGTAAAACGAGTGGTAGCTTTACCATAAGATCGAGCTATATGGCAGACATAATCTGCTTTTGTTGCTATAGTTTGTTTCGAGGATTAAATCTTATATATGGCAATTCAGGTTATGTTTTGACAGCATTTTTTTACTCCTTTTTACCTAGGGCCTTGTTGCTTTTTCCGAGAATGGATTGATGATTAGATGGTGGTCTCTAGGTTCAGCCTGGTGGGAGAGGCTAAGCAGAAGCCTTACTCCTATCCAATGCACAAAGCTTATCTATGTTCCTCCATGGGAAGGATTTTCACCCAACACAGCTCGCCTAAGTATAATCTCTAACATCTTGGGACATGATAAACGTGCAAATCCAGAGGTAAATTTTCTACTTGTTTCTTATTCTGTCTGATCATGTTGTATTGTTTAGTGTTGCTGAATAATATTGTCAAGCATGTCTTTTTGTGTAATTGTCAATCTTGCAAGTGAAGGTATAGCTATACAAGTGACCCATCATTACGATTCATAAAGGATACTGCTTGTGTGTGCTGTTTGGTTAGTTTTGGAACCCTGATCTCAACTCCGAATATCTTGAAATAAGTCCATGTGGTTGTAACATGGATGATATACTTATGAAGAAGGTATTCAGAATCATGATTCTTTCATACAATTCTATGACTATACAATCTAAATTGGTTGAAGTGGTTCGATGATTCTAGTTAGTAGAACCCACAATTTTATGATACTACTGTAGTTATGATCCTACCATTCATGATCTTACCATAGAGGCCTGATCCGATTCAGAATCGTGATTCTGACTACCTTTGCTTATAAATCGCACCCCCTTACAAAATTTCTTGTCACCTGGTTTGAATGATCTAATTCTGGTCATTAATACGTTCTGCCATTCTGTGGTGTAGCCTCAAATGCACCAACAAGGGGTTTGAAAACCTAAGCTGGACCTAAAACTGAATCAGGCGCGATGGCTCCGCAATTGCACATTTTCTAGCAAAAAGGCTGCCTTTTCCAATTTAAATTGGATTTGTATTCAAAATCTATTTTATGTACTCCCTCTGTATCAAAATATAAGATGTTTTAGCATGTTTGGGGCCCAAATGTATCTAGACATGTTTTAGTGAAACATGTCTAGATACATTTGGGCCCCAAACATGCTAAAACATCTTATATTATGATACGAAGGGAGTAACTGGGAATATTGGCACTCACGGATGTTTCTATGGAGATTGTGATAAAAAGCGGGGTTTAGGCGTGTGAACGACCTGTTTTTTTTAACATGTTATTGCTGGTTTCTCGAACCTGGTCCCGACCAAGTCTTATTGCACCATGTATTTCTATTTCTCAGAGTTGCTTATTTGTACTACAACTGATTGGAAGGGCAATTATGCTGTTAAGAGTCGAGTCTTAAGGATAAATTTGTTTCCCTATCATATCCTCTTCTTCTATCTGATGTTTGATGTGAAAGTATCATCTTCAGCTCTTTTATCAGCTGTAGTATTTTTTTTAGCTGAGCTGTAGTATGTTGAGAACACATGATGCTGGTTCTACCTTGTTAAAACCAGAAATTCACTTTGACTCCCGGATGCATATGCTCCCTTTACGAAAAAAACACATTCCAAAGTGTCAAAAAAATTCAAAAGAATTTTTCACACATACATCTCCACATCCTATGTGTGCACAAAGTTGTTTCGCGAAAAAAACCGTCAATTTTTTGTGCCCCGTGTAAAAAAGACAAAAAAAAATCTTGTGAAAAGCCTGATTTTAGCACTGAATTTTGTCTTTTTTGCACATGACAAAAAAAATGTCGGTTCATGAAAGAACTTTGTATGCGGATGTGAGAGGTACTCATGAAACCTTTTTAGGGATTTTTTTGACATTTTGAAATACGTGAAAAATGTATTTTAAATAAAGGGTGCATATGCACTGGGGAGCCAAAACGCCTATCTCTTGCTTTATTGTTCTCTTCAGTTTTCTTCGTATTGATAGTCTGAGGTGCAATCATGTGAATTCTTAGTTTTCATTGGAGAATTATATTCCTGCTGTTACTGAACGATGAAGTATATTGTTCTGGGCTTTGCAGACTAAGACGAGGGAACTAGACGAGGCTGATAATCTGAAACTGTTGCTGCATAATCTTGACCTATCTTACCGCCTTCATTGGGTTGGTGGAAAGACCATTAAACTTACAAGGCATGGTCAGGAGTTGGGTACATTTCAGTTGTGATTATGCAGTCTTGATGACTTATGGATTTCCTTGAGTTGCCTTGGAGTTTTAGTAGGCAGATGTACTGAAGTGTGACCAGAGTGGCCCAACGTCTTAGCCAAACCATCGAGTAGACAGTCATATATCATGTAAGACACTTCTCTTTGTCGTCAATTTTGAAAGGTATTCTTGTTCATATGTATGAACAGTACATTATATGTTTCCTAATGTACTATTGGAAAAACTTTAACCCAAACGCAGCACCAATAGGATTGTTGATTACATGGATGTCTCTGGAAGGGGCGCTTCTGGGCTTCTGTTTCGCCATCAGGCTACAAATGCAAGATGCTTTCTGGTTGGCAGATCAGAGATGCTTTGGGGTTAGTGCCAACAAAGGTAGAGTCTCTTGTTTCAGAAGTCTAAAATGATATTTGGTTAAGTGCCCCATTTAAACCTGCTGGTCTTTCAGCACTGATCGTTCAATGAATCTTGCTTGATGCTAAGACACAAGATGAGAAGTTTGAGAAAAAAGGTCCAATCAAGATTAGGTTTAAATATTGCCTGTCATTTGGTTGGGTAAACCAGTCATGTATACTATTTTTTTGTATTACCATTTTCTACTTAATTTTAAGTGAAGTATAACGGGCAATCGCCGCAGACAATTCATAGTCTTTGCTAAGTTGCTTCTCCTGATAAATATTTTTCCTGAAAGATAGCTCATATTCAATCATTCTGCAGTATGGTTCGTGAGAACTGCCAAGAGTCGGGGAGCTTCTCTCATTTAACTATCATCTGACGGCTTGAAGACCGAAGGATATCAGATTCCTGTAACAATTATTTGAGTTGAAGGCACACGTATTTCTTCACTCTGCCTGCCTGTCATCAGTGCTATACTGGTACCATCATACCAACTGAAGAGATAGAGTTGCAATGTTGAGAAGAACAAACTAGTAGATCCTTAGTATAGTTAACTCATGATTTGTCGGCAAGGCAGATTTTTCATGTTCTATACTGGAGATATATAACTGAGGCTGGTCTAAAGTGTAAAAGAATTTGCATTGCAAGGACATTGTATAGTGTAAAATATAAATGAATGTGCCTGTACAAGCAGTTTTTTTGCCCATGGCAGAAGAAATTATTTTGGGTTACGTAGTACTCTCTCCATTTCAAAATATAAGGCGCGCTATTTTTGTGTTGATCTTTGATGTTTGACTTTAACAACTAATATATACCAAATTATATGGATTGGGAATGTACCGTTGGATTTGTCTTGTAAAATTCTTTGATCGCATATATCATTGTACTAATTTTATGAACATATTGTAAGGCTAAATAATGATCAAAATTGTATATCATTGACCAACAAAATTTAAAGGCGCCTTCTATTTTTGGGACGGAGGGAGTAGTTTAGATGCGTAGAATGTAGAAGAGCATTTCTTCTCTCAATTGCAAGGTTGGGGCGAAGTATTAGAATGCTTGCAGGAGCAGAAGACATCGAGCAAGCATATGTCTACATCTACTATAACAACCTCTCCTACGACAAGCTTTGCCCGGCTCCTATGAGGGATGGGCGAGGACAGTGGTGCGCCTTCGGCTCGCTCCATTGTTCGCAATCGCTAGGTGGTCTAAGGAGCTATCTGTAACTTTTATTACTTTTTGGGTCTTCTGTATTGCTGTGAATGATTATTAATAGATCGGTGGACTTTCTCAAAAAAAAAAAAAGCTGATGATAATCCAATGGATGGGAAACTAGTTACAACCTTGTGTACTATGATCACTTGCTGCTCACCAGTTACCGTCTTTAAAAAAATGGAGAACCGCTCTCATAATTCTGAGTGATGATTGCACATTACACATACATACGTTTCTTCATTCTATTCAGCCTATAAATTTCACGTCGTAGGGTCACAAATTGGAAAGTGTTTGTCAGCCCCAGGCAACAAAAAAAAAAAAAAAAAAAAAAACGCGTGCCGCGGAGAGTGGTTTCTTTCCAAAATCACCGCGTCAGATCCAAATCCAACACGGTAGAAAAATCGAAACTCTCGCGCATTTAAGTAAAAATTCCATAAATAAGACACTTTCCAGATTTCTGGCCGATCCGGATCCGGTTAGGAAATTGGCTGTGTCTTGGTTACAAGAAACGCGGCGTCGCGGCGAGCCATATGGTAACTTATTGCACACGGTGATTTCTTTCCAAAATTACCGCGTTGATGAGATCCAAATCTAACACGAGGCAGTAACAAAATCGGAACTTTGGCGCCATTTATTGCAGCGCCTCTTTCTCCTTATATACACCTGCGCCTGGCCTCTTTCCTTGCACCTCCATCGCAGAGCATAGATTTGTTTTTAGAAGGAGAGACAAGAAGCAGAGCTCAATGGCGCATCCACCGCTTGAGAACGGCAAGAAGACGAAAGGGCGGCAGCGCGTGGAGATGCGCCTGGTGGAGAACAAGGCGTCCCGGCAGGTGACCTTCTCCAAGCGCAAGAAAGGGCTCTGGAAGAAGGCCGCCGAGTTCGCCGTGGTCTGCGGCGCCAGCGTCGCCCTCGTCGTCTTCTCCGGGGCCGGCAAGCTGTTCGTTTTCGGCAGCCCCTCCGTAGATGCCGTACTGGGCTGCGGCGGCGACGTCCCGGACTGGAAGGCCCATGACCATGAGGCGCTGCGTCGGGAGACGGAGGAGAAACGCGCGGAGGTCAAGGCGGAGGCCGAGCGGATGAGCGACGTCGGGAAGAAAGTGGTGGAGTTGCAGAGGCAGTCGGGGAAGCGCTTCTGGTGGGAGATCGATCCGGCCGAGCTCGGGGAGGAGGAGCTGCCGGTGTTCGCCATGGCGCTCCAACGCCTCAGGGACAACGTGGGCCGCCGCATCGAAAATCTGCTCTTGACTCCGGCGCCGCAGTAGAGCCCACGCTTCTGTTAATCACCGGTGGTCTTAGGCTAATGCTGGCTTAGTGAATTTATGGGTCACTAGTAATTTAGTCTCTCTTATTTGCGAATAGTATTCAGTCATATATACTTCGTTTTGTTACAGTGTTATCGAGTTTTCAGATTAATAAGATACTTTTTTTAACTCGTCCAATTAGCAGTCCATCCGAGATTCCTCATTGGTTTCGAGTTATTTTTTGCTTGAGTTTGGTCTATAGTCTTTGCTCTATTTCAGTCCAAAAAGGAATTTTTTTATGTACTACTCCCTCCGTTTCATATTAGTTGACTCTCAAATGGATGTATCTAGCACTAAAATAAGTCTAGATACATTCATTTTTGTGTCAAGTAATTCAGAACGGAGGGAGTAAGTAGGTCGTTAACTCAACTTTCGGCACAAATAAATGCAGTATTCGATCAAATAGATGAACAAAAGATTTGATGCAGAATTAATTGGTCGATTGAATTACACGATCCGAAATCAAAATATGTTTCCTTTTGGACATGCTACACTTTTCGTAAAGGCAAGAAAATCAAATATGAGAAACTAAAGTTTGCAATTAATTGCGTCCGCACTCAATTATCGGATGCCTCGCTTCTGAGTTATAAAAAAACGTGAAATAAATCATGAGAATTGGTTATGTCGTATCTTGTGCATCTAAATTTTTTTCATCCAAAAATATGTCAATGTGTGGCCTGCTTAAAAAAATGATATGTAAATAGCACATGATACTATTCACTTAGGTATTTTTTTTCACATGTCACATATGGTCATATTTTGGGACAAAAATTGTAGATGCACATGATACATGTCCATGATTTATTTCATTTTTTTTTTTTTTTGAAAACTTGTAGGTGTGACATCCAACATTGAGTTGTGAGTGCAACTAGTTGCAAAATATTTACACTCCGAAATACATTTTTTCCCGACGTACTACACCTCCAGAGGTGCTGCTGGAACATTGCAGGCCGCTCCAGTTACTGAATTAAACGCTTCCTAGTCATGAGACAACAGATTGTTCGCTGCAGACATTAGACAACAATATTGCAAGGAACTAACTGATACTAGCATACACCTGTAATGCTAGTAGAAGAAGTAGCACACATACATACAGCAGTTTTCTACGCTAAGAAACTAGCTCCTCTTATCTTCCCCGGTTCTCCAATTCTCCTGATCACTATATCTGCTGGATATGTCATCCAGGACCTCAGCTGTGTAACCACAGCCATACAGAGGCACAAGTTCTCACGGGCTGGAATTGGAGTTTATAGTTCATCTCTGTTAATATAAAACTTCCAAATACATGTTCCTTAATTTTTAAACCAAAAGTCAGAACCTCCAGATACATGCTCCCCATAGAAAACAACAAAACAACCTTCACACGGAGGTGAAACTCGCATTCTGATTCGAATATAGTCCTGATGAGGCTTGGTGATGGTCTTCAAGGACTGCCTCTGCACCATCCTCAAGCGGCAGCAGACACTTCATGAAATGGCAGCAACTTGTGCAATTTCCTCCGTTGTGTCGAAGCAAAGGCCAACAAGCCTCGACAATGGCAGCATAAAAGAGAGAAAGGGGAAATAATGATGTGCACGGAGAATGAATATGGGTTTGGGTCTTTTGGAGTGACTCGGGACAGGTGCTTAGTAAAATAAACTGGTTCCTCTTGCCAGGTAGGATAGTCAGTGGTTTATACATGCTTGATTAGGCACGGTATATGCTTATGAATAGTAACTAGCACCAATGAATTGATAGTACTAAAATCATTTGAGCACTTACAAACAGGAGGTTGTATTATAGTAGAAGAATTTTTTTTTTCGAGAATAACGGGGGGAAAATCCCCACCGCTTGTGGCATTCATTCGAAAAGAGCCTGGCGGGCCATGTTCTTACAACAGATGAGAAATTACAGGGGATACAGGGAAGAAAATACACTGAAAATACAAGAAAAATACAACTAGAAAAGAGACAGCAAGAGCCGCCAAGAGAGTCACAAGAGGTGAGGGGTGCAATCTAGAATCACAATGCCAAGACTCGGCAATCAGCCTCACGCACCGCACCGACGTACGACTCAAACCCCACGGCACAACTGAGGAGCACCACCACCATCATTGGCGAGTGACAAGCCTAGCACCTAGCACTAGCCTAGACAGGGAGCTCCGCCACGAAGGTCGAGACGAAAGCAGGTGGGGGAGACATACATTGAGTCGTCATTGAGCAAAGGTGAGTCGAGAGGCGACCAAGAGCACGAAGCTCCCGCACCGCAACAGCAACCACTGGAGGGTCTTGGGCAAGCACATCCAAGTGGCCGAGACCACGGGAAGGCCAGCCGAAGCGAGACACACCGCCGTCGGCCCCAAACTGGCCACACCAACGCCACCAGACGCAGCACCATCACCACACACAGCAACATAAACCATCTTTTTTTGATCTCCAAGATGACATCTCCAGAGAGAATGTGTTGTATACACAACACCGTCATCCGACCCGGCAAGCGGGATCCTAGGTTTTCACCCGGAGACCAAAATGTAGATGCTGGAGCTCCACAACAGCACCTCCTCAGAGGAAAGCGACACAAAGGCGACGCTGCCATCGGCACGACGAAGTCGTTGCGGGGCTCTCACCCGGAGCTAGAGCACAACTACAAAGATGGTAGACGATCCACACCAACGACCGCCGCAACCAGCCACACCTTGCGGAGCCTGCCGGCAGTCTCAGCCATCAACACAGGCAACACCTCCACCAGGGCCACCGGACGCAACGCCAACCTCCGCACCAGCCGAGCACCATGCTTGCAAGGTCGGAAGAGCGCTGCCCGTGGCCGGGATCCACCATGGACCACGGCCGGAGCTCTGCAGCACGCGCCGACGCACCCCACGCGCGCCACCGCATCGGCTGCCGGAGGGCAGGAGAGCACCATCGTAGACGACGCGACGTAGAAGCGCCCGGCCCATTCTGGGCCCAGATCGGGCCCTGCGGGCCGCAGCCTGCGGTGGTCCGCCAGGCAGGCGGGAGACGACGAGGAGCTCCACGAGCTGCGCCACTCGCCGCGGACCTCGCCGTCCGTACGGCCGAGATCGAGCGGCCGAGCACCGGAGCCGCCCCGGCGTCCTCTGTCCACGGCGCGAGGCGGGCGCGACGAGGGACTCGTCTCCACCACGCCAGGAGCCCCGCGAGCACGAGGGACGCCGCCGCCGCCGCACGGGGACGGGGAAGACCGGCGCCGCAGCACCCTCCGAGATGCGGCGCGGGGCCGTGGGCAGCAGATCCCCGCCGCCCCCATCACTGGCGGCGCGCGGCGTTTGTCCGGCAGCCGCCTCCGGGGACGGCGAGGGAGGGGGGCGAGGAGGAGTGGGGTGGCGGCGGAGGTTTTTTTTAGGGTCCCCCCCCCCCCCCCCCCCCCCCCCCCCCCCCCGGTTGCCTGGAGGGGGCGACGCGAGGAGGACGACGCGTCTAGTAGAAGAATTTTGGATACTGTACCACGGATATATCGTCTCTCTGAGCACTATATATGACTATCCGCATGTACCATTATACACGGCTTCATAGTAGGCACTAAGCCAGAGGTTATATACAAATGTTGTAAAAAAGGCAAATAAACATCCGACCAAACAATATGAAGAACTGGAATCCATACTCAAAAGGAAACTTATACTTTCTATGTATCGTGGGCAACATGTTAACTACACTCATACTTTGCATAATCATTTCGATTAACTATATGCATTGGCAGTATAGATGTCAATTGAGCATTCCAAACACTCTGAAAGCTGGTAAAGACTACGCTACCAGAAAACAAAATTTCAACACTAGCTTTCTGACAGTTGTTGATCAAGGAAACTCTGAACTATATCCGTATATCTTCAGATCAGACGAATCAGCAAAAAATTCAGGATAAAACAAATCTAACAGGGATCAATAATTTGTTCCAGACGGTCATTACTGATTATGCCATATTCAGATTCAGTAATCCAAACACAGAAAACAAGCTCGCAAAGGCAGTAACTAGATAGCAGCAAGTTTCACCAATCCAAATGTATCCCTGCAGTTTACAAGGCAATGTACTCCCTCTGATACCTGCAGTTTCAGTATCTATGCAGCTATGTACTGCTATCCCAATCCCAAACGATGGCCTGATTAAGCAAGCAATGCAATAACCTGATGGCGTGAACGAACGCGTAGGCCGATCTCCGACGGCGAAGTAGCACTACTGCTGCTGCGGTGGCTTGGGGGCTTTGGCCAGCTTGTCGATGCGGCGGATGACGTCGGCCCTGAGCACATCGAGCGCGGTGGCGAACTCCGGCAGCTCCTCCTCCCCGAGCGCGTCCACATCCACCTCCCACCAGTGCTCCCTCCCTTGTTCCTTCTGCGCCGCCTTGACCTTCTCCGCGACGGCGCGCTCAGCGCGCAGCCGCGCACGGTCCTGCGCGACCCACGCCTCGATCGACCCGGCGTCACACCTCATCGCCGCCACGCGCGCCGCCGTCTCGGTCCCGGCGTCGACGCCTTCAGCATCGGGGATGAATCTGCGGAGGACGGACTCGACGGTGGGGTTGCCGAAGAGGATCGACTTGTCGGAGGCGGTGAAGGCGAGGACGGCGAGGTGGGGGGCGAAGAGCTCGGAGACCTCGCGGGCATCGTCGAGGAGCCTGCCGCGGCGGTAGGCGATCCTTTTTTTGCGCAGCCTGCGAGCTTCGGCGTGGCCGCCGACGTCGTGGTCCTGCGGCCGCCGCGCAGTCTCCATTCGCTTCGCTTGGGATTTCTCCAATCAGCAGTGGCAGAAGAAATGGAGCTCTTGAAGCTCCGGGGCGTTTCACATTGGTTGCTCGTGGGCCTGCCCTTACTGGGCCCGGGTACGAAATGAGTGTGGAATGGGATTTTTGTTTCATTTAAGATAAAAGGTGATTCTCAAAAAAAAAACAATTAAGATAAAAGGTTTTTCTACTCAGTCAGTTCCGAATTACTGTATATGTTTTTGGTTACTTTCAATGTGGACTACATATTAGCTTAAATGAGTCAACGAACACATTAAACACGTTTAGATACATATGATTTTTTTTAAATAGAACATTTTATAGTTTGGTGTGGGGAGACTATTATTTTCTTGTTCGGTAGCCTTCGTACGACATGTGTGCTGTTTGGACTCACCGCTGGTATGTAGGTTTGGAGCCACATTTTGCATGTTGTTAGGTTGTTTGCACAACATTGGCTTGCATGATGAAAAAAATGAATCGTGTTGTTTGGTTCGATGCGTTATGTGTTATGCCTAATACGGATATGGTGTGTGTGGTTGTATACGATAATGTCACTATGTTAGCCTCTTCTAAGAGTGGTGAGATTATCGGCCACCTGTGGACAACAACTACTAAGCATAGTATGTAGTTAAACTCATACATATACAGTAGCTGAAGAGTTACGATACTACTAATCAATACCAAACAAAGTTCACAAACCCCATCTATAGTTCACCAACACATATTTAACACCACCAAGGTTGACATAATCTAAACCGTCCGCTCATTTTTCATCGTTGATCATAGCGAGGGCAGCTTCGTGCTCTTTGCACTTCTTAACCACCTCAGAGTAAGAATATTTGGTTAGGACCCACCTGAACAAATCTCGCTTCACTAGCTTGAAGGTAAGGAAGTACCCTATCATCACTTAGTGAGCAATGGAAAAACCCGGCCACCCTCGATCCATGCCAAATCTCAAGTTGACATCCATGAACCTCATATGTCAGTGTTGGTCTTGAGGGTGAATATCTTCGTGACCATACCCAAATACTATATGAAGGCATTCAACATGGGAAGCATCTGTAACCGAGGTGCTATCGGCACCTTGCATGAGTATTAGGGGGCTCATGGAAATGACCAATCTTTGATAGCATTCCCCTCGGCCTCTTACTGGATCTGTTAATAACCGACAACATGATCTGGATACCTATAACGACTCACACGCATCTACGACGATCTTTATTGTGTGAATCTTACGTATTCCATTTAAGCTTCGTTTTGTTTGGTGATACTCTACACAACTCGAGCCGAGACTCCAGCGGTATTCCATAATCAAGGTTATTTTTCGTTACCTCGCATGTAAACCTTTACTCTCGTATTCCCTATTCTAATATCCCCATGACTAACTCATAGAGACATACCAGCGTAGGCGCTGATGACATCGTAATCACCTGGAGGCACCATAGCATATATGTGCGTCGCCGGAAGACAAAGTCTCATTCATGACATATATAGCACAACTACATACTTTTCGGTGTACCCGAAATAACACTTTTATAATCAGTCAGTTATGTAGTAACGCTTAGTGTCCCAAAGCAACTTTCCAGTATCCTGAACTACGATACTTTCATGGTCTTAGGATGACAAGTAAACGTGAGAACATACGACGAGGAACTATTGACGACATATCTTGCAGTGTATCCAGCACTATTTATACAAACAATGTGCCCTCAAGAATATCGACATCCTCGTAACATATTATGTATGCTCATGGTGAGGAAAACAAGACCATCAAATATTCATGACTGAACCGAGAGGAATGATTAGGGATCTGAGTTTGATGTTTATTATTCTACACATGTAATAGGTTATCTGAATTTCCCATTCAAAGCATAGAACATGAACTTAATCATTCACATAGTTGGAAATAACTATTTCCAACACGCTTTTCACCGGCATTCTCTCTTCGATCTTGTCCTAGGTGTCGGGTTCGCCGTGTTGACCATAGTCAGCCCAAGGGGTCGTGCCATTCATGCCATCCGCAGTGTTCACTGGCACACCATCGTTCGGAGCGCCGTTCATCGAGATCTTCTTCACGATGTCAAGAAAAACGAGATCAACCGTGTCGAGGACTCTCTCCACGTTGCCATCATGAGCTCGATGCAATCAGCATGGTGGGTTCTTGCCACGCAGCCGTGCACGTGGTAGTCCCCTTGTGCCGCACTGGGGACGAGCACGTTCTTGAGATTGCGGGAGAAGGGGAGACAAATTTAGGAATATTATGAGTGATTCAGTTTAGGGATAAACAGAGATTTAATATCTTTTCTGCAAAATTTAAACATCGCACATGTTATCCCCTTGCGCCACGTGTCCAGATTCCACTTCTCAGCGAGTGGCGGGTTTTCACATCCTATGGTTTTATTTTCAGATTTTGCTAGTAAAGAATTTAGTTAGTGCTCGGTCAAGTCCTATGTCACCGGATCTGCGTCGTGATTCGTGCAAGTTGAGTTGCAACTGAATTTGTTTTAGCTGCAAATGGGGTTGCCATTAGATTCTTGGAATTTTTCGTAATTCGTGTTATCTACGATTTGAGTTGCAACTTAAATTAGAATTGAGTTAATTCCGTTCATCTGAAAATGAGTCACACACACCCTTTATTTTCTCTATAATCTACTTATATCTCATTTCTTGCATTGCGTCAGGTTTCTCCCATTAAGTTAGTAAATTATATTTCCAAAAAAAGCAAGACGCCTTCCAAATTTCACGTCATCGGTCACAATGGAAAGTGTCTGTCAGACCCAGGATAAAAAGAGTAAAACGCGTATCGTCCCTAGCCATATTATGGTAACTATATTGGACAGTGATTTCTTTCCAAAATCACCGCGTCAGATCCAAATCCAACGCGGTAGAAAATCGGAAGTCTCGCGCCATTTATGCTGATTGCCGATTGTCTTTGGTTAATGCTGGCTTAGTTAGTTCATGGTCGTAGTAATTTAGTCATATTTACTTGGGTTTTGCTACGGTAGTACCGTGTATGATTGGCACTGTGCGCCGATTGGCAAGTTTTTGTGTTTCTGGATTAATATAAAATAAAATTGGCTTGAGTGTGCCTCCTATACTGCGTGATTTTGTTGGAATTGCAGTAAGAGGCAATGAGACTAGAGATTCTTCACTACAGGCATTAGGCAATGCTGCAAGGAACTAACTGGCATGCATTCAGTTAATTTGCGAGAAACATCATACCTGTAATGATAGTAGAAGAGGAACTACGCATACAGATAGCAGTTTCTACACTAAGAAACTAGCTGCTCCATCTTCTCCAGTTCTCCAATTCTTCTTCAACATCACAGCACAAATTTCAGTTAGCAGTTATTCTCTGTCAATAGAACATGTAGACCATAATACATGCATGTTCCTTCATTCTGTAACCAAACATCAGAACTTAAAAATACACGCTCCACACAACAAAGAACAATGCAACCTTCAATGGATACCAAATCAACTGGTGCGATCATTTTGGAGCTGGCCCAGTGGCGAGCAGCTGGGCTGCTAATCACGGTGTGGCCAGCAGGTGCTTGAGTTCTCGTGTAGCTTTAGATAGTTAGTCTGTTAAGTTTTGCTTTTTACTCTTATAGCTTTACTCTGTAACTTCTTGTAACACTGTTCGTCCGGCATTTGTTCCGGTTCCCCTATATTGATCGAAGCAGCGCCCGCTGCCTTCCGTCAAAAAAAAAAAACAACTTAAACTCACCTTCTGATTTCAAAATATACCCAAGTTAGGCAGATTGGTGATTGTGTTCAAGGTTCTGCCTCTTCACCATCCTCAAAAGGATAGCCAATGTGCTTGGTTCATACATGTTTATTAGGCTCCAGTAATTAACAAATGCTTAAGGATGGTAACTAGCTTGCGAGAGGAGGTTGCATTAGAGTTGAAGAAGTTTGGATGCTTGTAACGCGCATATATCACCACTCTTTAACACCATATATCACTATCAGCATATACATACACACCTAGGCAGATTGGTGATTGTGATCAAGGTTCTGCCTCTTCACCATCCTCAAAAGGATAGCCAATGTGCTTGGTTCACACATGTTTAATAGGCTCATGTAATTAACAAATGCTTAAGGATGGTAACTAGCTTGCACTAATAGATACTAAAACCATTTAAGCACCGACAGAGAGGAGGTTGCATTAGAGTTGAAGAAGTTTGGATGCTTGTAACGTGCATATATCATCACTCTTTAACACCATATATCACTATCAGCATATACATACACACCTATATATAAATGCAGTAAGGAAATGGGGAATAAAATTACAAACACTATTGTAAATAACATTCCAAACACGACTAAACACTATAAAGCTTATGTCACAACTATGAGAACCGGGATCCATGCTCAACAGGAAATTTCGATGACAAAAACTTTCTATGTATAATGTATTGTAGGCCACATGTTAACAACACTTCTTTGTGTAGTTATTTTCGCTAAGACGCTAACAGCATTAGCAGGTAATAGGACTTGTTCCTTGTAGTGGGCATTCCTTACTGGTATATAAGTGCTATAGATGTCAATTGAGCATTGCAATCCTACTGAAAGCTGGCAAAGTACTGCGTTACGGAAAAAACAAAATTTCAACAAGCTTTTTGTCTTCCGTAGATCAGGACACTCAAAACACTATAGGTATATCTTCAGCTGAGACCCATCAGCAAAATATCAGGATAAAACCATAACAGGGAACAATAGTATGTACTAGGACATCATTCCTGATTATGCACATATTCAGATTCAATCATTGAGAAGCCTTTACGCGCAATGAACACAAAAAGAATTAGCTCACAAAGGCAATAACTAGATAGCTGACATATGGCGTCAGCTTGCTTGTATACCAATGACACTGTGAACTCTCTAGGTGTATATTTAGTAGGGTGTCAAGCGGCATCCCACTTCGTCCCGCAAAACTCAGCAATTAGTTCAAAAGTAACTCATCACAGTTATGAAATTAACACTAAATTCTACTGTGCTAGTGTCCCGCATCCCGCCCCGCTTGACACCCTATTCATCACAGATGCGTCAGCAGAAAGATCATGATAAAACCATAACAGGGAGCACTGCTTTGTTCCAACAGGACATTCCTGATTATGTCATATTCAGTAATCCAGAAACGTTTACGAGCAATGAACACATGGCAATGTACTAGAAGAAACCAGTTAAACTCTGTTACATCTTATATGCAGCTACGTACTGCCATCCCAATCCCAAACGATGGCCTGATTAAGCAAGCAATGCAATAATCTGATGGTGTGAACGAACGAACGCATACGCCGATCCCCCAGCGAAGTACCACTTCTGCCACTGCGGTGGCTTCGCAGGTTTGGCCAGCTTGTCGAGGCGGCGGAGGACGTCGTCCCTGAGCACATCGAGCGCCGTGGCACTCCGGCAGCTCCTCCTCCCCGAGCACGTCCACATCCACCTCCCACCAGTGCTCCCTCCCCTGTTCCTTCTGCGCCGCCTTGACCTTCTCCCCGAGCAGATGCATTCTATGCGCGGCAAAGGGGGTAATTACATAAAGGTGACAAAAAATAAATAGCTCACCCATAATTCATCCTAGTTGGTGATTATCTATTTTTCAAAATTAACGTTCAGGTTGCCACTAAGGGATTGTGAAAGGAGCATGAGGCATAAGGCATAAGAGTGAGAGAGGAGGCGGAGGCAATCTGAGGTATTTCAATCTCTGCCCCCAGTGCTTAATACGAAAAGTAAGAGATAAAACCAAACAAAGTACAAAAGTATCCGATTAAGTGTGTTATTTTGAGCTCTTAATTACATGTTCTAATGTATCAGCATCAATTGCAAAGAAAACAACTGAACCATGATTAGTAATTGCAATGAGAAGTTACAACATATTTATCGACAGACAAATTGATATGTGTGTTGCAACGCAGATCATACTTTCATCGTATAGATGGAAACCTGTGATACAGTGAATATGCACGAGGCAAAAATCATAAACCAAGGATCGAATCACATAAATGAACACGCAAATCATAATAGAAAAAGAAGAAGATATTCATCCCTTCAAAAAGCTGTCTGTTTGCCGCCTTCTACACAATGACAAATATGGTACAGATAGGTAATAATAGCCATGGCAAAACAAGAAGTTGGAGGGACGAACAGGATATATACATCTCAGTTTTGCATCACCTACCTATCTCTCCATTCTACACAGCAGCACAGCAAAACAGACCAAGCCGCTACTAATCGAAGTCTCAGAATCACTCATGACCTGGCCAACCCAGCTCACCAGGTGGAAACCAAAACTTTTTCCTTCTTCTTTTCTATAACCAATTGAAACAAAAGCTTTTCGCCCTGCTCTACTCTGCATTCAACATATTTTATGTTTTAGTACTATGCCTCATCTCTTGGGTTCGCCTTCTCAGTACTGCTCGAGTTGGGCTCGTTCGTCACAGCACCAGCACCATCACCCCCTCCTGATGATACTGCATCACTACTTTGAGAAGGTGCTGCTGCTTCTGAAATATGATGTAGTGTAACTAAGTTAGTATGAAAATGTTTTTGTACAACCATATCAATCATAAGGTCATTATAATGGTATAACCTGTCAAAATAGCACTTCTCACAGTTCGAAAAATGTCATAAACTCAGCAATTTTTTCTGGCTTTACGCACAATCTACCTTTTATATGATACTGAAACATGTAAATAGTTCAATAAACTAAAATAAATAAATTGCAGACCTTCCTGTTCAGATGAGGGAGGTTGCTGTGAATTCCAAGCAGCATTTGCAGATGCAGCCAACTGTTCTTCGGTTACTTTCATAAGTTCCTCGCTGGTGTAAGGCACAGTTGTTTCAGGCTTGACATCTAAAAGCAGAAGCAATAAGGCAGTGTCACAGCATCTTAACATCAAAATGAATTAAGTAGGCTGGTGGAAATCCATCTTTTGAGCGATCTGAGGAAAATATGGCACCATTTTTCTGATATAATTCAGAGCAACCAGCCTTTTAAAAAGCATGGGCCTTAAGCTCGAATCATGGCACAATTCATGTCAGCTTCCAGCTGTTTATAGACGCTTGTTATTCTGTAGTATTCAAACAAAACATATTATGACTAAAACTGTTGTGTTCTACGGTTAGGGAGCGAGAAGGTCTCTCGTCCCAGGGACAAAGATAGAGAAATTGTCTAGGGGCAAAGATAGAGTATTGTTCTTCCAATTCTTTCTTAATTTATTCCTTATAGGGGCTTATACAGAGGCCTAACGATACAATTTAAGTAACAAACCAAAATCTTCCTAATTTACATGATAAACTTCCTAAAGAAGGAGTTGAAGACCTTATCCCATAACTGGGAGTTACCATGGTGGGGCCATATGCTCTCTTACATAACAAAAAAAAAAGGTTTTGAACAAACATAACTTGCCATCAACAACTGCAAGGGATCACTGGATCAGAACAATGCATACAGGGTATTTCTGCTGTAGTGCTGTGTTGACTGACATGCATGATTTTCAAACGTACATGTTCCGAGAAGGGTGCTTTAAACGAACTGGAAATCATTTCATTGTAAGAACTTTTGGAAGGATTGGAATAACTAACCTGGGCTGACAGCAGGTTGTTGGATGTTATTTGTGGTTGGGGGAGGCCTGTAGGTTGTGGATGGTGGATCCTCATCAAGTCCTATTTCTCGTTCAAGAGTGCTCCTGAAATCCCTTGATACATCCTAAGTGCAGAGAATCAGATTACATTACATAGAAGAACCATTTAATCAAATTGCAGCAAGTAAATACTGAGCATACCTGTAGCTCTCTAATAGTTGGTTGGAAAGCACGCAAAGTCTTCCCCAAATTCCTGGCTACCTGCAAAAAGTAAGCAAGAGTGACATACTAGCCACATTTCCATTTCTCTCCGATTCCTAATGGTTGCAAAAGAGAAACTTATTTTTCAGTAAGCTTATTTTGCTATAAGAGTTACGGTTACATGGTTTGTCTTGAATAAAGTTACAAGTGCAGATGTGCCACCAAATCCTCTGTATAACAGATAGTATGATCATTTAATCAGGGCAGTGGATCGAGGAGGTTAAGAAATTACATGGCCCACAAAGGCGATGTCAGAATTTAGTGAACAATGGTTACACTAAATGAAAGCAGGAGTGCAGGACCCTGGCTTTGGAAACCTTACCTCTGCTAGACCCTTGGGCCCAAAAACCAGCAAAGCGACCACTCCAATGACCAGAGCTTCAGGAGCTCCAACGCCAAACAAAGAAGCGCAAATACCATTTCTGCGTCTTCTTCTGTTGAGCACTGCATTTGGTACCAAAAAGGAGATCAGCTATGAACCGAACTGGACCTCGAGATTGATATTGCTCGCTAAGGAGGAACAATAAATCAATCGAACCCGGGACAGATAAACCATAGAATAATAGGGTGGCGCAAACATATCTGCAACTAGCTGAACGGAGAGACACCATGATCCCAGGAGCAGAACCCATCCAAGAAGCGAGCACGGGCTACTAACTCACCGAAGCAAGAAGAGATCAGCCGAATCCCAGAACCAGTCCAGTGGAGGGGAGCAGGGAGATGGAGGCCGTGGGAAACGAACGCCGGAACCGCCGGGGGGAGCCGGGCGTGGCGGCCGGCTTGCCGGAGAGGCGCCGGAAGGGTGGCATAGCGCACCTGCGACGAGCAGAGGAAGAGGCTGCTCGACATCGGGTCACGGGGGCCGTTTGAGATAGGGTTGCAGGTGCGGCCACATGATCAATTATTTAGGCTCGGCCACTCCCCCAACGCGTGTCCGTCCGTTTGGGCATCCGACGGCTGGAATTTTTCCGTTTTAACTACAAGACCACGCTGTATTTTGCCGGGTCGCTACATTTTTAAATGGAAACTTGCGAGTTTCTGAATGGAACACATGGACAGACACTGCAAACCACAACTTTATTTTCCACCAGGAGAATGCTGGTTGTTGTACATAATCAATCTCACAGTTTATGAAATACAACTTACCGGAATCCCATACAACATGTTCCAATCATCAGGTTCGCAACAAAGTGTTTCAATGATATGCACCCTTATATGTCGCTAAAAGCGTATGCTGAAACCCTTGTCGGTCTTCGTGACATCCATGGTACCAAATTCGTCAATGTCGGAGTCTGAATTGCCGTATCTGTGATTACCCCATTCTTCCCCGGAGCTGTCGTCGTCATCGCCCCTCGATGCCGGGACTTGTAATCCAGCAATAGGTACGGGTAAGGGTTCTTCGGTGAAGTATGGGTCATTCAGCAAGTCAGAAGCACTGGCCCTCTTTGCTGGGTCATAGCAAAGCAGCCGCTTTATCATGCTAACCTCAGAAGCAGATCTGTTAGGAAGCGATGCTTCGAGGCCCGCGGGCTTCTCAACCTTGTTGAAGAAGATCTTGTTGTAATCCGGTAAATTTGAACAGCCTGGAAATGATTCTTCTGTGATATTGCCCAGGACGCCGATGATTCTACCGATCTGATCAATATCAGATTGGCCTGGGAATATAGGCTCTAAATTGAGAAGCTCAGCCAAAACACATCCTAGTGACCAGAGGTCGATCTCTTGACCATAGTTGGTGGAACCGTATAGGAGCTCAGGAGCTCTAAACCACCGTGTTCCAACGCAAGAAGTGAAGGCGCCAGAGTCTTCATCCTCCATGTCTTCTTCAGCGTCATATGAATAGGAGGCTCTAAATGGATCGTCGTCAATGTCTGCTGTGCTGCAAGTGGCAAAGCAGGAGGTGTTTCCATCCTGAAGGCTCATTCTGTCCACATCTCCAGAACTAGACTTGGCGCGAAGTTGGTCAATCTCATGTAGGTAGTCAGATGCAGTGAGTGTCTCTGGCTCCTGAGCAGCAGGAATTTCCGGTTCATGAGATGGCTGTTCCTGAAGAATCCTGGCCTGAGGGAGAACAAAGAGCAAAATAACTTGTCAAAATTAGACCAACTGATACAAACAATCGAAAGCAGTACAGAGGTATATAGCATACAGATATACCACAACATGACAAAGTTGAACAACTATATGATAAATCACATGTATGATTCATGTGTTCATTCGCAAGAAATGACTTGGCCCTTTGCAGAGGATTTTTTTTTTTTTTGAAACGAAGGCAAAAGCTTTGCCTTATGTATTAATTAAGAAGAAGGTGCCCGGTTTATTAGCGGAAGAAACCGGGCGAAAACCATACAACAACACCGACAATCAACATCACGGGGAAGATAAAGCCGGCCCCCACAAAGACGCCCACCTACAACAACCGCGAACAACACGCCGCAAAGAAATCAACCGCGAACAACACGCCGCAGAGGATTTGTTACTGCTATGGTATAAAAGAATTTAATTGTCGTAAAGCTCTGTAGTCAAAATTATAAATAGAAATAAGTATGATATTTCAGGACATTATATGATATGAAGAACTTACTAACACAGAAAGACTTAACCCTACGAAAAGGCAAATGGTAAAAGAAGAACATTTCAGGAAAGCTTGATTCCAGTCCATGACTTTAAAATGATCTTTGTATAACACACGGGTGTTTTTCATATAGAGTTATTAACTACATCAAAGAAAAATCTTTAAGAGTGTCTAAAATGCTCTCATTATCAGATGCAAGTTATTTTGATCATGTATTGGCTGAACTGCTAAAACTGAAGATGGTGACCTATAAAGAACATATTGCCAACTTCCAACACTATAAATCACAGCAAACAATCCATGAACAGGATCCAGCCTAAAAACAGTTTTAGCAGTCCTAATGAAATATGGGAAGTTTACGATTATGCTACATCTAATGGCTGGACCGCTGGAGCAACGCTGATGTGAAATCATTACTATCCTAGAAGGACGCAAGGTAGTGTCCACTTAAGTATTGCACCGTCGATAATTAGGGCAAAATGAAAAGATATGCTATTCATGGAAACTAAATCCATGTATTCATTCATCGAGACGAAATCAATTAAGTCTAAATAGAAAATCTAATGGTTTAATGTTTACCTGACAAATATAAATGCCTCGGCTTTAAACTTAAAGTTATCAAAGATGGATGAGTTTAATGGTCACAACATATGTATTCCAAATTGAAAGCTGTGTACAGGGTACAGGTATGCCTCAGCAAAACATAAACATATAAAGCTACATCATGAGATTGTAGAAGAAAAGACAGACTTCAGGCTATGCCCAAAATTTACAGTAGAACATAACACTTGTGCTAGTGCCAATCAGTTTCCCCATTGACACAATGAACCCCCAGCTCTTGAGCTGACTCTAGCATTTGAGGAATCTCTAATTTCAATACTGAAGCAAGGGCCTCATTGTTCGATAAGAAAATTTATTGCACAAACACTAATAACTTTTTCTGATTCAACTAGATTTCTTTGAACAACAACATTGTAGAGTGTTTGAAAATTCAAAATGCATGGATTTAAGACCGAGTAAGATCAATGAAAGAAATTGTAAGCATAAGATGCACAACCCAAGCTCTGTAGCCATACTTGTATTTGCACCCACACATCGAAACATGTCTCATAAAGTAAGTATACAGTTTAAGAAAATTCACTAACTACGTTTTCCCTAGCACCTTAAAGATGAGAGCACGCCTTAGATTAGCACATGTTCATAAATAATCTATTTCTCCATTATCAGCCTGACATTGATTCCAAGGATATTTAACTTCCATGTTGGAGCACAGTCTCTGCAAAGCCCGGCAAAAGCATGTAGTTCGGAGGTCTTTTAGCACCAACAGATTTCTGAAACTTCCGGAACAATAGTTTCAAGCTCTAGATGTTCAATTGTTCACGACCCTTGTATCATCAAATTTTTCTGTAAGTCTACAGATTGCAAATAAAATGGTTCCTCGCCAGTTATATTCCCACAGAGTTAGAGATCATTAGAACTGTGATGTGATGTGGCAGCAGTAGCTCCTCTTTCATTATAACCACCGAAAGGGAAAAAAAATGTACATTTACACAAAATCCAATATTCAGTGCCAATTGAGGAAAGACTATGCGCCAATGTCCATGACTAAGCATCCACTTTCGACAAGCTACTACTGAAACAGAACCGATTCTGTCGAACTGGGAAAAAGTTTTCTGGATCTTAACCTGACCAAAGTCGGCGACCTTGAGCACCCCGTCCTCCGAGATTAGCAGGTTTCCAGGCTTGAGGTCGCGGTGCACGAGGCCGGCGCGGTGGCAGGCGGCGACGCCTTCGATGACCTGCAGCATCCACCGCTTGAGCTGGCCGGCAGGGACGCCGCCCGCGCGCCTCCCGTCGCGGACGACGGCGGCGAAGTCGAGCGGGAGCCACTCGAGGACGAGGACGTCGTCGTCGTGGTCGCCGCCGGGAAAGTGGTCGAGGAGCGCGACTACGTGGGGGGAGGACTCGGACGCGACGGCGAGGAGGGCGTCGGCCTCGCGCTGGGCGCTGACAGTGTCGTGGACCTCCTTGAGGGCGACGGTGGCGCCGTCGGAGCGGCGACGGCCGCGGTAGACGTCGGCGTAGGCGCCGGAGCCGGCGCGGCCGAGGACCTCGTAGCGGGAGGTGACATCGGGGCGGCCGTGGATGCTCCAGCTCCCGCCTCCGCCGCCGCCGCCGATCGCCATCGGGATATGGGGACTGCTGGAGAAGCTTTCTTTCCTATGTTGAGTGGAAGGTTGAAGAGAAGCGTGCAGGCCGACTGGGCTATGATATGCTGGGCCACGCGGTGGGAAACTGAGAATTGCCGAGGGTCACGCGACTCTCTCAATTCTTTAAAAAAACAAAAACTGGATAAATGCCTGTGCATGGTCAAAAAGAGATTCCTAATTGGATTTATTTGATCCGCGACGCCGGTGTCGGCTGATTCTTAAGATGCAGGTTGTTACTCTTTGGTGTACTACGAATCCACCGGTTCCATGTAGGATGTGTATAACAACGGCGTAGCCAGGAATTGTTGACGATAACAGAAGGAATTTTTGAGACATATGCATTGGAACACGGTATTCAATGGTGGTTCAACAACAAAATTTTGATATAACAAAAACAATATATTGCGTAAATGATACAAAATATGGTACCAAATCCGAGATACCCTTATTATTTGAGCTATAGATTCATCATGCTCACGAAAAGAAAGAGTTTATAGAAGCAAAAATTTGACAACGCCCAATATAATCAAGAGACAATCTTTGTATTTTTCTTGCTCATTATTCGTACCCGATCAAATACATGTGGCAGATTTTGCCTCTGATTTTGGTAAGCCTCATAATGTTGTCTAGTTTTACTATGAAGACTCTCATGTTTACGAACATGCTGATCAAGAACTTTAGACCCATCCTTCGAAGTTTTAAACCCATTCTCCGTGAATGATTTGATACCAAAATTTTGAGCTCTTGGTTGCTTAAATAGGAAACAATAAAAGTAAAAGGCATCATTTTTGTCTGTCCCACAGGTGCGTTGTCTCCTCCAGGTTCATAAGGGTAGATAGAGTCCAAACGTGGGCTGACTGCTCCTAACTAGGCTGGGCTGCAACCCAGGCCAAAGTATAAAATATAGCCTTGTAATTTTTCCACGCCCCGGGCCATGGCCCGTGTAGCCTGGGGCCCAGCCCCGTCTTTGGTGTATAAGGTCGTGCTTCTCAGTCGGATGGTGCTCGGATGGTTGTGGATGCAGGCGACGTTGAGTGCCTATGCCCGATCTGATCGACCGGCACAATTTCTCAAGCACTGCAATGCTTTTCATGGGCGTCGCGATGGATCGGGAGGAAGAGCTGGAATAATTGCAGTTTTTTGGGCAATCTTTTCCCGCGTGGGCGTTGTGGGGTTGAGATTGAGAGTTGTTATGGGAGCACGTATGAAGGCAACTCGATCCGGGATTTTTTACGCGTTTGACATACGAACAATCAATGCAGGACGTACCCGTCGCATTGCAATTTAATAGGAAAGATATAGTTATATTAAACTTTTATACTTTCTTCATTTTTTAGTCATATTGTGATTTTAGCAAATCTACACTATTTAGTTAGCATTGTTAACAATACAATAATTTTTATAAAAAATATTATGTTATAAAGTTTCAATGTTTATCATTAAAAATATATCGGAGTTGTGTAATTTTTTTCCTTAGTGAGATATTATCCTTGACAATATACAAAACCACCTTAAATGTGAAAAAAAAAGAAAAACCATACACCTCCTTATTTATTTTTACAATTGGTAAATTGTATAACATACATGTATGTTATTGTGTGATTGTATTCTCTCTTTTAATAGTATTAAATACTACCTCCGTCCCAAGTTATAAGATGTTTTGGTAAGTCAAAATAGCTTATCAAAACGTGTTCTAATTTCAGAGAGAGGTAGTACATCCAAATAAATATCTAAATAGAGGGGTGTATGGTATGGTGATGTAAGCAAATATAAAGAAAATTTTAGAGTGTAAACTGAGCAGTTTGCACGATCATTTGCACATAATCAAATGTGTCTTACAGGTTACAATAGATTCGATATAAGATGATAATATTTTGAAGATCTATACTTGTTATTGACTAATCCGTGACAAACATAAAGATGTGAGTTGTTATTTCAGAGATAAAACTCAATATATATGTTCACCACATTGTGCCGCTGTATCACATGGTGTACATAAATGCTCATGTTAGCTTCAAATAGGAAGTTATGCATGAAATTAAACATCGGAAATTTATCTAGGAAAACATTTAATATAAGTCAGTGTTGGTGTGACCAAGCACATGTGCATGTCGTCGTTGTTGTGGAGGCTCGGCTTCCCGTGATATGCAACTGGACCGATTAATCGATTTCCCACATTTCGTGCAAGTTGGCGTGTGTTTTGCTTCTGGTCGCCAGGTTCACTTAGGCGCAAGTTGGTGATAGAAATGGTTTGTCAATGAACACAAAGCCTGTTGAATAAAAAATCTCGCCTTAATATGTTTGAGTCTATTTTAGTTTGCTTGCTATGTTCGTGTAGTGCTAGAAGCCATAGCATGCCCAGTTTAAGCAAGGTCGGGACGTGTTTGTGTAGAGCTTGTCCATTGTCCATAAGAGCATGTACAATGGTTGATAAGACAGTCTTATTTTAAATTTGTCATGTAATTAAGATATGATAATAAAAATATGATATACAACGGTTATTTTGTTGTCTTATCTCTAAATATGCAGTGAGAAAATTGTTGCTAAGAGTTCATCTCTTAGATAATAAAAAACAAACCACTTTTCCATTTGCAATTATTATACGTGGTATTCTTAAGATAAGACCATTATACATGCTCTTAACCATGTCCAAGTTTAAAATATGGGAGAACTAAATTCACATGTCTGTGGATTGGTATCTATGTTGGTTTTCTACGGGTGCCTTTAGAAAAATACAAGGTTGTGTCATGAATAAGAAAGAGTTTGAAAATCTCGATGATTAGATCGTGTCTTTTAGACTTTCTTTTGTAATATAGTCAGCTTATGCATCTCTACCACGTATTATTCACTACTATAAATATATCATGATATTGATTTTCAAAAAAAAATAGTAACTGGCTGTCTGGCTTGTCCATGTTTCACATTTTTTTAGCAAACGGTAAGTGGACTAGATCGGTGGGCGTGTGCCTACAAATCTAATATTGAGCACCGCGCGGATATGTGGATAAATCATTGTCAATCTAACTTCTTTTTTTCAATTTTCAATCTAACTTTTTGTACTAAAGAAGAGAATATGCTAGGTAATCTTTTTTTCCTTGCCGACGAAAGAGTTTACCATAGTTATTACTACTTACTTAGCAAATTGTATAGTGTTTTTTTAGGGAAGTAATTATGACGCACTTTATTTCAAATCATATAAGGAACTGGGATCATTGTTCCAAAAAAACAGAAGAATCAAAAGCATATCTAACTAGTTTGTGCGCCACGAAATTACTCTCCCTCCTGCAATGCTGGACTATGATCGATCCGATCTTGAGAGATCTTGACAATCAGTAAGAATATCCGAATGCGAGATCCATACCTCTATAACCTCATTATAAGCCTGGCCGAGTTCAAGAGAATCGATCGGTTGCCGGTAATTAGCAAATTGTTTAGTAAGTTGCACAACCGTAGAATTGATCCGGTGATGTTCATTATGTGTCGACATCTATGTTAAATGCAGGTACGTGTCGCTTACTAACTCTAAAGCGCAAGCCTCAGGTATGTAACATCATACTCATACAGAATTAATATCACAAGTACCCCGCGCTAATGAGGCCGAATGGCAAAATTAGGACGTGCGTGTGAAGCAGTTAGTGGGGCAACATGATACCATGCGTGCCAGCAGTTAATTTTTAGCAAAAGTAGTACTCCCTCCGATCCATATTAGTGGACATAGCTTTGTCTAAATTCATATGTATCTAGTTAAGTATTTAGACTAGATACATGTGTATCTAGACAAGGTTGTGCCCACTAATATGTATCGGAGGTAGTACTGTCTTTCTATTTCCAGACTGCGTAAGTACTGTACGTAGTATTCAGTCCGTTTCAGTACACTAGTAATATGCCCGTGCGTTGCAACGGAACGTAAATATTCTAATAGTTACCCACTAATCTTGTGTAATTTTAGGATTCTCGTACATTGTCAAGTTGTAAGTAAAGGTGTAATACTATTTCAAACGGTGCTTTTCAAGCAAAGGCGGTGTTCAAATTTTTAGGCTGCATCATAAAAAAAAATAAAAAAATTACCATGTGTTGCCACAAGTGATCTTACCTTGTGAAAAAGTTCATTACTGAAAAAATCCGTTGTTTCTTAACAAGACGCATAGTTCTTGACCGGGACACAGCTACCGTCAATAACCACACCAATAACCACACGTCTTTTTTTGGCGATTGTCTCCCCACTGTAAAAGAGCATGCGCTCTTCTTCCCATTGCCTATGTACCCGACCTCGTGGAGGTAGTGGGATATCTCTGTGGTCTTGATGAATCTTGTCTCTCCAACTATGATCAGCCAAAGTACATATGTTTGAAAATACATGGCCATATTCCTCAAGGCAAGTTTCTTCATCACAAGCAGCAATCCATTTATTTGTAAGAAAGTAACCACAGGTGAATGTACTTGGGAAAGAAGATGCATCACACAAGCAGCACTTTGTTGGTGCTCTCCAAGCTTAAATGAATTATTAGCAATTAAACCTGCCACGACATGTTAGCTGGAACCATGTCTTGGCGATCTTATTAGGTTCCCAAGTGTCTAGCAGATGCCAGCAAGACTAATACCTCAGTGGTCCATTTTTTCATGTATGCTAACCATGCAGGACCAGGACAATCTTCTCAGGCCTGATAGTTCAGCTACATTGCGCACTTCCCTAGTTACACGTCATGCACATCACATGCTTACCAAAATCACAAATAATTTTTAGATTTCTAAATGAAAACTTTTTAATTTCCTCACGCACCCATAAAGAAAGAAAATTGGCTTGGGAGGACCCTCGGCTTTGCCAGCTTCAATGGCCTCACACCTGAAGTAGCAAAACTCTAGGAATTGGTCTCCAGTTATTTTTGTGTCACACTTTTTGCTTGAACAATCAGATATTCGGAGGCCACAGAAGTAGCTTTGTTTGTTTCTCCATGATAAACTGTGAACACACCCACATTCAGTTGTCTTGTAAACCATATCACAGTAAGTTATTCAACTTATGACCACAAGCAATTATATCTCAAATCATCCATTTCATGGTTCCATAGCTGAAAAAGACCACTCGTTACTACTTCCAAAACATAGCAATATCCTCACGGCCAAGAACACATTAACCGAATGGTCATACCTCAACAGACCACATGTTAAATATCAAATATATAACGCTGCAACTTACTACAAGTAACAAGTACAGCAAAATATAAAGCCTGCCAATTAAGATTGGGTGTGCCACACAAGATTGCACAATTATGATCGACAGGTTTGACAGAGTATCAGATAGAATGACGGGCAGTGGCACTCAATTCGCGATGAATCTCTCATGTTCGTTAACCAAACTGGGTACTCATCCCTGCCCATCATGTACTCATGTGTTCTTCTGAAAGCTCTCGTCTAGAATCCTGTAGAAAACAATGGGAAAAGTCAGAAGAAAATTGTAAGAAGCAATGAAGTTTAGTAGTCATCTAGGTACTCATAGTGAACAGAACAGGGGAAATGGTCATCAGAGAAACACACACAAGAATGGAATATCAAACTTTATGCTATTTCGTTGAAAAGAACAAAAGGTTTGCGCCATGGATCCTCGAACTCGAAGATAGCCAGAAAGAGCAGGCAAATTGTAACCTTCTTCTCACACCTTGAACCGGGGCCATGAATGTAATCCCGGCTTGCCTCCTGGATGGACCTTCTTCAATCTCCAGTCATGCTATAGCCGGGTGACACTCTCCTCTGTGACTTAAAAGTAACACACTTAATCCATGCAAAGAGTTATATTCTAGATCTTACACATGCAAAGCCAAGCAAAGAGTAAGAATTTGGGCTAAAATACAGATAGTGTAAAGCATTGCAATTTAAATTTCAACCACTACGTGATCCATTAAGCACCAAAGTAAAACAGTTCTAGATCACCTAACATCCATTATTTGATGCTAAGTAGCATGCAATTGTTGTGGTAAACTGAGTAATAAATTAAATGAGGCCTTTTTTTTTTGCTGAAAGCACATACGAAAAAAATGTGTTCCATCAAATTGTCCACACCTTGTACCAAAAATATGTGTTCCTTCAAACTGTGCACACCTTGTACCCGCTCTAGAAGGAAAAGGTGATTGCAACAAGGTGTTTAACTGTGTTTCATCTGTTAGGCTTTGCCAATCCCTGATTCAACACGTAAAAAAGAGGTACAGTGGTGAGTCAGCCTGGGAATGGGCCGAATCCCGCCCCTCATCCGCCCCACACCGATTACTATTGTATCAATACCCCAGTCCGGCCCACACCAAAAATCAACTTCGTATTCCCGCACTGCACCGCACCGCGTCAAGATTCTGGCCGCACCCGCACCGCACCGGACGGAAATTGCGGATCAAACCCACGGGTTCAGCCCGTGGTTTCTGCATAGCTGCGCTCCTGCGCTGGACGCTGCCTGCTCTATCAGCTAGCTCGTTTGTGAAAATTATTTTTCTTAAGATCCAAAATAAAAGTCGATGACTAAAAAAAAAATCTGACGACTAGTCGATCCATGGCTGCTCGCCATATACAGACATGAACAGTACATAGACTGGTCAGTGTGGATTTTATGTACACTAGAAAAAAAAAATATCAGATTACCAAAAAATATATATATACCAGATTACCAAAAATAACGGACATCTCCACACACATTACGTATAAAATAAGTCCATAATGAAAATCTAATGGAAACACAGCTGAACAGAACAAGTAGAATTTCTCCATACAGGGCAGGTTTTGATGAACAAAATGGAAACACAATAGCAACATTCTAGTGGGTAGTAATGGCAGTCAATCTTCATCATCACCATTTCATCGTTGTTGGACTACAACATTCATGAGCTTTCCTGCAAAAAGCAACATCGAGTTTGTTCAAACAGCTTTAAAATTGTTTATCAAGGTACAGTTCAACTAAACCCTGTACAAAGCAAAGCTACAATAGTGCTAAACTTGAGTACGAAAGCTACAGCAGTCCTAAACTTGAGTACAAAATCTTATTTGCATTCAAGAAGAACCAAGAGCCTAGAAACGAGTAAAGCTTGCTAAACAGATGCACAAAATCTCTAGCGAGACAATGAATAATATCTGAATAATGACCCAGCAACTACTAGTAGAAAATGAAACACATTTGATATGTATCTGTACTAACCATCTGAATCAAGGACAGAGCATGTGTATAAATTAGCAAATAACACACAGTACCAAGTTTAGACTCAAACTTGCCAAGATATACATATATACACAGAAATCAATAATACTTTATTTGGTCCAGCCAAGATTACCAGTGAGACAAATGACTAAAGTCTGAATAATGTACCAGCAACTACTAGTGGACATCAGGAAATGACCCAGCAACTACTAGTAGAAACTGAAACGCATCTGATATGTATTTGTACTAACCATTCGAAGCATGTACAAAGACTGGTGAATCTGAATCAAGGACAGGGCATGTGGACGATCTAAGCATCATGCCCTGAGCTTGGACCTCCTGCTGAGCTTGCACTTCCTGCTAAGCTTGGACCTGAAGATATGCTACAGCAGTACATGAGCTTCTCTGAAACTAATGTGCGTGAGCAGTATTCTATGATGACATTACAAACTGCAATTTATTAGTATGAGCATGCATGTGTAAACTGAAATTTATTCCTGACTTTGTAGTACTATAATTAAAGTTCTCGAAATAATATTTTCCTGCAATGGTAACCACTAGCACCACAAATCAAGAAGTTTAAAGCACTCTAGGGGATTAATTCTACCAGAACCGAACAATTCCTGAAACCATCTTAGCTGCAAGAAACACACTAGATGCTAAAGCATCAGAAATCACAAGTAATTCAGCTAATTTCACCCGAGTAACTACTGCAACTAAAGAGAAAGCAGACACCCAAATCTATCTATTGTACCTCCAAATGACCACAAAAACAAGGTTAGATCCTTGTTTCACTAATTTTCCCCGAATAGTGGATCAAAAGCTTATCTCATCTGAGTAGTAAAAGAAAGAAAGGTTGCTCTCCCCCATGGACGGGAAGCAGGCTCTAACTCCATACAAAAAAATTAGCAGCTAGCACAGGGGAGCGAGGGTCAGAAGAGCTCACCGTCAGCGGCCGGCGCCCCTCAGGGCCGTAGATGAGGCTCCCGAGACTGGCAGTGTCTCAATGGGTTGGAGCGTCCATGGCGAGAGATGTGTTGGCGCTGGCACTAGCACGGGAGAGGGAGGAGGAGATCAGCAGGATCGCGGGGGGTGGTGCACGTCGGCGGCGGAGATGGACGGCCGCGGCAGTGTAAGGCGGCGGCGGCGCCGGCGCAAGAAACCCTCCGCGTGAGTCGTGGTCGGGTTCGGGGACGAAGGACTTAGCCTCTTCGCCGTCTTCGGTGCCGCGTCGGGCCGAAGGTGCGGGTTGAACCCGCGGGTTCGACCCGTTCAAGATCAAGCCGCGCCGCACCGCACCGCACCGTAATTTTGCTGGACCCGCACCGCCCCGGTCCGTTTGTCCGTTCCATCCATTACGGCCCAACCCAGAACAAACCAATCACAAACCCGCACCAAACTAACCAAATGAAGCCGCACCATTCCCAGGCTGAGTGGTGAGGGACCTTACAGAGTAGACGAGGTAATTTTACATACCAAAACTAACGAATGTCGTGTATATATCTACCACCAAGAAGATGTAAATCCAATTGGCTCCTTGCACCCTGCGATGAACCAAATTAAGTTACACCATGCTCCACAAACTGAGGCAATGAACTATATTAAAAGCATCAAAATAGGCATATATTCATCAAAGATGGAGACAAGAGGAATATATGTGCACATATACACAGATCAAACAGCTTGGAATGTTCGATTATGCCCGTTCAAATATGATATATGGGATCATAATGTCCTTTACCTTCCATTCCTTCTCATGGTTGCATCAGAATGACATTTACCTTCAATTCCTTCTCATGGTTGCATTAGTAATTTTGCCTTCTATCTCCTGTAAAATAGGACTTCTGAGTAAAATAAAAGGGAAGTACCAATTGCATAATCATTTAGGAAAAAGAGAGACTATAGAATATAGAACAAAATTAGTGTGATTAGGATAGGTTCTCCCACCTGAAACAGGAGCGATATTAGGGCAAGGAAATTTCCACTGTTCTGCAATTTTAGACTATACTATCTTGTGGTTGCAATCTTATCGGGCATAATTCCGTACATGCTAACAACGACAATGGATCCACCCAAGCAGTTCTTCATAACCTTATACACCAGCTAGATATTATGGACCTACCTTGAACTGTATATCCAGATCAGATGAAATAAGATTCAACGACATAGGCTAGCTCCCCAACAGATCATCAATTCCTCGATCCCTTTGGACATCCCCAAACCATTGGATCATCAAACTGCATAGCGGGAACCAAAAGGATAAAATCAAGAAAAATCCCCCAGCATCATCAAGCGCAAGGGATTACAACCCAGATCCGTCCAAATTGATGCGACAGGAAAATAATTCGAGAAACGAAATTTGCTCAGAGGTGGATGGATCCATTACCTGGAGGAGAGGCGACTGGAATCATGTGGAAGATTCGATAGGGGGAAAAGCTAATCCGCCGTTGTGCTCTCGCGGCGGACGCCTATGGCGCGAGGTGCCGAGCTTTTGGTGCAGGGTGGTGAACATGGGGACGGGGTGGTGGCGAGGAGGAGGTAGAGTTGGAGGAGTTGGAGTCTGAGCCGGTCGACGATGCTCTGCGCCGGACTGCGGTCGATGGTATGAGAGTCGTCGAGGCCGTAGCGGATGACGAAGCCAGCCTTGATGGAAGTGTGCCCTCGACGGGTCGCACATGGAGAAGACGGCGAGCTCGGCCGGCCGCGCGAGGATGATGAAGCGAGCTCGCATGGACGAGCTGGGAGGACGCTGAGGACCTCCGGATCCCGCGCGTGGAGGAGAACGAGATCTGGTACAGAGCAACTGGGGAGGAGGACCGCGGCGGTGACGCCCGTGTGGTTGAGCCCGGAGGGCGGAAGCGGCCGCCAGGGAGAGGTAGAGGGATCGAAGAGGGAGAGAGGGCGTCGAGAGGGTCCCGACGCTGGATTTTTCTGGGCTTTGGCCTTTGGCCCATTTGATTGCGCGCGGAGAGAAGCGTCAGGCGATGTTTGACGATGTTGGACGAAAAGTGACTACGTACGAGAGGAACGAAAATTTTCTTTTAGATAGGAGAGATAACGAATGTGCCACCTTTACAAAGCCCCGTTCAAAAAAAAAAAAAAATCGGAAAATCTAATGGGCACTCGTGTGCAGCTTTGTCTTATCGTGTTACATGCGAATTTCCCTTAGGGCTCGTTTAGCACCTATCATTTCAAGCCGGAATCATAGAATTCATTTGTGTTCCATACCCAACCTGCTTGGCTGTCTTGGAATTGGACATGTCATTTCATTTGGAATTCCAGCAAATACCTATTGTATGTTATGCCAATTCCTATCCCTAACCTTGTCATTTCACTTTCCAAATGAAATGAAATGATGACATCATTTTATTCCTACCAAATGAAATGAAATAATTGGTGTCAAACGAGCCCTTATAGAGAGCACATGCATGTATGTCACCTCATAATGATTCATCGCATTGATAGCAAAATCCGAAAATTTAAAATATTTTACTTCCTAAACCGTTAATCTGATTAGTGATCCGTTTACATAGTTGAGTCCATCTCGACGAAACTTTTTTCGTAGCACCTTTAAGGTACCATGGTTGCCAGAGTAGCTTCAAACACTTGCCACGATAATTGTGCATAGGAGCGAGATAACTTTTTACATGTTATCGGACATTGTAGTGATATGCAGTTACAAGGCATGTCTTGAAGTGTTTTTCAACGCTATTGTCCCACAAAAAGTAATAAGTATAATGCAACTTTAAATTGATGTAGAATGACATACATGGCAGCCAAGTTATTTTAGTCTGGCAACTTAGTGGTGCATAACCTGGCTACTATATGATGATGACGGTCTGGCAAGTATTGACAAAAAAAAGTTTGCCAAAACAAGTCCACACATGGTATCTAGTTTCGTAAGCCAAAAATAAAAACAGAAAGATAAAACTAATAAAAACTGAAAATCAAATGAGTGTTTGATAATGTCATGCTATGCTTAATTATGTGTGTTCCATCCAAGCAAGATATAGTGGGTGAAACCAGCTGCATGGCAAGGCTACGTTGTATAGGCATGTTAAACAATCGAGGGAGCAAGGTTTGGTACATTGACACAACTATCGTACTGCGACATCTCGGCCACCGACAGGTCGTTTTCTTCCTCTCTCTCTCTCTATTTCCTTGTTCCGTCCCGGGTGGCCGGAATAGATCCAAAGGCTATCTTGAATGGTCATCGTCAGCCGGCGATCGACATCAAAGGATCAATCCGCACGTTGTCATTAAATCTCGGCAGGAATTGGCTCGTTTTGCAGACGCCCGTCGATGGTCGGGAACTACCGGCCGAGTGACGGCATCGAAGCGACGGGAGTACGTGCATGGCGTCCGGTGACGGCCACGAAGCGATCGACGTCGGACGGTTTTGGCAGCACGGGCTGGAGACGTACGCACGTGTGGAAATCACCGATCGAAAATCTTAATCCTGTCGTGCAGGCTAAGCTCAGTGCTTCCGATTGAGTTCTCAGGAGAAACTTCTATCAAAAAACGATTGCTGCATCATGGTCGAAATCAGTAATTCTTGAGCGGCCGACAGCTTGGGCGTGTCTCGTGGGTCCCACCCACGTGGTCTTCTCCTCTCCTTTCTTCTTCTTCTTATTTCTCCCCGTCTCCAATCTTTCTCAACCGCGTGCAGACCACTGTCGCCCGGGAGGTTATTGGTTAGGGGTGGGGGTGTACCGGCGACGGGACCTTCGGGTGTTGGGGGTAAAAGTTGCAGAGATAAGAACCATGAAAAGCAAGATCCCGAATAAGAAAACAGAAACCGAGGAAACCACAAGAGTGAAGACTAGTAGAGTCTCGTCTTTTGTCATTTTTTGCTCCTTTTTTCACTCAATGATTCATTCTAGTTTCCCAACCAAAAATTCTATATGTCTATTCTATGATATTTCTATATATATAGAATATGATATCTAATATGGGGGCGGGATGGGTGGGGGATTAGAGGGATGGTCGGATGCGGCGGTAGACCGGCGGAGGTAGAGGTTTGATGAGTGCGGGGCGGCGAGGCGGCTGCGGGTGGCGATGGCTGCGGGGGTGGGTTTCTTCCTCCCGACGCTGTTGTCATTTAGCTGCCGGACCTCCCGTGCTAGCTGTCGCGCGCACGAAGACTCCCCATTGTGCATGTCTAACTAGGTTCGTAATTAGTTACGCCAGTGGCCCACCTAGTTAACTGGTGGTTTTAACTGAGTACAAACACCTTCTTCAACTCGGACCGTATTACGAGTATGGTGAACGAACATGCATCGCTGCTCCTTTCAGTTCAGCACAACGCAGGACCACTTTTGAATCCCAGTTTTTTGTACGAATAAAATCCCTTTTGAACAGCACGTAGCCCATATCTGCGATTTTAATTTTAAAAACGATAATCAAAAGTTTAAATTTGAACACCATGACCAGTTACTGGGCTGGAATGTCCGATCCAGGCCCATGGTTATCGACTCGTGCGGCCTTCCACCCGCGAATTGTCGGCAGGTATAACTACAACCGTACTACTAGTCACTTCTTTTTTGAAGATCCGTACTACTAGTCACCCTTGACTGCAACAGCTTTGACCACGGAGATATTTGGAGAACTGGAGCTTCGAATATCCTTAACGTCCACAGGACGAACATGCTAGTAGATGTAGATGTCGCTGGAAACTGCATTAAGACTAAACAAGGAAACAAGCTGCACTACAGTACTAATTAGACTTCACGAGCCTTGAACTCTTGATGATGACGTGGTCGGTGACATCATTGATGACCGCACCTTGATTTCTGATGAACAGATGCGCACATGATAATGCAATTTCATTAGCAATATAAACGTAACAAGGTTTTATGATGAGCCAATGTGACTACACCTCTAGCTGTCTAGCATGCATGTTCGGAAGCCAAATGGTCCAAACATTCACACGACCGACAAAACCAAATACACTCACAAGAACAAGATGAAGCGACCGCCTTTGGCGGTGGAGGACGGATCTCCTCCGATGGGCAACGACGTGGTCTGTCCCCCACGTTGGATTGGATTTGTCGCCGACCTACCTCGTCCGACAGTTGGGCTCGCGGTGCGCTGGTGTCGCTCCCGGGACTCGAGTCAGGTACGTCGGGGTGGCGGCCCTGAAAGGTGGGCAGCGCAGGCGTCTCTACGGAGAGCGACGCGACGTTGGTGATGGTCTATTTCTTTGGCCGTTTGGACGGCAAGGAGCGGGCGGCGGGGCTTCCTGGGGTTGGCGACGCTTTGACAGCTCCAAAATCGTGTTCTGGTGCTCAGACACGCGTGTTGCTAGGGTTTTTCCGAGCGACCGCTTTGTGCTCCGGCGCCAATGGCAGCAATGCTCGTGAGTATTGTATCCCTCTTGGGGTGTTGTTGTGGCCTTGTGGGTACCCTAGCCGCGCTCGGGCTCTAGGTGAAGAAAAAACCCTTGAACATATTGGTCTGGACGACAGCGATGTGTCACGTCGTTACTCTCTTGGGGCATCGTCGTGGAGTTTCGGTTTCCCTCGGGCATGCTCCGGTGTCTTGGGTGGCATGTTTGGTTCTCCTTATACTTTTCTATCTTTGATCTGGTTTGTAAGAGGTTTTCCTTGTCGGTTTGTATCGGTTCAGCCATGTGGCTTTATTTATAAAGCGGGACGAAATCCTGTTTCAAGAGTGGATGATTTTTTTTTTTTTGGAGAGGTGACTGGGTGCAACAGTACTAGTGATAGTGGTACCAGATAGGAGCGAGATCCCACGGCCACCAGAATCAAAAGCACCATCCAGTGCAGTGCCCCCGCAACATGGTCCTGATGTAGAAAAGCGTAGGTGCACTGCAGCCTGAAAGCCACACTACACGTACAAACTGGGCACACAGTGAAAGGGAGGCGACAAGGGGGAGCCACCACACCATGCACCAACTCCCATTTCTTCCATTTTTGTCCTCCCTTTATCGCACCTCTCCGGCTCCATCAACTGATCAGTTTAGCTATGCACAAATGTAGCATAAGAAAAGATTTAATAAAGGTATAGGCATCGAAGGATCCAAACATGCATGGGTCCAGAAAAGAGGCAATGATCCATGGAAATTTACAACGAGTTAAGAAAAATGCAGTATCTTTGGGGTTGGATTACGATTACGAATGCAAGAGTATATACTCTAATCGAGCAAGCAAAGATCACAAGATATTACTCCAGAGCCGATCGAGTAGAACTTAATTACAGTAAGGCGAACGGTAATGGCACTGGAGTCATAGCTCGGATCATATGCAATCGATCTTCCCACCTCTCTACTGTCTCTGCTGATTCTACTACTCCAGCAGCAAGCCAGGATTAACTGACAGCATGCTGCTAGCAATGTAACTGCCGGTCCCGGAGTCAACTCCACCCGGTCGCGTCGCCGAGGGCCGTGACCCACGGCGTTACGACGAACGTCTCCTCGACGACGGTGAGGAGCGGCGACGCTCTGGCGGCACCCTCGTCGTCCGTTGCCGCGTGTCTGCTGGAGTCGCCAACGTCGACAACCATTGCGGGCTGGTCGTAGGCGCCCAAGAACGTCTTCAGCTCGTCGTCTTCCTCGCCGGCCATCTCCACGTCCTTGCTCGCGCCGCCGGCCTCGTAGCAATCGGCCTCCTCCTGATTGCACTCCTCCTCCATGGAAGGCGAGCGCGGGGACGTGGTCGTCGGCGACGTGGACATCCCGCCCGACGTGGACTGCCCCGGGCTCGGCTCCGCCGCCACCGCCGTGGCAGTGGCGCCCTGCCCGCAAGAAGGAGGTTCGGCACGCTGCTGCCTGATGCGCGTGGTGCCGGCGAGGGAGTTGCGGTGGATGGGGACGGGGTGGCTGTGGTCGCCGCCGGTGTAGGTGAGGATGAAGGAGTCCGGGTCGCTGCGGCAGCGCTCCACCATCTTCCGGGCCGCGCAGGCCTTGTCGGTGCTGCACCGGTAGTAGCCGCGCGGGTACGGCGAGCCCTTGATGGGCTTCTGCCCGTACTTGCGCCACGCCCACGGGTCCGCCGACACGCCGTCCGCCGCCACCCGCTTCACCACTTTCTTCACCTGCTTCTTCCTGCACGCATCCACCGATTATTCACAGTCCGGCCACGCGCATGCGTACGAGAATGATCAGAACATTTTGTCTTAAAAAAAAGAATCAAAGTACGGAGGACGTACTTTCTCTTGGATCTTGATCCCTCGCCGCCGGAAGCTTGCCGGCCAGAGGTCTGCGGCACGGGCGGCGGCGCCGCGTCGTCTTTCTGCAGTTGCAGAGCCTCTTCGTCTGCTGCCGCCGCTCGCAGCTGCTGCTGCTGTTGCGGCTGAGGTGGGCCCGGCCGTGCCGACGCCGCCCCGAAGAAAGCAATGGAGAGCTCGTCGACGACGGCGGCGTCTCCGTTGAAGGGGAGGTCAGGGAGCGAGGACGCCGCCGCGTAAGGCAGCCCTTCGTCCTTCACCTCCTGCGGCGCCGGCGGCATGAAGAAGGGGTCGCCGGACGAGGTCGGCGGCGAGACGCGGCCGCCGCAGGCGTAGCGCACGACGGCGTTGAGGTCCCAGTCGTTGCTGCCGCGGCTGTGGTGGTACCAGCCTTCCATGAGCTTGAGTTCTTGGCTATGGAGGAGCTAGGAGGGGGCGCTGACTTTTGGTTTTAGTTTATGGTTGCCGGTGCTGCTGATGGTGGGGGGAGAGAGATGGTGGTGGGGATCCGGCTTCGTGCTGTCTGAAAAGGAAGAGAGAGGGGTTTTATCGGGAGCCGGCCTCACGGTGTCTGGAGGGGTGGGGTACGCTTACGCTCCCCACTTGACTTTGGAGAAAATGTCAAAGGGGTGAGAGAATGCAGGAGACGGCAGGGACTGCAACGGTTGGTGTTTCTGGAGATACATTTTTCACCATAGCTGGAGGAGCAAGAGCACACAACATGAGCCATTTTTTTTCACCTTTACCTTTTTAGTATATCTACTCATGTGGGTAATGAGTATTCTTTCATGTGTATTATGTGTACATTGATGCCTTTTGGCTTATTACTAGAAGACGCGTAAATTTAATTTTTTAGACAATCTCTACACCGCCAAATCAATATTATTAGATGCATTAAATATATTTTCATAGTATATCTATAGAACATTGTTTGATTTTTGAAAAATATCACATGCTTTGTTTCAAAAGGGGTGAGATAGTAGCGAATTCGGTTACGAGGACACCCTAATATGAATAGAATTAGAAACTTGAACCAATAAAAATATGAAATGAGTGTAATGACCGATGATGCTCATCATTAGTGCTTTTTATAGATATGGTAACAATGTCAAACAGAACGGCGTCGGCCATTAAGTAATATGGATCAATAGGAATGTAACAACGAATTTAGGTTTGTTGAATAGGGCTCAAATTGTTTGGCTACACTAGAGTTATTGGCAGCACGTTTATTATGACGACGTCAGAGGGTAAAATCATGGCGTCAGCTAGAGAGGTTGAGTTGCTGCATAACGACAACGCTCAAGATTTTGTCGTTGATAGCGCTATATAATGTACAACCCAACATATATCCGCAGTACGCGACATATACGATGGCGTCAGCTACAATGGCTATAGCGTTCTAGTCCAACAACGTTGGAGCTGTTATCGTGTGATCAAATGGAATGATGCATCGTGACAAAGTTTTGTGTTTTGATTTTGTAAAGTGCATAAAAATTTATAAAATGTCGACAAAAAGAAACCCTAATGCAGCATGTAAGTTTTCACTTACAGTGTGCATAAATATTTTACCTTTTGTTGGGTTTACCACCTTCTCCTCAAAATATATTTCCTGAAACTAAAAGTATGACGGTATGACGATCAGGTTCAGTCCTCTATTTAGGAAGGTAACTATAACCCCGATTTTGGTTCCAATTTGATTATATACAAATGAGAGCAATGGCGGAGCTTACTGTACGAGCGGGGCCAACGCCCCTACCCCCAGGATTAACACAAATGTGAAGGATTTTTTGGGGACATGTTAGGACATGCCTAACTAAGAACAAATCACATCCAATTATCCAAAGGTCGTGGTTCATAGATATGTCGGAGAAAACGCCCGCAGAACAGACCGTCGTTGCTAGTTGTAGGTTTACGCATAACACAACATGGGCGGACGACGTTGAAGAACATGCGCCACTTGACGGGGAAATTAAGGACAACACTTTGCAGTCGAGCACGATGGGAACGACGAGAGCGCGAACGCTCTTGATAGCCGTCGGCTAAGCCCACTGGTAGGCGTTGGGGTGAACATCCGAAGCCTGAGACGCCATGGGAGATGGAGGTGTGGGGCGACGACCGGGGTAAGTAGAGAGAGCAGCAGAAACGATCAGGATAGATCGCAATCTAATACCATGAAAAAAGTAGAGGCAATTGACCATGTAGTCAGACCTAATATTGACCGTAAATGGGAGAACACAAATATTCGATTCTCCTCGGTTTAGAGGATTAGGGCATCTCTAGCCATGCCCCCCAGGATACCTTTTTAGCGCCAAGAGCCCAAATAGCGCTGAAACTCTCCCAGCCATGCCCCTCAGGAGTCTAAATAGCGCCGTTTTGGACAAAAATAGCGCCTAGTCTTTTTGCATGCAAAGGCCCACCTGCAGCCTCTCTCTCCTCTCTTTTGCCCCATGCCCACCCTGTGGAAAGCAACAGTGCCCCTCTCTCTCCTCTCTTTTCCTGCCATCTCTCTCCTCTGCTCCGCCAGCCTCCGCCGCCCCTCATTCTGCTCCGGCGCCGCCCTCCGTCCTCCGACCCTCCTCTGCTCCGGCGCCGCCCTCCGCCCTCCGAGTCGACTGCCGGCGCCGGTTTTCCTCGAGCTCGCATCGGTCCATGGCCAACGCCACCCTCCGCCCAGCGCGGGCGCCGCCGCCGGCTTCCTTGCTAGCCCGACCGAGCGCGGCCGGGCGCCGGTGAGGAGCGAGCTGGGATGGGGGGTGGCCGGCGACGGATTCGAGCTCAGATGGGAGGTTGTCGGCGACGGATTCGACGGGGATGAGGACCAAGCGCTTCCCCTGCGCGTGCGGCCTCTGCGAGCTCGGATGGGAGGTGGCCGGCGACGAATTCGAGCTCGGATGGGAGGTGGCCGGTGCCGATTTCTTCATCTCCTCGTGTTGGGTGGGCGTGCGGCTGGGAAAATCCCCTCCCCAGGATCCTGTTTTCAGCCGGCGCAAAATTTTTGCCCCCAGGACGTGTCTTCATCCTGGGGGGGCTCTACGGCTGGAGATGCCCTTAGGGTATATTAGTACGTCTTTTTTTTTTGGAAAATTACAGTACTTGCGTACTGCATGCTTTATTGATTTTCCAAAAAAGGGGGTTAGTACATGAGGGTATATTAGTACGTCTTACACCGACACTTACACTCATTTCAAATCCTCCAAAGCACAAGCACGAGGGTAGAGGCGAAAGTTCTCTGGCAATGGCCTGGCCTCACCATGTCATCACTTTCGATCATGCTACTAATTGGCACTACGTACATGGCTAGCTTGTAGATATTGTTGCAAACAATGAATTTACTCAAAAAGTGTCACTCACTCGATGAAGCCAAAAATGGCGAGCAGTTCTTCCAACAGGCCGCGGCTGCAGTGACATAGCCAGACGAAAAGTTTTGGCGACGTACGGTGCAGGAAGAGTAACTGACGGAGGGAGCGGGCTGTGGTGTTGCTGTTTCCCTCCCGCGGTGCAGACATGCCCCGCACGTCGACCGTCAGGTCCACGTGCTGCTGCTGGGGCGTGGGGTCCACGGCCAGCGAGCTGCATGCGCGCGGCGCGAGTGACGGCAGCACATCTCCGGGCTACACGTGCTGACGTGTCCGCCTCGCCTTTTGAACTGCCGAGGGACGGCGTTGAACGTCCCGAACCATGTGCTCGCTCGGCTTTCTCGGTCTCTCCATATTGTTTTTGTAATTCTGGAGAATATCTCATGCTAGAGGAATACAGTGTTTACAGTGTTGCAATATAGTGAGTGAACAATTCTATATGAACAAAATGTGTAAATTCGACTGGAAAAAAAGAGTTTCACAGTCAACTGAGACGATATAATATTTTTTGTAAGCCAGATGAACAAATTATGGCAACACACCAAATATTTCTTCCAGATCTATATAAACAAATATGTAAATTCCACCGAGTAATAAGATAATATCACTCACTAAGGCGTGGACACGCCCATATTTGTATCTGATCACTTCAGTAAGATAACTGAGACCCCTGCACATATACAGGTTTGGTGGCGGTGGCGGGTTGAGATGCTTCAAGCGAAAGCTTTGTCCTGACTATGTTGGTACGGACGACGTCGATGCTCCTGAGCGCCGTCTTCCTCATTGGAGGCATCGTCGTGAAGCTCCCACCCGTCGGCCCTAAGTGTACTCCTGGCGAAAGCAATAGATTTTTTTTAGATCGGACGACGGCGGCGTCTTTGACGTCGTTACCTCCTTGGAGGCGTCATCTTGGAGCCACCTGAACTTTGTTGGCTGCTTGTTGTCTCTAGACATGGGCTGATGGCCGGTATTAGTCGTGGAAGGGTTTGAGGAGTTGGATGGAGGTGGTCGTCCGAGATGAGGTGTGTTGTTCAGTCTCGCCGGGCACCAAGTTTGCGGAAGAATCTGATGCTCTCATCGAAAGCCGGGTTAGCGAGTTGTTCCAATGTGGATCATCTCGTTCTCGTTCGACACCCCTCCCTCTCTTTGGGGGTGTTGGCGGGAGGCAGCCAGACGGCCAAGTTCATAGCGCCTAGCTTGCTTGGTCAGATGATGATGAAAGTCGAGGTCCTCCTCCGTGTTGGTTGTTCCGTGTGCAGACCTTTGTGGTTTTGCTGTTAGTATAGTGCTGTTGCTGTGGTGTTGCTGAGGTTGTCGCTGTGTTGTTGTGCCGCTGACCTAGCGCTGCTAGGAGTTGTATGGTTTTTCGGGCTGGTTTCCCTCATAAACCGCGTCATTTGGCTATCAGCTTTTCTTCTATTCATAAATGAAAAGCGGCTCCGACTGGCTTTTCAGTCAAAAGGTAAGATAACTGATATGAACGTTGCACTAGAAAACGAGCCTTGAATAGCTCTGAATCATCACCGCTATAGCGAAGGAGATGGACTCGCACGTTTCGGTGACCAATATCAATGCACGGACCTACAAATTGCCATAAAAATATCTGACGTGGTGGGTAGTCTGTATAAACCCCGTTCTTCCCATAAGTAATCTAATGTTCACATGTGTGCTATACACCATTGTATCGTACGTTGAGACCTCCAATACTCCTCCCTTCACCCTTTCATTTCAAATCTATGCGAGCGAGGAGAAAAGGTGACCTAGATCTAATATTGTACTAATCCAAAACGCCAGCTCGCTGAATTTTTCACCGAGCTTCTTATTCTTACATTCGTGGGAACTCCTAGATGGTTAAATTCGCATGTGAGGGTCCACTATTGTGGACTTTCCTCGATAATTTTGCAAACGCCCGAACATCGCCTCAAGATCTACCTTAGTAGAAGAGTCGACATTGTGTTGGATTAAGCTCTTGTGGAGTAGAATTTTAGATCTTTGCTACCACGTGGACTTGGTTTTCCACAGCCTCTCCAACGGGGATGAGAGTCCACCGGGAATTTGAACTGCGGGATACATCGCCACGTCGTTATATGCACTTTGGTTATTTCTATGCTCTTTGTTTTATCTATGCTCAGTGCAGCTTGTTTATCTTGCTTCTATAGTAATCTTGCCATATAGTTGGATTCACATAGTTACGTATCTACACTTACCTAAAATCAATAATCAAGGTAAAAAATGTAGTTGCCTATTCACCCACTCTAGTCGGCATATTTGATCCTTCATATACACATGGGTACGCCCACGTATACAAATTTAAGAAATGTGTTATATTCATTTATCAATTGACCTTTTTTTTCGAAAAGGGCATCCCGGCCTCTGCATCAAAAAGATGCATGCAGCCGTTTTATTACATTATTATCAAATTCAAACCAGTCTGTTACACACCACTGATCACGAAGGATCGACACATGTTTGAAGCAAAAAAGTTCTAGACGGAAACCAAATAGAGATTTATAAAGCTATTCTCCTGTCAAAACGCCAGCCCGAACGGTTGTAAAAGTCCTTGGCGACCGTCTCCAACCGGGTACATCCAGAATCCATGGCATGGCGTTGCCCCACTGGTTGGAGATAAGACCATGACCGGATCCAGTGAGTAATCAAAGGAATGACCTGCAAAAAGGATGGTTTCTTTGGCTTGTTAAAGACAAAATCATTTCGAACATTCCATATTGCCCATAGCACTGCACAAATCCCCACACGAATTAGTTTAAGGTCTTTTTTGTCTATGCCGTGTAGCCAACTACCAAATAGGTTTGTAACATTCTTGGGTAGGGCTAGACCAAAGGTAGTGTGCACAATTCGCCAAACAACCTTAGCAAGAGGGCATTCAAAAAACAAATGTTGTATGGACTCATCTACATCGCAAAAGGAGCAGCACTTGTTACCGTTCCAGTTTCTTCTTACTAAATTGTCTTTTGTTAAAATTACTTTACGATATACGAACCACATAAAAATCTTGATTTTTAGTGGAACTTTCAATTTCCATATGTACTTCTTCAGAAAAGGAGTGTGACCATTTAAGTAATCCAAGTACATGGACTTGACCGAAAAAGTACCTGAATTAGTTAAACTCCAGACAAAGACATCCGTGTCCCCTGTAAGATGAATATCCATTAATCGATCTACCAAATGAAGCCATTGTTCCCACTTGTTCCCAGTTAGAGCCCTTCTAAAGGTGATATTCAAAGGTTGAGCTAGATTTTGGGCCACCAAAACTTGTTTCCGGTTGGCTATATTATATAGTTGAGGATATTGTTGTGCTAACGACGAAGTACCTAACCACACATCCTCCCAGAACCTTGTGTTCATACCATTACCAACCACAAAAGATCCTCTGTTGAAAAAATCATCCTTCACTTTCATTAAACCTTTCCAAAAAGGCGAATCCAAAGGTTTTCCCTTTACTTGTGACAACGTTTTGGACAGAAGATACTTGTTACCCAACAGTTCCTGCCACACTCCTTGCTCATTTAAAAGTTTAAAAAGCCACTTACTAAGCAAGCATTTGTTTTTAACCGCTAATACCTCAATACCGAGTCCCCCTTGCTCTCTAGGTCGACAAATAATATTCCATTTAGTGAGTCTATATTTTTTCTTGTGTCCATCACTTTGCCAAAAAAATCTAGAACGATAAAAATCTAATCTCTTCCGCACTCCCTTTGGAATTTCAAGAAAAGATAACAGGAACATAGGTAGACTAGTGAGCACCGAATTGATTAAAATTAATCTATCTCCATAGGAAAGAAGTTTACCAATCCAACTACTTAGTTTTCTTTCAAAACGATCCTCGATTGGTTTCCATTCCCCATTCTTCAGTTTACGAAAGTGAATTGGTATTCCCAGGTACTTGAAAGGGAACTCTCCCGATTCACACCCAAAAAGCTGTTTATATTGCTCTTTTACCGTTTCGGCTTGTCCAAAACAGTAGAGCTCACTCTTGTGAAAATTAATTTTAAGCCCCGACAGTTGCTCGAAAAGACAAAGAATTAGTTTCATATTCAAAGCCTTAACTAAATCATGTTCCATGAAAATAATAGTGTCATCTGCATATTGCAAAACTGAAACCCCACCCTCCACAAGATGAGGAATCAAACCTCCAATTTGACCGTCCTCTTTAGCACGGTTAATCAAAATAGCCAACATGTCCGCCACCACATTAAAAAGAATAGGTGAAAGTGGATCCCCTTGTCGTAGCCCCTTCAGAGTTTGAAAATTGTGACCAATCTCATCGTTTACTCTAATACCAACGCTACCCTTTGTTATGTAATTTTTAATCCACTGACAGCATTTTGGATGAAAACCTTTCATACGCAATGCTTGCAGCAAGAAAGGCCACTTAACCTTGTCATACGCTTTTTCAAAGTCGATCTTGAGAAGAACACCATCTAATTTCTTCCTATGTAACTCATGAATGGTCTCATGCAGAACCACAACCCCCTCCAAAATATGTCTACCCGGCATGAAAGCAGTTTGTGTTGGTCTAACTACCGTATGTGCCACCTTGGTGATCCGGTTAGTAGCCACTTTCGTAAAAAAATTGAAGCTCACATTTAGAAGACAAATTGGGCGATACTGCTGAATTTGCGTTGCATTCTCTTTTTTAGGCAGCAAAATAATAGTCCCAAAATTTAGATGAAACAATGGTAGCTCTCCCTTGTAGAAAGCACCAAACATGTTCATTAAATCAACTTTAACTATATTCCAGCATTTTTGGTAAAATTCAGCCGGGAAACCATCAGGCCCGGGCGCCTTATTTTTTTCCATTTGAAAAATAGCGTCGTATACCTCTTGTTCGGTAAATTCTGCTTTTAAAATATCATTTTCCTCACCCGAGAGTTGTGGAATGTCCTCCACTACCGATTCCTCCATAGAGAAAAAATTCTCATTAGGCGCACCAAAAAGATTTTTGTAAAAATTGGTGATGTATACTTTCAGATTTTCTTGACCTATCACAATTCCTTCCTCTTGTTCTAATTGGAAAATCTTCTTCCTTCTATGTTTCCCGTTTGCAATCATATGGAAATATTTAGTATTATTACCGCCTTCTTGAACATGCTTCACTTTTGCTCTTTGAGCCCATTTAGCCTCTTCGTCCCTCCTTAAAGAAGCTATTTTACTATTTGCATCAATTAACACATTTCGTTCACTTGAATCAAGAGGATTAATGTCAGCCTTGGCTTCTAATTCCTCAATGATTTTTAAAAGGCGATCTCTCTCCTTTTTATAAACACCACTTAAATTTTTTGCCCATCCTCTCAAAAAACTCCTAATATGGCGGATCTTGTTCTGCCATATTTCTATAGGAGATCTACCAAATGTAACCGAATTCCATTCTCTTGCTATCATATCCGCAAAACCTTCTTGTCGCAGCCAAGATAGCTCGAAAGAAAAATGCGCTTTGTTTCCAAGGTGAGCTTGTTCACCGGAATCAAGCAACAAAGGAGTATGATCGGAGCCCGCCCGATCGAGCGTCCTAACAGTTACATGAGGAAACTTTTGCTCCCACTCCACACTAGAAAGAATTATGTCTAGCTTTTCATATGTTGGTGGTTTTCTGCGACTAACCCAGGTGTATTGTCTTCCCGACAGACGTAGTTCCTTAAGTGACAAACTTTCAATAATTGCGTTAAAGAGAAATGGCCAATGTGAATTAAAATTACCAGTGCTTTTTTCCTCCTTTCGACGCAAGATGTTAAAATCCCCACCAATCAATAACGGCTTATCTTCGTGCTCACAAATACGAACCAGTTCTGCTAAAAACGCCTGTTTATGCTCATCTTGAGCCGCCCCGTAAACTGCTACTAATGACCACTGAAAACTATCCGATTTGGAAGTTAGATCAAGCTTAACACATCTATCACCGTTATTTATTCTTCGGACTGAAAGAGTTTGCATGTTGATCCCAACTAGAATACCCCTGACCGTCCTTGTGGCGGTAGGCAGTACCATGCAAAATCCAAACCCCCGGCCAAGAACTTAAGGAAAGAGACCGAGAAATTATCTCTACCAGTTTCTTGTATAGCAAAGAAGTCCAACTTATGATCTCTAATTGATTCGTGAATAAACCAATGTTTTCCGGTATCCCCAAAACCATCACAGTTCCAAAAGCAACCTTTCATCTAGTCTTAATACTAATTTTTCTTAATAAACCTAGCACTTCTACGGACTGCAGTACCTTCCGCAAGGATTTTTTTTCCCTCTTCCACGGGTACTCTTGGCTAACTGAGCAGAAGGATCCTTGTGATCCGTGGCTGCCCTAGCCTCCTCATCTAGTAAATCTACAGCTAATTTATTGGCTTCGTTCAAAACTAAACTCCCAACGTCATCATTTTCAGTATCTACTTGTGCCTCTTTCCTCTTAAGCATCGTGATTGTTGTTTCCATATCTACATCTTTTAAAAGATTAATCGAACGCTCAACTTGACTAGGTGACTTTCCCAAAGAAACCCCAAGCTTAGTAGCCCTAGCTACTACCACGTCATTAGGGATGGACGATAGAGTAAATTCGTGAATTAAATTGGTACCTGAGTAATCAAGATCACGAGCATGCGCCCGCTGCATGGCACGATCCATCTGGGAATCATCAGCATTATGTTGAGCCCTAATGCGTCCACTTGACTGAACACCCATAGCCGCAGCCTCAGGAATGCCGCCAAAAGAAATAACCTCAGATCTAGAATAGCGTCCACCAAGAAAAACTCCAGTACCCTCTGACCTTCCATGCCCTCCACTTGTTGGAGTGGAAGGGGCCACGGCTTCAACAGCTCTTGGTGCTATAGGATTATGCTGCGACTTGGGAACATTAGCAGAGTTTCCCACCAATACATCAGTGTTCTGTTCATCGCCCATCAAAACCACTTTCTCAGAATCATTAGGATCAATGAAACTCGCATCCGTCGTCACATGTTGCGGCCCAGAAAAGCCCAGTTTTTTTGCCGTAGCCTCCTTCTGCAGCACAGAAACCTCAGCTTTCTCTGCCGTGGTCACCCCTTCTGGCATCGCTCGAGACTTCCCTGCCACAGCCTCATTCCTCAGCCCAGAGTCCACATCTTTCTCAGCCGCAGTCATCGGCCCTTGCAGCGAATGATTAGTCGCCGCGATACGAAAAACGTCTTCCTGATGTTGTGCGAACTGCCGCAATGCCTTCCCCCTTACATCCTTGCTAACCGGGGCTGATTTAGCTAGCTCAGCCTCCTCCTCCTCTACCATCTCATACCACCTCTTAGCCGGTGCAGATTTGGCAGGAGACACAGAAAAAACTCTCTCCCGAACAGGAGACAAAGGAACGTCGAGAGATCCGACCTGTAAACTTCCCGTACATTCGAACTTATCCTCTACCTGCTCAACCAGCGGGCTGAAAGTTTGTATTTGAGAGTGTTGTAACATGTCATCGGAAAAAGACATAGAATCGGAAGGCTTGTCATCCGTCTCCATGGCATCCTTCCTTTCGCTGGACTTTGGATCATTATTATTCTCATGTCTCTCGACTCTTTTCTCATCAGACTCTTTCTCCTTACGTTCGTCATTTGCCCCATCACGGTTTGCACCTCCATCTTCATGAGCGTCTGGCATAATAAACTCCCCTGCCGGCACAACAGTCCCATCATCAGCTTCAATCTCAAAGGAAACACCATATGCTTCCCCATCATAAGCATAGTCAACGTATCTCGGGATTTCTTGAGGATTAGCACAATCAATCTTCTGTCTTACTACCCCATGTTCCTTGGTGAAACGCATGTCTACCTCTTTTGTTTTACCCACAAGAGAACCAAGAGCAAAGAGTGCCAAATAATCACGGCATAATGCATCCGGACAACCAGAAACCCCACTTGTCAAACTTTTTGGACGACCACTCCTCAAAGTGCATGGATATCTCTGTTCCTTCCACCTCAATGCATTTAATTCTTTTGAGCCTCAACAGATCAGCTTTAGTGGGAAAAACCACTCTAAAAGCGTCTTCTCCTACAGGCATTATCTCCCACTGATGATCCCCAGGCACGAGTCATTCTAACTCTTTCAGAACCAGAGGAGCCGACATCTTACCCCCAGAGATCTTGATCCTCCCCACTTTACCACTGTCGTTTTTCTCCCTCAATCCCTCAGACTTTTCAATCTCAAACCACATAAGTCTCTCTTTCGCCATTCCATATAGGATAGCCCTAGGCTTCGGCATCTTCAACAACGGGCATACATCCTCCGAGTGTAAAGCTGAATCACAGATAATACAAAGGACTGCCTTACAGTCCGTAGCCAGATGCCCGTTGAGATTACACTTAAAACAAAGTATTTGTTTCTTGGTTTTTGCCTGTACCGGTGCCACCACAGCCTGGTTCACCGCTTTCTCTTGCAGATTTTGCGTGCTAGGAATCACACGTTGAGGTAGGCCACTCTCAGATCTACTACCCACAACTTCAGCCCCCGTCGTAGCATTGTTATTAGTCCTCTGACTAAGATCTGGCCTTGGAATATTTCTAACATAGGAATTTTCACGGGGACGATATGTTATCCTCCTGTTTGCACCAAAACCATTGTTTCCATTGGAATTTCGATACCGCATGTGACCTCCACTGCCTCCGTGATTCTGCCTGTTGCCCTGGTCATATGAGCCTTCAGAAAAATTACCGAAATTGCCTCCAAAACCACCTGATCCAGCACTGCGCTGATCTATGGCATCCCCTCTGCTAAGAAATGATGATCTGCTTCCCTCTCCATGCTCAAAATGACTTGGCCCCGACGCACGGAAGTTTTGCTGTGGGTACCCTTGTGAACCCATGCCTGAACCATTGCCCCAGCCTCCCCCGCCGGACTGCGACCCAACACCAGTGTTTCCACGCCCATCTCCTTGGTAACCATTGTTGTTCCTGAGCTGCTGCCGTCCATTGAACTGGTTGTTGTTCGGCTGACCACCGAAGCCAGCACCCCTCCCCGCCATGATCGACGTCCTAGGGTTCAATGGCGGCGGACGAGAAGAGTTGTTGCCAAAGGCCCTCTGTTGTATCTTATGTAACCCTAAAACCTCAGGAGCTGCTTGTGATCTTGGCCTTGTGCCTTTCAACCCCGAAAAAGAGACCGGCTTTGGAAGTCCCTTGTGGCCTTGCCGAAAGCCCAGAAAAACTCTTGGGCCAACCGGGGCCGGAAATCACGCGATCCGCCATTTGCGACGCAACTCCGGCCGCCACCACCGGTGGCCTGCACCTCGCCGTCGACGAAGACGAAATAGGATTGAAAACCTTTCTTACCTTAACCTTGCGCTTGACGACGGTCCAATCAGCGGCATTAAAAACCTCACCGAGCGTGAAGACCGTCGGCTGGAGCACCGGGATCTTGAGCGCCGGTGAATTAGATGCCTGGGCCGCCGCCAATGGCGAGGGATCCGATACTTGTATCTCCCGCGCCGCCCAAGCCTTCAGCCTTCGCCTAGCGCCCCGCTTGCCCTTCATATCTCGCAGATCTTGGCCAGACCGCCTCTCCGGCGTCCTGCAGTGGTAGATCGAGGCCCGAGACCGCACACCCTGATCCAGAGACACGGCGGCGAACTCCTCATCGGAGTCTTCCGGTGAACTGGCCGGCGTGGCCCAGAAACGACCGGAGAGAGGCCGCCCTTCGTCGTCGTCCCTGGCGTCGCCCCTCATCTTCCCGTCTGGTATTTTCTAATATCTGGTATGGGGTCATTTTATCAATTGACCTGTTTATGAATTCAGCATATTCCCGGCGTATAGTCCAGTATGAGGTAAATGGAACTCCAAAGTGATTACCTAAACATTTCATTTCGCGACACATACAAATGATCTACCAATATTTATGTATATGGTACATATTTATGTATAGGAGCGCATACATTTGTTATCCTATGCACATATAAGCAATGTGTAGGCAACAATGCAATATACTTGTTAATTGCAATATTATAAGATAGTGTTATTTAGTTCTTTATAAATGAAAGGAATAACACTAATGAATGTGTTCTTATCATGACAAATTACCAGAAAACTAAAATCAGTTTGGGGATCTAGTGTGGCCAAGTTTTGAAGAGAAAAAAACACATTTTGAAGTCTAAAAGTGTTGAAACAAACTTCACAAATATATGTAGATGATAATTTTTATTTTTCGACAAACGGAGTTTTTAACTCAATTGTCCGTATCAACGCGATACATCAAAACGATTTAAACCCGGCTTATGTATAACAAAGTTGCACACAGCCCAATCAAAACATGAATTAACACAGACCCATACATATATTTCGAACTGACTCATTAGGTAGAGAAACTGCAGCAAGTACCTTGCTTCTTTGAAGAAGAGTGGGACTAAGACTTCTAGCTCAGGTACGCTTGTGGTTAATGTTATAGACATTTTTCTCGCTGACTCTATTACTAACTCTTGGGTATTTGATACCGGATCGGTTGCTCACATTTGCAAATCGATGCAGGGGCTAGTAAGGAGTAGAAGCGTGAGACAAGGAGAAGTTGATCTTCGCGTCGGAAATAATGCAAAGGTTGCTGCGTTGTCCGTTGGCGTCATGCAACTGCACCTCCCTTCAGGATTTATTATGGAATTGAATAATTGTTATTATGTTCCAGCTTTAAGTCGAAACATTATTTCTCCTTCATGTTTGATGCGAGATGGTTATTCATTTGCGAGTAAAAACAATGGTTGTTCTATCTCTAAGAATGATATGTTTGTGGCTTTTGCTTCCATTGTGAATGGGTTGTTTATTTTGAATCCTGATGATGTTCATGATGATGAGCAAGTTTATAACATAAGTGCTAAAAGGCTTCGGCCTAATGATTTGAATCCCACCTATGTTTGGCATTGTCGTTTGGGTCATATAAGTGAAAAGCGCATGAAGAGACTCCATTCTGATGGACTTCTAACTTCGTTTGATTTTGAATCATACGAGACATGCGAAGCTTGTTTGCTTGGGAAGATGACCAAGTCGCCTTTCAATGGTTCTCCTGAAGGGGCAGACTTTGGAACTAATACATACTGATGTGTGGACCAATGAGCACGACCGCAAGAGGTGGTTTTCACTACTTCATAACTTTCACTGATGACTTTAGTAGATATGGATATGTCTACCTAATGAGGCATAAGTCTGAAACTTTTGAAAAGTTCAAAGAGTTCCAGAATGAAGTAGAGAATCAACGTGGCAAGAAAATTAAGGCTCTACGATCAGATCGTGGAGGAGAATATTTGAGTCACGAATTTAGCAATCATCTGAAGAGTTGCGGAATTGTTCCTCAACTTACGCCGCCCGGAACGCCTCAAAGAAACGGGGTTTCCGAACGACGTAATCGAACTTTGTTGGACATGGTTCGATCAATGATGAGCCAGTCAGATCTACCATTATCGTTTTGGGGTTTCGCTCTAGAAACAGCAGCTCACACACTAAATAGGGTACCATCTAAATCCGTAGTTAAGACACCATATGAGATGTGGAATGGGAAGAGTCCCAATTGTCTTTTCTAAAGATTTGGGGCTGTGATGCTTTGTCAAGCGACTTCAGTCGGACAAGCTCACACCCAAGTCGGATAAATGCATATTCGTGGGATACCCAAGGAAACCTTGGGTATTACTTCTACAACCGAGAAGAGGGCAAAGTGTTTGTCGCTCGAACGGTGTTTTCTTAGAGAAAGAGTTTCTCAAGAAGGAGACAAGTGGAAAACGGTGTTGCTTGAAGAAGTTCAAGTTGAGCCCACCGGGGAGGACTCAACGAATGATGCCATCATGGCAGAACGAGTTGAGGAACCCGTGGCAAGAGAAACACCAGCACTACGAAGGTCAGAAAGGATTCGCAACGCGCGGAAATATTATTGTTAGACAATGATACGCGTGAAATATTATTGTTGGACAATGATGAACCTTCGACCTATGCGGAAGCAATGATGGACCCAGACTCTGAGAAATGGCAAAGTGCCATGAGATCCGAGATAGATTCCATGGATGAAAATCAAGTTTGGAACTTGGTTGACCTGCCTGATGGTCATAGGACCATCGAGTGCAAATGGATCTATAAGAAGAAGATTGATATGGATGGAAATGTTCACATCTATAAAGCTCGACTTGTCGCAAAAGGTTTTCGACAAGTTCAAGGAGTTGACTACGAGGAGACCTTCTCCCCGTAGTGATGCTTAAATCTATTCGGATAATTCTAGCTATTGCTGCATATTTTGACTATGAGATATGGCAAATGGATGTCAAGACAGCTTTCCTGAATGGAAACCTTGCCGAGGACGTGTATATGATGCAGCCCGAGGGTTTTGTCGATCCTAAAAATGCTGGAAAGGTTTGCAAACTTCGAAGTCCATTTATGGACTGAAGCAAGCATCTCGGAGTTGGAATATTCGTTTTGATGAAGTAGTCCAAGGATTTGGCTTCACCAAAATCGAATCAGAGTCTTGTGTTTACAAGAAAGTTAGTGGGAGCTCGCTCGTATTTCTAATCTTGTATGTGGATGACATATACTGATTGGAAATGACATTCCTATGCTTGAATCCGTAAAGACTTCGTTGAAGAATAGTTTTTCAATGAAGGACTTAGGAGAAGCAGCATACATTCTGGGAATTAAGATCTATAGAGATAGATCAAAGAGGCTAATAGGATTAAGCCAGAGTACATACCTTGACAAGGTGCTAAACGTTTCGGCATGGAAGAGGCTAAGAAAGGGTTCTTGCCTATGTCACATGGTATAAACCTTAGCAAGACTCAGTGTCCTTCGACTACTGATGAGCGAGAGCGCATGAAAAATCAAATACGCTTCGGCAATTGGATCTATCATGTATGCTATGATTTGTACTCGCCCAGATGTTTCTTATGCTCTAAGTGTTACGAGCAGGTACCAAGCTGATCCCGGTGAGAGTCACTGGACAGCGGTAAAGAATATCCTTAAGTACTTGAAAAGGACTAAGGATATGTTCCTAGTTTACGGAGGTGAGGAGGAGCTCGTTGTAAATGGTTACACCGATGCTAGTTTCCAAACTGATGTGGATGATTCCAAGTCGCAATCGGGCTATGTGTTCACGTTGAACGGTGGGGCGGTTAGCTGGAAGAGTTCCAAGCAGGACACGGTTGCTCATTCTACAATGGAGGCCGAGTATATGCTGCGGCAGAAGCCAGCATGGAAAGTGTTTGGATGAAAATGTTCCTTACTGATCTTGGTGTTGTCCCTAGTGCGTCCAGTCCTTTGGATCTCTACTGTGACAACAGTGGAACCATTGCGATAGCAAAGGAGCCAAGGAATCACCAGAAGACCAAACACTTTATGCGGCGGTTTCATCTCATTCGGCAGTACATCGAACGAGGCGAAATAAACTTATGCAAAATACATACGGATCTGAATGTGGCTGATCCGTTGACAAAGCCTCTCTCACAGAAGAATCATGATAAGCACACAAGAGCTATGGGTATTAGATATCTTCTAGATTGACTCTAGTGCAAGTGGGAGACTGTAGGAAATATGCCCAAGAGGCAATCATAGAGATGATGATATTTCAATGTATCCATGATTTATAATGTGCCTTGAATAATGTCTTGTATTGATTGGCGAGTTGAGGACTTGTCTGTGAAACTCATTACTTGTATGGTTATTCTAAATATGTCCCTAGTCGGAGTTCATGTGAGGACACACTTGAATATTAGACTAGCACATGTATTAGTAGATGACTATGTTTCACAAGTCATAGACATGGAGATGTCAAACTAATAATGTGGACTTATGTTGTGAACATAGAGTTGGCTGACCCACCTTGAGACAATGAAGCAAACGTTCATAGCTCTCTCTCTACACGATGTGTTTGCTTTGTCCCTAGACCTGAGATTGTCGTATGTACTTGAGATGTGAATTGACCTACTTTGGGGCTATCCAACGCTACACCGTGAAAGGGTAGCCATAAAGGTAGCTTACGGGTTTGTCATGAAACATGCTGCAAGGCATAGTCAGTCAAGATGGGATTTGCCCCTCTCTGCTGAGAGAGATATTTCTCTGGGCCCCTCGAGTGATCGGATCCAGAAATGCATGGCCGTGCTACATAAGGTTAATGGTTAACCTAGTTGGGATTCCGAATCACAGGATCGAGAAAGAGTGATAGCTAGAGCTTGACCTAATATCGTGAGGCAAAGGGAATGGCATAAACATTGTGATGGTTCGTCCGATACGATCTTTATGTACGTTTGGGAGTTGGCACGTTTTGCTAGAAGCCGCTACCAACTATTGGCCGAGTAGGTGTACTCGTGTCATGTCTAAACGTGCGTGAACCTATAGGGTCACACACTTAAGGTTGTGCAGGCATAATTCGGATTGGATCCGAGTTGGGCTGAATAGACTCCAGAATGGGCTTCGGTTGAGGCAGCCCAATATGGGGAGGTCTATATAAGGAGGGAGGCTGGACGTTTTAGGGTTGCCCATTTCCGCACCAAATCCACCCAGCACCGTCTCCCCACGCCCTTGCCGCCGTGTGGACCTAGCAGTCCGGCGAGCGGCGCCTCCACGCCGTACGTGTGGATACCGATAGAGGTGCTACACTTGGAGCACTTGGACGAGCCGCCGAGATGAGCAGTTCATGGGAGCTGTTCGTGGGAGCGACTGGATCGGAGGATTGTACGTCTACCCTGCCCCGACTCGCTTCACCGACTTCGGCATGGCACAGCGCGTCTAGTGGTAATCCCGTGATCTATAACTGCAGCAGTTCCTTGGTTGATGCGGTAGAAAATTTTGATTTTGCGCTAGCGTAACCTACCCGATCCCTTCAGTGGTATCAGAGCCGATGCTGCCTCGTTATAGGTTCAGATCATTTGCATATGTGATATGTAGATGGGGTGAGGCCGATGTGATCGGCAGTCCGTTGTAAATGTCTTGATCTGTGATCTGATTTCCGTGATCGTGTTGCAAGAGGTCGTCGAACGACTTACCCCTACCGGTCGGTTTCCGCCATGGGGGTAGACTGTGACACGTAAATCCAACAGCATCACGCGAAGATCAATTAGATTGGTCGAATCGGAATATAGATCATATTCGTAGTGCATGAGATGCGCGGGGTGATAGATCGGATCTACCACCGGTAACGGTAATCTGCTAAAACGAACAGTTTCCGATAAAACGGCTATAGTTTTTGCAGGCGACCTCGGATCGAGAAAAGTTCTGAATAGAAGTTGTACAACTTTTTAATTTACTTTGGAGGCACCTACTAGTTCGGTGTCTAAGAAAGACTTTTTACGTTTCTAGTTTCGGCGTTAGAACGTCAAACTCGTTTTTGCAGATTTGTGTTTTGTGACCAGTATGGCCCATGTGTATGTGATGCATGTGTGTAATATTTTCATGACCTGCGTGTCGTGAGTATGTCAACACGGCAGGAGCCAATGTGTTGTCACTTATTGTATTAACGGCCTGCGTGCCGACTTGTGATGATTCCCACACTCCATGTAATTTACATTACTAGCTGTTAGGCGTAATAGCTTGTAGTAGTTCTTGGAGGACTCATCGCTCGGAGGGATGGCGCACATGGACCATGGAGATGGAGATCACCATGGTGGACAGGTTCTATGGAGATGGAGATCACCATGAGAAACGGGCCATACTGTGTCACAACTATGTGATTGCTATTCCTATTGTTTTACTCCTATGCATGTTAGATTCGTGGAAGTAGAACGATCCCTCACAAATGTTAAGTTAACATGCCCCCCCAACTAAACCTTGCACCATCCCATGTCTTCTACGATCGATGGTGGGCCTATGACAGTAGGGTGCCATCGGTTTTCGTTGGCTAGATGGGTTTGTATCGGATACTTACACGCATAAGAGTTGGTTAGCTCAACAAGGTAATCTTAACGGTTAAGCGCCTTGGGGCATAAAGGTTGGCGTTTTGACATAGAGATGTCACCCAACAACAAGAGTCATATGTGATATGATTAGCAAAGTGTTGCTTACCGAACTACCTCGTTTTCTAGCGGTGAAGCGTCCGGCTCACTAGGAGACTTGTTCGTTGTGGATCTTGAATCACTAAGTATCAATAGAGGGATGTTGGTTTTAGTGGGAGTAGACCATATTAAATTGTTTAATGTTTTACTCTATCATGGATTTTTGTCTTAGTATTTTGCATGTTTTCTGTTGTAGATCAATGGCACGTAACCAACCCACCCCTTTTGCTTTGCGTTCCATCCTTGAGAAAGAAAAGTTAACTGGAACAAACTATTCGGATTGGATCCGGAATCTGAGAATTGTTCTCAGGGCTGATAAGAAGGAAAGTGTTCTGGATACCCCAATCCCAGATGAACCTCTTGACACCGACACTGCTGCCATTAGGGCTGCCTACAAGAGAGCATGTGATGAGTCTCTTGAGGTTAGCTGCCTTATGCTTGCTTGCATGGAACCCGACCTTCAAAAGCAGTTTGATGGTCAGGAAGCGTACGATATGATCGTTGCGCTTAAGGACATGTTCCAGACCCAGGCCAGGACTGAAAGGTTCAATGTCGCTAAGGCCTTTGGTGAATGCAAGCTAGCTGAAGGGCAGCAGTAGGCCCGCACGTGATCAAGATGCTTGGTTACGCGCAGACTTTGGACAAACTGGTTTTCCATTGGGCCGAGAGTTGGCCACTGATTTCATTTTAGCGTCGCTTCCAGCCAGCTATGGGCATTTCATTTCGAACTACCATATGCATGGGGGGAGAAGGACCTTAATGAACTTTGTGGAATGCTCAAGACAGAATGTGACATTAAGAAGTGTGCAGGGCATGGCCAAGTGTTGGCTGTGCAGAACAAGCCTAGCTTCAAGAAGCATGGCAAGGCAAGGAAAAGCTAAGCTAAAGATTCGATCTCAAGCCAAAGCCTAAGCCTAAGGATGGACCTAAACCTGACACAGAATGTTACTACTGCCATGAGTCTGGACACTGGAAGAGAAACTGCAGCAAGTACCTTGCTTCTTTGAAGAAGAGTGGGAGTAAGACTTCTAGCTCAGGTACGCTTGTGGTTAATGTTATAGACATTTTTCTCGCTGACTCCATTATTAACTCTTGGGTATTTGATACCGGATCGGTTGCTCACATTTGCAAATCGATGCAGGGGCTAGTAAGGAGTAGAAGCGTGAGACAAGGAGAAGTTGATCTTCGCGTCGGAAATAATGCAAAGGTTGCTGCGTTGTCCGTTGGCGTCATGCAACTGCACCTCCCTTCAGGATTTATTATGGAATTGAATAATTGTTATTATGTTCCAGCTTTAAGTCGAAACATTATTTCTCCTTCATGTTTGATGCGAGATGGTTATTCATTTGCGAGTAAAAACAATGGTTGTTCTATCTCTAAGAATGATATGTTTGTGGCTTTTGCTTCCATTGTGAATGGGTTGTTTATTTTGAATCCTGATGATGTTCATGATGATGAGCAAGTTTATAACATAAGTGCTAAAAGGCTTCGGCCTAATGATTTGAATCCCACCTATGTTTGGCATTGTCGTTTGGGTCATATAAGTGAAAAGCGCATGAAGAAACTCCATTCTGATGGACTTCTAACTTCGTTTGATTTTGAATCATACGAGACATGCGAAGCTTGTTTGCTTGGGAAGATGACCAAGTCGCCTTTCAATGGTTCTCCTGAAAGGGCGAGACTTACTGGAACTAATACATACTGATGTGTGGACCAATGAGCACGACCGCTAGAGGTGGTTTTCACTACTTCATAACTTTCACTGATGACTTTAGTAGATATGGATATGTCTACCTAATGAGGCATAAGTCTGAAACTTTTGAAAAGTTCAAAGAGTTCCAGAATGAAGTAGAGAATCAACGTGGCAAGAAAATTAAGGCTCTACGATCAGATCGTGGAGGAGAATATTTGAGTCACGAATTTAGCAATCATCTGAAGAGTTGCGGAATTGTTCCTCAACTTACGCCGCCCGGAACGCCTCAAAGAAACGGGGTTTCCGAACGACGTAATCGGACTTTGTTGGACATGGTTCGATCAATGATGAGCCAGTCAGATCTACCATTATCGTTTTGGGGTTTCGCTCTAGAAACAGCAGCTCACACACTAAATAGGGTACCATCTAAATCCGTAGTTAAGACACCATATGAGATGTGGAATGGGAAGAGTCCCAAGTTGTCTTTTCTAAAGATTTGGGGCTGTGATGCTTTGTCAAGCGACTTCAGTCGGACAAGCTCACACCCAAGTCGGATAAATGCATATTCGTAGGATACCCCAAGGAAACCTTGGGATATTACTTCTACAACCGAGAAGAGGGCAAAGTGTTTGTCGCTCGAAGCGGTGTTTTCTTAGAGAAAGAGTTTCTCAAGAAGGAGACAAGTGGAAAACGGTGCTGCTTGAAGAAGTTCAAGTTGAGCCTACCGGGGAGGACTCAATGTGATGCCATCATGGCAGAACGAGTTGAGGAACCCGTGGCAAGAGAAACACCGCACTACGAAGGTCAGAAAGGATTCGCAATGCGCGGAAATATTATTGTTAGACAATGATACGCGTGAAATATTATTGTTGGACAATGATGAACCTTCGACCTATGCGGAAGCAATGATGGACCCAGACTCTGAGAAATGGCAAAGTGCCATGAGATCCGAGATAGATTCCATGGATGAAAATCAAGTTTGGAACTTGGTTGACCTGCCTGATGGTCATAGGACCATCGAGTGCAAATGGATCTATAAGAAGAAGATTGATATGGATGGAAATGTTCACATCTATAAAGCTCGACTTGTGCAAAAGGTTTTCGACAAGTTCAAGGAGTTGACTACGAGGAGACTTCTCTCCCGTAGTGATGCTTAAATCTATTCGGATAATTCTAGCTATTGCTGCATATTTTGACTATGAGATATGGCAAATGGATGTCAAGACAGCTTTCCTGAATGGAAACCTTGCCGAGGACGTGTATATGATGCAGCCCGAGGGTTTTGTCGATCCTAAAAATGCTGGAAAGGTTTGCAAACTTCGAAAGTCCATTTATGGACTGAAGCAAGCATCTCGGAGTTGGAATATTCGTTTTGATGAAGTAGTCCAAGGATTTGGCTTCACCAAAATCGAATCAGAGTCTTGTGTTTACAAGAAAGATAGTGGGAGCTCGCTCGTATTTCTAATCTTGTATGTGGATGACATACTGCTGATTGGAAATGACATTCCTATGCTTGAATCCGTAAAGACTTCGTTGAAGAATAGTTTTTCAATGAAGGACTTAGGAGAAGCAGCATACATTCTGGGAATTAAGATCTATAGAGATAGATCAAAGAGGCTAATAGGATTAAGCCAGAGTACATACCTTGACAAGGTGCTAAACGTTTCGGCATGGAAGAGGCTAAGAAAGGGTTCTTGCCTATGTCACATGGTATAAACCTTAGCAAGACTCAGTGTCCTTCGACTACTGATGAGCGAGAGCGCATGAAAAATATCAAATATGCTTCGGCAATTGGATCTATCATGTATGCTATGATTTGTACTCGCCCAGATATTTCTTATGCTCTAAGTGTTACGAGCAGGTACCAAGCTGATCCCGGTGAGAGTCACTGGACAGCGGTAAAGAATATCCTTAAGTACTTGAAAAGGACTAAGGATATGTTCCTAGTTTACGGAGGTGAGGAGGAGCTCGTTGTAAATGGTTACACCGATGCTAGTTTCCAAACTGATGTGGATGATTCCAAGTCGCAATCGGGCTATGTGTTCACGTTGAACGGTGGGGCGGTTAGCTGGAAGAGTTCCAAGCAGGACACGTTGCTCATTCTACAATGGAGGCCGAGTATTATGCTGCGGCAGAAGCTAGCATGGAAAGTGTTTGGATGAAATGTTCCTTACTGATCTTGGTGTTGTCCCTAGTGCGTCCAGTCCTTTGGATCTCTACTGTGACAACAGTGGAACCATTGCGATAGCAAAGGAGCCAAGGAATCACCAGAAGACCAAACACTTTATGCGGCGGTTTCATCTCATTCGGCAGTACATCGAACGAGGCGAAATAAACTTATGCAAAATACATACGGATCTGAATGTGGCTGATCCGTTGACAAAGCCTCTCTCACAGAAGAATCATGATAAGCACACAAGAGCTATGGGTATTAGATATCTTCTAGATTGACTCTAGTGCAAGTGGGAGACTGTAGGAAATATGCCCAAGAGGCAATCATAGAGATGATGATATTTCAATGTATCCATGATTTATAATGTGCCTTGAATAATGTCTTGTATTGATTGGCGAGTTGAGGACTTGTCTGTGAAACTCATTACTTGTATGGTTATTCTAAATATGTCCCTAGTCGGAGTTCATGTGAGGACACACTTGAATATTAGACTAGCACATGTATTAGTAGATGACTATGTTTCACAAGTCATAGACATGGAGATGTCAAACTAATAATGTGGACTTATGTTGTGAACATAGAGTTGGGCTGACCCACCTTGAGACAATGAAGCAAACGTTCATAGCTCTCTCTCTACACGATGTGTTTGCTTTGTCCCTAGACCTGAGATTGTCGTATGTACTTGAGATGTGAATTGACCTACTTTGGGGCTATCCAACGCTACACCGTGAAAGGGTAGCCATAAAGGTAGCTTACGGGTTTGTCATGAAACATGCTGCAAGGCATAGTCAGTCAAGATGGGATTTGCCCCTCTCTTTGAGAGAGATATTTCTCTGGGCCCCTCGAGTGATCGGATCCAGAAATGCATGGCCGTGCTACATAAGGTTAATGGTTAACCTAGTTTGGGATTCCGAATCACAGGATCGAGAAAGAGTGATAAGCTAGAGCTTGACCTAATATCGTGAGGCAAAGGGAATGGCATAAACATTGTGATGGTTCGTCCGATACGATCTTTATGTACGTTTGGGAGTTGGCACGTTTTGCTAGAAGCCGCTACCAACTATTGGCCGAGTAGGTGTACTCGTGTCATGTCTAAACGTGCGTGAACCTATAGGGTCACACACTTAAGGTTGTGCAGGCATAATTCGGATTGGATCCGAGTTGGGCTGAAATAGACTCCAGAATGGGCTTCGGTTGAGGCAGCCCAATATGGGGAGGTCTATATAAGGAGGGAGGCTGGACGTTTTAGGGTTGCCCATTTCCGCACCAAATCCACCCAGGCACCGTCTCCCCGCGCCCTTGCCGCCGTGTGGACCTAGCAGTCCGGCGAGCGGCGCCTCCACGCCGTACGTGTGGATACCGATAGAGGTGCTACACTTGGAGCACTTGGACGAGCCGCCGAGATGAGCAGTTCATGGGAGCTGTTCGTGGGAGCGACTGGATTGGAAGGATTGTACGTCTACCCTGCCCCGACTCGCTTCACCGACTTCGGCACGGCACAACGCGTCTAGTGGCAATCCCGTGATCTATAACTGCAGCAGTTCATTGGTTGATGCGGTAGAAAATTTTGATTTTGCTCTAGCGTAGCCTACCCGTATCCCTTCAGATTACGCCGCCAATCCGTGTTGGGTGAAAACCTTATTGTTGGTTGTTCACTCCACTTGGTAACTCCTTATGCTCAGACTGCTACAAGTGGCTCCAAGTGAATAACCGGTGTGTGCACAAATAGATAACCTGCAACATAGAGGGGGATGTTTATTATGAAGTAGAGAAATTCCTCGTAACCAATTGCCAAACATGTAGATGATAACTACCCATGTGCAAATTTGTTACCAAACTGTGTTTTTTGAAGTTCTGAGTGTTGGCGCAGTTTTACTACCTTTTCAGTATGTCTGTTCACGTGGGTAATGAGTATTCTGTCGTGTGTATTATATGTACACCAATGCCTCTTGGCTTATTACTAGAACATGCATAGTTTTTTTTATTTTTTAGAAAAACTATCAATCTCTAACAGCCAGATCAATATTATTAGATACATCATTAAATATATTTTAGTATATGTATAGAGTATTATAATCGGTATATTTTTCTATAAACTTCGTCGAATTATACATTGTTTAATTTTCGATAAAAATGTATACACCTTGTTTCAGACGGGGTGAGATAGTAGCTATTGAATTTGGTTACGAGGACACCCTCATATGAATAGAATTAGAAAGGTGAACCATTAAAAATAAGAAATGAATGTAATGGCCGGTGAGATACTGATGCTCATCAGTTATCATTAGTACTTTTTATAGAGATAACAATGTCGAAGAGAATGGCGTCGGCCATTAAGTAATATGGATCAATCTAAATGTATAAATTAATTTACGCTTGTCGAATAGGGCTTAAGTTTTGTGGCTACACTAGAGTTATTAGTAGCAAGTTTATTGTCGCGGCGTTAGAGGGCAATCATGGCGTCAGCTGGAGAGGTTGAGTTGCTGCATAACGACAACGCCCGAGATTTGTCGTTGATAGCACTATATAATGTACAGCCCAACATATCCGCAGTATGCGACATGTATGATGGCGTCAGGTATGGCCATAGCGTTCTAGTCCAACAACGTTGGAGCTGTTATTATGTGATCGAATGGAATAAAATCTTTTGACAAAGTGTCATGTTGTATATTTTGTAAAGTGCATAAAAATTTCTAAAATGTCGATAAAAAGAAAACCTAATGCAACATGTAAGTTTTCACTTACTGTGTGCGTAAATATTTTACATTCTGTTGTGTTTACCACCTTTCTCTCAAAATATATTTCCTGAAATTGAAAAAGTACGACGGTCAGGTTTAGTCCTTTGTTTAGGAAGGTAACAACTTGATGATATACACATGAGAGCAATGGCGGAGCTTACTGTATGGTTGATGATATACACATTGGAGCAATGGCGGAGCTTACTGCATGAGGGGGGCAATGCCCCCACCCCCCACGTACCGATGGCAATGGGGGTACCCATTACCCGCATACCCAGTGGGTTTTTACCCATTAGGGTGAGGGTTTGGTAAAAGAATTTTACCCATGGGTAATTAAATGGTAAAAGATGTGCACCCGATGGGTATTGCGGGTGCGGGCATGGTACACCAAAACCCATACCCGCATACCCACGTACCCGGTTATTTTTATTTATGACATGTGGGTCCATGGTAATACTGGAAAAAAACAAAATCTGTATTACTAACTGCCTCCACCACGGTCTAGTCGTAGTCCAAGCCGCCCCTCGCAATTATCGCTCGAGTGCTCCCTCATTTCCTCTCCCGAACCTCCCTCTCAAATTGTAGATCGATGGCGTCATGGCGATGTGATTCACCGTTCTCCCTCTCGTCTCCTCCTCACCACCCTGCTGAGTGCCGACCACTGGCCATCAAAGTGTGATGAACTTACTTATGTGCCTTTATTGTGATCGTTAAATTGTGAACTTCTGGAGTTGCCGTCATGTGGCTGCTTTGCACTTGTGTTGCTGCAAAGTTTGAACTATATATTGTTATGCTTTTATGCAACTTATGTTGGGCTATAATGATGCTATTTTTCATATACGCACTATGTTATTTTCATATCTATAGTATATTGCCGTTTTGATGTTAATTTTTGGTGGGTTTACCCGCGGGTTTTCAATACCCACGTGGGTGCGGGTATGGTATAAAATTTGTACCCACACGCGGATGTGGGTGCGGATGTGGTTAAGACACGAGGACATGGGTGCGGGTTTGGTTAAGCTATACCCACACCCAACGGGTGCGGGTGCCATCGGTACCCCACTACCCCCACCCCACCCTAGGATTAGCACAAGTGTAAAGGTTTTTTTTTTTTGATAGGTTAGGACAGACCTAACTGAGAACATATCACACCCAATTATCCAAAGGACGTTGTTCATGGATATATTGGAGAAAATCCCCACAGAACAGAACACATGACGAACACAGAAGTTTTACTTTGAATCACTGTCACACGGTGGCTGGTCTTACACTCGTTTCAAATCTCCCAAAGCACAAGCATGAGACTATATGCCAAAGGTCTCTGGCAATAGCCTAGCCTCGGAGGAAATTGCACATCACACCGCATTTTTTTGGGGGCAAAACCGCAACCACGTGTATTTTTTTTTCGCAAAGACACCGTATCCCGCCGTCCATACTGCATGCCCAGCAAGTGTTGTCACTTTCGATCATGCGTACATCGCTAGCTTGTAGATATTGTTGCAAACAATGAATTTCCACGCGAAAGAGTGTCCCTCAGTGAAGCCAACAAATGCATGACGAGCAGTGCGGCTGCAGTGACATGGTCAGACAAAAAGTTTTGGCGACGTACGGTGCAGGAAGAGTAACTGACGGAGGGAGCGGGGCTGTTCCCCTCCCCAGCGGTGCTGACATGCCGGCCGCACGTTGACCGTCAGGCGTGCTGGGGCGTGGGGTCCACGGCCAGCGAGAGCATGTACCTCTGCGTGCTGTTGCATTGCATGTTGTGGGGACAAATGGCGGATTGGCACTATACACCACTCGGGCAGTACGTCCATATTTTGGAAAATCAACAAAATGGTGTGCCTCACGTCAAAACAACAAAATGGTGTGCCATTTATTATTGTGCGAACAAGATCCACCGTACAAACCAGTCTAAATATATGTTGATATTGTTTTGGTAATTCTCGGGAAAATCTCGTGCTTAGATGAATACGATGTTGCAGTATAGTGAACATTTACGGACTGAAAAGGTTATGGTATTTTTTTTTTTTGAGACAACACCAGTGTTGAGTCGCCATGTTTAGAAGAAATGATTAGAGACCTCCACACAAAAAGGGAAACAGAACAACATATTTAATGTATGCTCTCTCTCTCTCTCTCTCTCTCTCTCTCTCTCTCTCTCTCTCTCTCAAATGCCAAACAACTTATAGGGGGAAAGGTGAAGTTCAAGGAGAGAGATCAATGCTTAAACACATCCAATAAGTAGATAAGCTAATTTTGAGTTATTGTTTGAAAAATAGAACTCAAAGTGATTTGTTGAAGCATAGTATGGATCCTGGAAATGATCGAGAGAGCGTGGGCCTCAGTCTGGGCGACCTTGGATGATCTTTGTACTCCTCGAAACATTCACTGGATGAGACTCTGCTCCGAATCTTTGGGCAAGTTGTAGGAACACTTAGCGGTTGAAGTTTTGGTGGATGTGTCTATGTGTTTGTGTGTGTGTGGGGGGGGGGGGGGGGGGCATTTAGATGTGTGTTATCCACCATTGTTTCGTTCTTTGAGAGCTCCAATACTCCTCCCTAAACCCTTTCGTTTAGAATCTAGGCGAGCGAAAATAAGACGTGACCTAGAGCTAATATTCTACCGAGCGAAAACTTCATCTCTTCGAGATTTTTCACGGAGCTTCTTATTATTGGAGTTCAGTGGTGGAGGCAACCAAAGTGCTAAGCCTGGGAATGATATACTTTAAACTGTTTGACCACAAAATTTGCCCCAAGAATCTCTCACTCAAACTAACACCTTCAACTAAGCATGAAAGAAAATTAGCAGTGTGTGCCAGGCTATAGCTCTGCCACTCTTGTGGGACTCTAAATGGTTAGATTCACCTGTGAGATCCAATATTGTGGATTCTTCTGAAGAAATTTGTAAGGGCTTAGGCATCGAATCAAGATCTACCCTTAGTATAAGAGCATTTTCTTGGGTGAAACTCTTGGAGAAGAATGGTAGATCTTTTTGACCCCGTGGATTTGGTTTTGCGGGTCTTCTCCAATGAGGTGAGAACCCCCAAGAATTTAAACTCGGGGATACAACGCCCACGTCGTTATATGCGTGCACTTTGGTTATTTGTATCCGCTCAGTTTTATTTTTACTTAGTTCAACCTGGATGTTCACGGTCTAAGGTGCACCTAGACGGAGTGGACGTCACCAAATCGGGATGGATGGGTTGTCGGTGACGGACGAGGAAACGATGTCCAAGGCGATGCGTCGCAAAGCGGCGATGTTCTCTATCCTCCTCCCATGGGTATGTCGTCTTCACATAAGTCTTTTCTGTCTTTTTCAACATCTAAATTATCTTCTAGATTAAATAATGTAGGCGTCTGTTTAGGTAGAAATGAAAATGAAATAACAATATCGTCTAATGCTTTGAAACACGTTGAGTATGACCGTCTAAAGGTGTCACCTGGTGTTTCGAGTAGGCCAGTTACCTCACCTATAGATGATGATGATGTGAATGCCACAGTTGATGGACAACTTCTATCACATCTTGTAGGAGAGGTAACAGAGGTGGGGATGGATGAGGCGGAGTTAGGGTCCTTTGACGACCTATATGCTTCCGGCCGGAAATCTAAATCTGCTAAAATTAAAAATAATCAAAAATCACGGAAAACGCGAAAAAGTCTAAATCTCCAACGGTTTCCGATGAATGGCATATTCTCGAATAGCAGAGGTCTTGGTGACTTGGCTAAACATTTGAATTTTGCTCAACATGTGAGGGACCGTAAGTTGGATTTTTTGGCTATTTCGGAAACGGGGAGACGTGATTTCCCAAGTACCATTCTAGACCGCCTTTCAGGTGGATTGGATTTTACTTGGCATTCTTGTCCCCCTCGCGATAGATCGGGTGGCATGTTAGTCGGCATTAAATCAGATACCATGGAGTTGTTGGCCTGTTCGGAGGGTGACTTTCATATTAAATTTCACATCCGCAATAAGGCTGACAATTTTATATGGAGTTTGGTAGCTGTGTATGGTGCCGCCCAAGAGGAGTATAAGGCTGCTTTTCTTCGTGAGGTGGTAAACCTGGCTAAGGATAACCCGTATCCTATTCTCATAGGCGGGGATTTCAATATGCTTAGGTTTCAGCACGAGAAAAGTAGGGGAAGGTTTGATGGTCATTGGCCGTTCTTGTTCAATGTTGTCATTGACAGCTTGTCCTTAAGAGAGGTTCATATGACGGGGAGACAATTTAATTGGGCAAATAGTCTCCCCGAGCCGACATACGAGAAGCTGGATCGTGTGCTGATGGACTCCGATTGGGAAGCTAAATATCCATTGGTTATGGTACGTGCTTTGGAACGTATTGAGGCTTTCTCAGACCATGCCCCTATACTTTTATCCACTGGGACATCGACGTTTCCGGTCCAGCCTTAGTTCAAATTTGAATTGGGATGGCTGCTGCGGGATGGTTTTGATGATCTGGTTAAAAAGGTATGGTCCTAGCCAGTGGGTGGCGATACACCCATCCAAAGATGGAATAATAAGATGCGTAATCTGCCAAAATTCCTTCGAGGGTGGGCTAGACACACTACTGGCACACTCAAAAAAGAAAAAGAGTGCTTGTGTTCTGATGACGTGGATCACACGTTCGTTGGGAGACCCCAAGAGGAAGGTATGAAGCAGTGTAGCAGCAGTTTCCCTCAGTATGAAACCAAGGTTTAATCGAACCACTAGGAGTAAGAAATCACTTCTGAAGGTTGTCAGTGGCGCGCTGACGTGGAACCTGCACACAACACAATCAAACTACTTTGCCCCAACGAAACAGTGAGGTTGTCAGTCTCACCGGCTTGCTGAAAACAAAGGATTAAACGTATGGTGTGGAAAACAGCAGTAAATTGCAGAGAATGAAAAGGAACAATGATTGCAGTTGGTTGTATTATCAGTGTAAAAGAATGGACCGGGGTCCGCAGTTCACTAGTGGTGTCTCTCCATAAAAGAAAACTAACATGCTGGGTGAACAAATTACAGCTGGGAATTGACAAAATATTGAGCGCATGACAATGCATATATATGACATGATGATTACTATGATATTCATGTGGGCATTACGACAAAATACATAGACCGTTATCCAATAGCGTCTATGACTAATAATCCACCTCCAGGTTGTCATACCGAGTTCCCCGTTGGTATTAAGTTGCAAGCAACGGATAATCGCATTAAGTAATGTGCGTAATGTAAACAAATGCATTAGACCTAACGGCGCACCCTTAAGCTAAGCATCGGTTATTTTATCCCTAGTGGCAACAGCACATCCACAATCTTAGAAGTTGCTGTCACTCTCCCAGATTACCGGAGGCATGAATCCACTATCTAGCATAAATACTAACTCTTGGAGTTACAAGCATCTACTTAGCCAAACCATCTACTAGTAACGGAAAGCATGCAAGATCATAAATAACATATAAGATAGATTGATAATCAACTTGACATAGTATTCAATATTCATCGGATCCCAGCAAACACAACATGTAGCATTACAATAAGATGATCTTGATCATGATAGGTAGCTCACAAGATCTAAACAGGATAGCATAAAGTGGAGAGACAACCATCTAGCTACTGCTATGGACCCGTAGTCCAAATGAACTACTCACGCATCACTCCGGAGGCAGGCATGGTGATGTAGAGCCCTCCGGTGATGATTCCCCTCTCCGACAGGGTGCTGGGAAGAGCTTCTGGACCCTCCCGAGCTAGGGTTGACGGCGGCGGCGTCTCTGGAACTTTTCGTGGATAATGGCTCGGGTGTCTAGGGTTTTCCCGTGAAGATGAATAAAAAGGCGGAAGGGCGGCGGCTGGAGACGCCCGTGGGGCCCACACCACCCCACGGCGCGGCAGAGGGTGGGGCCGCGCCGCCCCATGGTGTGGCTGGCTCGCGGACCCCCACCGTTTCTCCTTTGGACTCCGTGTACGCGTTGGAAAAATAGGAGGTCTGTCCAAGTTTCGTCCAATTCCGAGAATATTTCCAGACTAGCTTTTCTGGAATACAAAAACAGCAGAAAACAGGAACTGGCACTGTGGCATCTTGTTAATAGGTTAGTCCCAGAAAATGCTTAAAAATGCTACGAAGTGTATGTAAAACATGTAGCAATTGGCATAATATCAACATGGAACATCAGAAATTATATATACGTTTGAGACGTATCAAGCATCCCCAAGCTTAGTTCTACTCGTCCTCGAGTAGGTAAAACGATAAAAACAAAATAATTTCTGAGGTGACATGCTACATCATAATCTTGATCAAATAGTATTGTAAAGCACATGTTATGAATGAAGTGATCCAGGTCAATGGTCTATAGTTTGCTAGCAAGTAGATAATGAGCACAACTGAATCATATAAGCAAAAACTTTTCATGAATAATACTTTCGAGACAAGCACCAAAGAGTTTTGCATAAGAGTTAACTCATAAAGCAATAGATTCTAAGTAAAAGGTATTTAACCAACACAAAGGAAGATTTAAGCTCCAGCAATTGCTTTCAACTTTCAACATATATATCTCATGGATATTTGTCAACACAAAGCAATATAATAAGTGTAATATACAAGCATATAAAAATTGTTGCACCAAAGTTGACACTAGTGTTTGCTTCTGAGATAGAAAGAAGTAGGAAAACTGACTCAACATAAAACTAAAGAAATGCCCTTCGCAGAGGGAAGCAGGGATTAAATCATGTGCTAGAGCTTTTTAAGTTTTTGAAATCATATAGAGAGTAAAAATAAGTTTTGGGAGGTGTTTGTTAATTGTCAACGAATCAGAAAATGGAAAGTACAATATGACCCCTGCCAACCAGACTTTTAAGAGCGGCTCCCATGAAGGACGTTATTTCTACCAGCAAGGCAGATCATTCCTCTTCTCTTTTGTTTACACATGCAGATATTTCACTGTTTGTCATTGCTTGACTGATAAATCAGGGCAAAAATGTGAAGAGAATTAAGCGGTTAAAGTTGTAATTAATTGGGACTAGGCACCCCATTTGCCAGCTCTTTTTGCAAAATTAATAGATAAGCGGATGTATATGCCGTTAGTCCGGTGGTAAAGTCTGTTTGACAGTTGACATAAAGACATCCACCCCGTCCTCATGAGTTTGGTAAACATTGACACAAAAAGGAATAATAAAGTTTTGAATAGTTTAAAGGTAGCACATGAAAATTTTACTTGGAATGGCAAGGAAATACCACATATAGGTAGTTATGGTGGACACAGATGGCATGGATTTTGGCTCAAGGTTTTGGATGCACGAGAAGTATTCCCTCTCAGTACAGAGTTTAGGCTAGAAAGGTTATTTGAAGCAAACACAGGATATCAACCGACACAGCAAGACTTATATGAAAACATATTGCAAGCATTATAAGACTCTACACTGTCTTCCTTGTTAACCAAACCCTTTTACTAGAAAATATCTAGACCTTAGAGATACCAATCGTGCAAACCAAATTTCAACGAGCTTTACGGTAGTTCTTCATTAATAGGTTTTAACTACATGATACAAAAGATTAAACATGAACTACTTGATAACTCAAAACAATTGACAAGTATCAAATTATCCAATACAGTGATCTACAAGAATATGTAAGCTTTTTCCATTATACCATCTACCACATGCAACATTTTCTGTTCCAACCAAACACCAATCAACTTATTTCAACATAAACTCTCCAAACAATTATAAGTGAAGCAAGAGAGTACTTTCTTTAAAAGAACTAATAGCTCTGAATAAGAGATGCATGCAAAACAGGAGCTAAAAGCATAGCAATAGCTAGATAAGAATACTCAACAAGTATAAGTGAAGAATGGAGTATTCATATGAAAAAGCGGAGCGTGTCTCTCTCCCAATCAAGAATGATAGGGTCCAATCAAGTTGACCATAAGAAAAATAAAATACTGAATAATAAAAGCACACAGACGCTCCAAATAAAGCACATATGATGTGAAAGAATTAAAATATAGTTTCACTAGAGATGACCTGATAAGTTGCTGATGAAAAGGGGATGCCTTGGGCATCCCCAAGCTTAGCCGCTTGAGTCTTCTTGAAATATGCTGGGGTGATCCATGGGAGCATCCCCAAGCTTAAGCTCTTCACTCTTCTTGATCACATTATATCATCCTTCTCTCTTGACCCTTGAAAACTTCCGCCACACCAAACTCAGAGTAATTCTCATTAGAGGGTTAGTGCACAATCAAAAACTCACATGTTCTATAAGGACACAAACATGACCGTTACTTTAAACATTAACTACTACCACTGATGTTATGTGAAGCTCTTCACCCTAAAAAAGAATTCCACTCAACACTAGTAAAAGAGAGAATGCGAAAAATAAAAGACAGAATCTGTCTAAACAGAACAGTCTGTAAAGATGAATTTTTTCGAGACACTTACGTTGCTCAGATCGTAAAACGCAAAACTAACTAAAGATGCGTACATATCTGAGGATCACGCACAAAAATTTGCAGATTTAAATAATTTTTATGTGATTTTACAGAAGTAAAACGGTGAACAGCAGAAATCTGTTCCTGCGCAGAAATCCAAATCTAGCATCATCTTCCTATTAGAGGCTCCAGTTGGCACAACAATGCGATAAAATAAAGATACAAAGGAATTGTTACAGAAGTAAACAACTCCTTGACTCAAAAAGAAAAGAGAAATTGCAGAAATAAAATAATGGGTTGTCTCCCATAAGCGTTTTTCTTTAACGCCTTTCAGCTAGGCGCAGAAAGTAAGAATCAAGTATTTCCAAGTGAAGAAGCATCAACAGAATGGTTGGAAGTTTTCTCAACAATGCATTGTATCTTATCTATATAAGTTTCAGAAACTCCTCTTTCATTACTTTTAGGCACACTATCCTCATCAAATAAATTTTCAGGGACAATCCAATCAAAATTCTTTTCTAGTGCCTCATGCATTCCTACAAGCTTAAAAGGTATTGGTATTTTGACTTCTCCCTCATAGTTGGGTTCATTAGTGTACTTAAGCCTATCTTTTTCAAGCTTCTCAAGTGTATTAGCAATATCAATAAAATAGCCAAGCATCCTATAACGATGAAAACTTTTCTAGCCTCCCAGCAACATCACCAAATTCTTTAAAAAGAGTTTCTAAAACAAAATCTTTCTTTTCACCCTCTTTCATATCATGAAGTTTAAGAAACATTTGCTGCATTATAGGATTAAGATTAACAAACCTAGCTTCCAACATGTGAACCAAAGAGGCAGCAGCAATTTCATAATTAGGGGCAAGTTCTACCAAGGATCTGTCTTCAAAATCTTTAAGTCTACTAACATGACTAAAGAATTCTTCAATGTTATCTCTTCCAATGATAGACCCACTTCCCACCGGTATATCTTTAAAGTAAACTTAGGGAGAAGCATGATGAAATAAAAAGAAAGTAAACCGAAATAAGGTAAATGCAAGTAACTAATTTTTTTGTGTTTTTGATAAATAAAGCAAATAAGACAAGATAAAAATAAACTAAGCAAGACAATAACAAAGAAAAGAGATTGGAAGCGTGAGACTCCCCTTGCAGAAATCCTCTTACTCCCCGGCAACGGCTCCATAAAAGTTTGCTTGATGACGTGGATCACACGTTCGTTGGGAGACCCCAAGAGGAAGGTATGAAGCAGTGTAGCAGCAGTTTCACTCAGTATGAAACCAAGGTTTAATCGAACCAGTAGGAGTAAGAAATCACTTCTGAAGGTTGTTAGTGGCGCGTTGACGTGGAACCTGCACACAACACAATCAAACTACTTTGCCCCAATGAAACAGTGAGGTTGTCAATCTCACCGGCTTGCTGAAAACAAATGATTAAACGTATGGTGTGGAAAACAATAGTAAATTGCAAAGAATGAAAAGGAACAATGATTGCGGTTGGTTGTATTATCAGTGGAAAAGAATGGACCAGGGTCCACAGTTCACTAGTGGTGTCTCTCCATAAAAGATAACTAACATGCTGGGTGAACAAATTACAGCAGGGCAATTGACCAAATATTGAGCGCATGACAATGCATATATATGACATGATGATTACTATGATATTCATGTGGGCATTACGACAAAATACATAGACTGTTATCCAACAGCGTCTATGACTAATAATCCACCTCTAGGTTGTCATACCGAGTTCACCGTTGGTATTAAGTTGCAAGCAACGGATAATCGCATTAAGTAATGTGCGTAATGTAAACAAATGCATTAGACCTAACGGCGCACCCTTAAGCTAAGCATCGGTTATTTTATCCCTAGTGGCAACAACACATCCACAATCTTAGAAGTTGTTGTCACTCTCCCATATTACCCGAGGCATGAACCCACTATCTAGCATAAATACTAACTCTTGGAGTTACAAGCATCTACTTGGCCAAAGCATCTACTAGTAACGGAAAGCATGCAAGATCATAAATAACATATAAGATAGATTGATAATCAACTTGACATAGTATTCAATATTAATCGAATCCCAGCAAACACAACATGTAGCATTACAATAAGATGATCTTGATCATGATAGGCAGCTCACAAGATCTAAACATGATAGCATAAAGTGGAGAGACAACCATCTAGCTACTGCTATGGACCCATAGTCCAAAGATAAACTACTCACGCATCACTCCGGAGGCATGCATGGTGATGTAGAGCCCTCCGGTGATGATTCCCCTTTCCGGCAGGGTGCCGGGAAGAGCTTCTGAACCCTCCCGAGCTAGGGTTGACGGCGGCGGCGTCTCTGGAACTTTTCGTGGATAATGGCTTGGGTGTCTAGGGTTTTCCCGTGAAGATGAATAAATAGGCGAAATGGCGGCGGCTGGAGAGGCCCGTGGGGCCCACACCACCCCACGGCGCGGCAGAGGGTGGGGCCGCGCCGCCCCATGGTGTGGCTGGCTCGCGGCCCCCTCCGTCTCTCTTTTGGGCTCCGTGTACGCGTTGGAAAAATAGGAGGTCCTGTCCAAGTTTCGTCCAATTCCGAGAATATTTCCAGACTAGCTTTTCTGTAATACAAAAACAGCAGAAAACAGGAACTGGCACTGTGACATCTTGTTAATAGGTTAGTCCCAGAAAATGCATAAAAATGCTATGAAGTGTATGTAAAACATGTAGCAATTGGCATAATATCAACATGGAACATCAGAAATTATATATACGTTTGAGACGTATCAAGCATCCCCAAGCTTAGTTCTACTCGTCCTCGAGTAGGTAAAACGATAAAAACAAAATAATTTCTGAGGTGACATGCTACCATCATAATCTTGATCAAATAGTATTGTAAAGCACATGTTATGAATGAAGTGATCCAGGTCAATGGTCTATAGTTTGCTAGCAAGTAGATAATGAGCAAACAACTGAATCATATAAGCAAAAACTTTTCATGAATAGTACTTTCGAGACAAGCATCAAAGAGTTTTGCATAAGAGTTAACTCATAAAGCAATAGATTCTAAGTAAAAGGTATTTAACCAACACAAAGAAAGATTTAAGCTTCAGCAATTGCTTTCAACTTTCAACATATATATCTCATGGATATTTGTCAACACAAAGCAATATAATAAGTGTAATATACAAGCATATAAAAATTGTTGCACCAAAGTTGACACTAGTGTTTGCTTCTGAGATGGAAAGAAGTAGGAAAACTGACTCAACATAAAAGTAAAAGAAAGGCCCTTCACAGAGGGAAGCAGGGATTAAATCATGTGCTAGTGCTTTTTAAGTTTTTGAAATCATATAGAGGGTAAAAATAAGTTTTGGGAGGTGTTTGTTAATTGTCAACGAATCAGAAAATGGAAAGTACAATATGACCCCTGCCAACCAGACTTTAAGAGCGGCTCCCATGAAGGACGTTATTTCTACCAGCAAGGCAGATCATCCCTCTTCTCTTTTGTTTACACATGCAGATATTTCACTGTTTGTCATTGCTTGACTGATAAATCAGGGCAAAAATGTGAAGAGAATTAAGCGGTTAAAGTTGTAATTAATTGGGACTAGGCACCCCATTTGCCAGCTCTTTTTGCAAAATTAATAGATAAGCGGATGTATATGCCGTTAGTCCGGTGGTAAAGTCTGTTTGACAGTTGACATAAAGACATCCACCCCGTCCTCATGAGTTTGGTAAACATTGACACAAAAAGGAATAATAAAGTTTTGAATAGTTTAAAGGTAGCACATGAAAATTTTACTTGGAATGGCAAGGAAATACCACATATAGGTAGTTATGGTGGACACAGATGGCATGGATTTTGGCTCAAGGTTTTGGATGCACGAGAAGTATTCCCTCTCAGTACAGAGTTTAGGCTAGCAAGGTTATTTGAAGCAAACACAGGATATCAACCGACACAGCAAGACTTATATGAAAACATATTGCAAGCATTATAAGACTCTACACTGTCTTCCTTGTTAACCAAACCTTTTTACTAGAAAATATCTAGACCTTAGAGATACCAATCGTGCAAACCAAATTTCAACGAGCTTTACGGTAGTTCTTCATTAATAGGTTTTAACTACATGATACAAAAGATTAAACATGAACTACTTGATAACTCAAAACAATTGACAAGTATCAAATTATCCAATACAGTGATCTACAAGAATATGTAAACTTTTTCCATTATACCATCTACCACATGCAACATTTTCTGTTCCAACCAAACACCAATCAACTTATTTCAACATAAACTCTCCAAACAATTATAAGTGAAGCAAGAGAGTACTTTCTTTAAAAGAACTAACAGCTCTGAATAAGAGATGCATGCAAAACAGGAGCTAAAAGCATAGCAATAGCTAGATAAGAATACTCAACAAGTATAAGTGAAGAATGGGAGTATTCATATGAAAAAGCGGAGCGTGTCTCTCTCCCAATCAAGAATGCTAGGATCCAATCAAGTCGACCATAAGAAAAATAAAATACTGAATAATAAAAGTACACAGACACTCCAAATAAAGCACATATGATGTGAAAGAATTAAAATATAGTTTCACTAGAGATGACCTGATAAGTTGCTGATGAAGAAGGGGATGCCTTGGGCATCCCCAAGCTTAGCCGCTTGAGTCTTCTTGAAATATGCTGGGGTGATCCATGGGAGCATCCCAAAGCTTAAGCTCTTCACTCTTCTTGATCACATTATATCATCCTTCTCTCTTGACCCTTGAAAACTTCCGCCACACCAAACTCAGAGTAATTCTCATTAGAGGGTTAGTGCACAATCAAAAACTCACATGTTCTATAAGGACACAAACATGACCGTTACTTTTAACATTAACTACTACCACTGATGTTATGTGAAGCTCTTCACCCTAAAAAAGAATTCCACTCAGCACTAGTAAAAGAGAGAATGCGAAAAATAAAAGACTGAATCTGTCTAAACAGAACAGTCTGTAAAGATGCATTTTTTCGAGACACTTACGTTGCTCAGATCGAAAAACGCAAAACTAACTAAAGATGCGTACATATCTGAGGATCACGCACAAAAATTTGCAGATTTAAATAATTTTTATGTGATTTTACAGAAGTAAAACGGTGAACAGCAGAAATCTGTTCCTGCGCAGAAATCCAAATCTAGCATCATCTTCCTATTAGAGGCTCCAGTTGGCACAACAATGCGATAAAATAAAGATACAAAGGAATTGTTACAGAAGTAAACAACTCCTTGACTCAAAAAGAAAAGAAAAATTGCAGAAATAAAATAATGGGTTGTCTCCCATAAGCGTTTTTCTTTAACGCCTTTCAGCTAGGCGCAGAAAGTACTAATCAAGTATTTCCAAGTGAAGAAGCATCAACAGAATGGTTGGAAGTTTTCTCAACAATGCATTGTATCTTATCTATATAAGTTTCAGAAACTCCTCTTTCATTACTTTTAGGCACACTATCCTCATCGAATAAATTTTCAGGAACAATCCAATCAAATTCTTTTCTAGTGCCTCATGCATTCCTACAAGCTTAAAAGGTATTGGTATTTTGACTTCTCCCTCATAGTTGGGTTCATTAGTGTACTTAAGCCTATCTTTTTCAAGCTTCTCAAGTGTATTAGCAATATCAATAAAATAGCCAAGCATCCTATAACGAATGAAAACTTTTCTAGCCTCCCCAGCAACATCACCAAATTCTTTAAGAAGGGTTTCTAAAACAAAATCTTTCTTTTCACCCTCTTTCATATCATGAAGTTTAAGAAACATTTGCTGCATTATAGGATTAAGATTAACAAACCTAGCTTCCAACATGTGAACCAAAGAGGCAGCAGCAATTTCATAATTAGGGGCAAGTTCTACCAAGGATCTGTCTTCAAAATCTTTAAGTCTACTAACATGACTAAAGAATTCTTCAATGTTATCTCTTCCAATGATAGACCCACTTCCCACCGGTATATCTTTAAAGTAAACTTAGGGAGAAGCATGATGAAATAAAAAGAAAGTAAACCGAAATAAGGTAAATGCAAGTAACTAATTTTTTTGTGTTTTTGATAAATAAAGCAAACAAGACAAGATAAAAATAAACTAAGCAAGACAATAACAAAGTAAAGAGATTGGAAGCATGAGACTCCCCTTGCAGAAATCCTCTTACTCCCCGGCAACGGCGCCATAAAAGTTTGCTTGATGACGTGGATCACACGTTCGTTGGGAGACCCCAAGAAGAAGGTATGAAGCTGTGTAGCAGCAGTTTCGCTCAGTATGAAACCAAGGTTTAATCGAACCAGTAGGAGTAAGAAATCACTTCTGAAAGTTGTTAGTGGCGCGTTGACGTGGAACCTGCACACAACACAATCAAACTAATTTGCCCAATGAAACAGTGAGGTTGTCAATCTCACCGCCTTGCTGAAAACAAACGATTAAACGTATGGTGTGGAAAACAGTAGTAAATTGCAAAGAATGAAAAGGAACAATGATTGCGGTTGGTTGTATTATCAGTGTAAAAGAATGGACCGGGGTCCACAGTTCACTAGTGGTGTCTCTCCATAAAAGATAACTAACATGCTGGGTGAACAAATTACAGCTGGGCAATTGACAAAATATTGAGCGCATGACAATGCATATATATGACATGATGATTACTATGATATTCATGTGGGCATTACGACAAAATACATAGACCGTTATCCAACAACGTCTATGACTAATAATCCACCTCTAGGTTGTCATACCGAGTTCCCCGTTGGTATTAAGTTGCAAGCAACGGATAATCGCATTAAGTAATGTGCGTAATGTAAACAAATGCATTAGACCTAACGGCGCACCCTTAAGCTAAGCATCGGTTATTTTATCCCTAGTGGCAACAGCACATCCACAATCTTAGAAGTTGTTGTCACTCTCCCAGATTACCGGAGGCATGAACCCACTATCTAGCATAAATACTAACTCTTGGAGTTACAAGCATCTACTTGGCCAAAGCATCTACTAGTAACGGAAAGCATGCAAGATCATAAATAACATATAAGATAGATTGATAATCAACTTGACATAGTATTCAATATTAATCGGATCCCAGCAAACACAACATGTAGCATTACAATAAGATGATCTTGATCATGATAGGCTGCTCAGAAGATCTAAACATGATAGCATAAAGTGGAGAGACAACCATCTAGCTACTGCTATGGACCCGTAGTCCAAAGATGAACTACTCGCGCATAAAGTGGAGAGACAACCATCTAGCTACTGCTATGGACCCGTAGTCCAAAGATGAACTACTCACGCATCACTCCGGAGGCAGGCATGGTGATGTAGAGCCCTCTAGTGATGATTCCCCTCTCCGACAGGGTGCCGGGAAGAGATTCTGAACCCTCCCGAGCTAGGGTTGACGGCGGCGGCGTCTCTGGAACTTTTCGTGGATAATGGCTCGGGTGTGTAGGGTTTTCCCGTGAAGATGAATAAATAGGCGAAATGGCGGCGGCTGGAGACGCCCGTGGGGCCCACACCACCCCACGGCGCGGTAGAGGGTGGGGCTGCGCCGCCCCATGGTGTGGCTGGCTCGCGGTCCCCCTCCGTCTCTCATTTGGACTCCGTGTACGCGTTGGAAAAATAGGAGGTCATGTCCAAGTTTCGTCCAATTCCGAGAATATTTCCAGACTAGCTTTTCTGTAATACAAAAACAGCAGAAAACAGGAACTGGCACTGTGGCATCTTGTTAATAGGTTAGTCCCAGAAAATGCATAAAAATGCTATGAAGTGTATGTAAAACATGTAGCAATTGGCATAATATCAACATGAAACATTAGAAATTATAGATACGTTTGAGACGTATCATGTTCCACTATTGATGAGCTAGACCAAATCGCACAAGTACGTGTTTTGACTGCACAGGCGATTGAACTTAAAATTCAATCGAATGATCAAGTAGCACGTATGTTGCGAGAGGAAGAACTTAAATGGTACCAGATATCTAAGGCTCAATTTATCTAGGAAGGGGATTCAAATACGAGGTACTTCCATAATGTTGCTAATGGCAGGCATAGGAAGAAACGTATTCACTCTTTGCACTAGAATGAGGGCCTGATCGAAGGACAGGACCAGCTCAAGGAATATATCACGAACTACTATAAAGGTATGTTCGGGGCTCTAGAGGAAGGTAACTTTATTCTTGATGAGTCAAGGATAAATGATATTTCCCAAGTATCTCCTGAGGAAAACAATTTTCTTATTGCTCCCTTCTCTGAAGAAGAGGTAAGTAAGGCGGTTTTCCAAATGGAGCATAATAAGGCGCCAGGCCCAGATGGTTTTCCTGCTGAGTTTTACCAGCACTTCTGGGAAACCATCAAGCCTGACCTGCTTCAGTTATTCGGATGCTTGCATGCCGGACAACTGGAGTTATTTCGTCTTAACTTTGGGGAAATCGTTTTTTTACCTAAAATTCAGGAGGCCGAGAGGATACAACAGTGCCGGCCTATTTGTCTCCTGAATGTTAGTTTCAAAATCTTTATGAAAGTGGCAACCATTAGGCTAAATTCTGTGGCTGATCATGTGGTTAAACCTACCCAAACGGCATTTATGCAAGGTAGGAATATACTTGACGGGGTCATCGTCCTGCACGAAACCGTTCATGAGATGCACACAAAAAACTTAATGGGGGTAATATTAAAAATTGACTTTGAAAAAGCCTATGATAAGGTTAAGTGGACGTTCCTCCAACAAACTCTGAGAATGAAAGGCTTCTCGGATGAGTGGTGTGCTTTAATTCACAATTTTGTTTCGGGAGGTAGTGTGGCTGTCAAAGTCAATGATGACGTCGGTCGATAATTCCAAACAAAAAAGAGATTAAGGCAAGGTGATCCCCTATCGCCAATACTATTTAACATAGTGGCTGATATGTTGGCGATCATGATTGAACGGGCAAAGGAAGATGGCCAAATTGAAGGGGTAGTACCACATCTTGTCGATGGGGGGTTATCTATTCTTCAATATGCGGACGATACAATTATCTTTATGGAACATGACCTAGATAAAGCAGCGAATCTGAAATTAATATTATCAACATTCGAGCAATTATCGGGGTTGAAGATCAACTTCCACAAGAGTGAATTGTTTTGCTTCGGCGACGCCCAGGACGCAGCTGCTCAATATGCCGAAATATTTGGTTGTGAGCAAGGACAATTTCCAATTATGTATTTGGGCATTCCAATACATTATAGGAAACTGACTAATGCAGAATGATAACATGTCGAGGAACGTCTACAAGCAAGGTTGTCTAGCTGGAAAGGAAAATTACTATCACTTGGCGGGAGGTTGGTTTTCATTAATTCGGTACTAACTAATATGGTACTGTACATGATATCCTTCTTCCAGTTACCAAAAGGGGTCTTACATAGATTGGATTACTTCCGATCAAGATTCTTCTGGCAAGGTGATAGTGAGAAAAAGAAATATCGACTGGCTAAATGGAATGATGTTTGCCGACCAAAAGAACAGGGAGGGTTGGGTATTCATGACCTACAGGTTAAGAATTCAGCTCTCCTCGGAAAGTGGCTTTTTAAGCTACTAACCGAAGATGGGGTTTGGCAAACGCTCCTTAAAATAAAATACATTGGCACGAAGGCGGTATCACAGGTATATTGGAAATATGGTGATTGTCACTTCTAGGCCGGTCTGATGGCGGCAAAGAAACATTTCTCCCGCTTCGGAGTATTTAAAATTAAGGATGGATCGGAGATTAGATTCTGGGAGGACAAACGGTTAGGTAATATCATCCTCCGGGATCAGTACGCGGCACTATACAACATTGTACCGCACAAAGGGGATACCATAGCCACTGTTATGCAGTCTTCACCACCCAATGTGACGTTCAGGCGAGATCTAATTGGGCCGAGACTAACGTCTTGGAATGCCTTGCTGGCACGGTTGACTTCAGTTCAACTTACACAAGGTCCCGATGAGTTTCGTTGGAATTTGTGTGAGAATGGAAAATTCTCGGTAGATTCCATGTATAGGGCGTTAGTCCATTCCGATGTACCGGTCGATGATAATAAAAATATATGGCAAATGAAGATACCGCTAAAATTGAAAGTGTTTACTTGGTATCTTCGTAGGGGTGTCATCTTAACAAAGGAACCTTGTTAAGCGAAACTGGTATGGAAGTACAAAGTGTGTGTTTTGCCCACAACAGAAGACAATTAAACACTTATTCTTCGAGTGTAGTTTTGCGCGTTCTATGTGGTCATCTATCCAGATAGCTTCTAACTTATATCCACCCAAGTCTGTTGCAAATGTATTTGGCAACTGGCTACATGGGATAGATAACAACTTTAGAACTATTATTAGGGTGGGAGCGATAGCCGTTATATGGTCGCTTTGGCTGTGTAGAAATGACAAGGTTTTCAATGATAAAGATTTTTCTCGTCTACAGGTGCTCTACCGGTGCACAAGTACTCTCCGTTCGTGGTCCACATTACAACGGGCGCGGCATCGAGGCCCCTTTACGGAGGCATGTGCACGATTGGAAGAGGTAGCGAGGGATATTTTTATCCGACATGGATGGTCGCTTGATCGCCGGATTGGTCCTCCATAGGCTTTGGCGTTCGTCATAGGCTTTGGCGTTTTACTTATACATTATTGTAATTCGTCGGCTGCTACTTTTTTATTTCTATCCGTACTGTTTGTTTGCGGCTGTGTGCATTTCTATGCAGAGGCCGGGTGTAATGCTTAAACTCTTTAAGTAATAAAGCCTTTATCTAAAAAAAAGGTTCAACCTTTTACCTCGCTTGCTATACTAATATTGCCATATAGGTTGACTCACATAGTTTTTTTTTACCTTTATATATGCACTTTACTAAAATCAGCAAATTGAGTTAAATCTATAATTACCTATTCACCCACCCCCTCTAGTCGACATATTTGATCCTTCATATACCTCAGACCATGTACGCCCACTGTATACAATTTTAGAAACCGTTTATACTCAATTATCAATTTGACTATAGTTCAACATAAGATAATGTTTGTATGCTCTGAAGTGATTACCTAAACATTTCATTTCACGATACATACAACAATCTAGCTGTATTTATTTATATGGTACATATTTATGTATAAGAGCTCACATGTGTTAATTATCTCTATGTACACAGAAGACATATCTAATACCAGATGATATTACTTGTTAGTTGCAAATATTGTCAGATAGTGTCATTTAGTTTTTTTTAAATGAAGGAATAATTGTAGCTACAGCGTTCGTATCACGTCAAACTACCATAAACCACCATATTTTAAGAAAAAATACCACATTTTGAATTTGAAAAGTTGAACAAACTTGTATATATATGTAGATGATAGCTACACATGTAAAAAATTGTTACCAAACCAAATCTTAAAGTTTTGAGTGTCGACTCATTTTTGCTCCGCTACTTTCATTTTATACACACTCATGTAACTTAGTTTTAGCAATATGAAAACGGAATATAAAACTGGTCAGAAGCATCTTTTGCTAACACCGATATTTATAAACTACGTTGAGTACCTTTCAAACAGAACAGTTACAACGACCACTTGACTAGATAAGTGCCCGTACTTCTTGCTGTACGTTCACAGGTATCCTGTCAATCTATTGTTAAACAACACCAATGGACAGTAACCTTACACATACTCTTAACCTATCCTCCTGACAGAACAAGTAGATCTTGACTAGATTAATCTAATGTGTACACCACATGATAATGTTCTGGCTGCGTAAGAAGAAAGCTGTGCAAGTCAAACAAAAACGCATATTAACAAAGCTTTCGTCTCACCTAGGGACATGGATGCCGTGTCCCTGTTTTCCCTTTCGATGTGTGCAAGAGCCATTGGTCGACTCGATCAACAAGTTGCCAGAATCGATTAAGCTTTGAAGCTCTTGGTCGTGTCACCCGCAAATTAATCATGTTGATGAGCAGATGCTCATGTGAGCGCACATCCATCGATCTATTGAAGTTTATCTCTGGGTAATTTTAAATTCAGGACAGCTACGACAGCTCAGCATTAAGAAAGTTCTGTTCCGTACTCACAGCTCAAATAACGTAATTGTTACACCGATTACAAAAAATATCTTGATTAGATCAGTTGCCGTACTTCTTTGTACCACCCAACTCATCCATCACAGCTCCTTATCAGATAATAATCTAATCCAGCGACAGCATATAATTAGTAACACTTGGATGCACCCTGACAGAATTTGTCCTTATTTAACTGACAATACCTGACCAGATCATGAGGCTTAGGTAAGATGCTTGAAATTTATACGTTGGAAAATAAATTAAGTTAGGTTTTACTTGTCTGGAAGTCTAATTTGATGATGATCGTGATGTTGAGAGGCTCACACCAGCAAATCTAGCTGTCACTACTGTTTTTTCTACGCGCAAAGGCTAGGTCTAACCAATGTTTAATTGAAAACCGTGGCATTAACAAAATTCAGTGCATAACTCAATATAATTACTAACTTATTTGTTGAATCATGTCGATCAGGTCGGTTGCCGTACTTCTTTGCCAGACAAAAACTATCCAATCAAGTACTTTTTATTTAATACTTTAATCAAGTGGACAACGATGGCACATGCATGCATGTACTTTGACTGGGTTTGCATATATCATGAGGGCAAAGATACATGGAAGTTTGTCCGTTAAATACAACGAAGAAGGGAGCTTCCTTACTAGCTAAGGCTTGTTTCGAAGTTTCTCCATTAAATTCAACGAGGAAGGATGAGCTTCGTTATTACCTAAGATTTGTTTCCTTAGGTAGGCATTAGCCTAGAAATGAAATGATAAAAAAAAATTAGGTTTACCATGTGTAAAAGAAAAATAATATATAACTATTGTAGCATTTTCGTCAAATCATCGTTAAGCAACATAAGCTAGCCACCCTTATCCTGTCGCCCCAAGCTTGCAAGGTTTTTCCCCTTTGGTATACCACAGAAACTTGCATTGCTCACTTGATCAAAATCAAGGGACATGAACAAGAAGATGATTTTGTAAACTCGTTTCTTATCACTTGCGTCCCACTTAGAATTGTTTGGAAAGGCCACAGAGTAAATTTACTCGTTTACCACATAAAAAATCTCATATGTAACTCTTGTCTCATCTTAATCATCTTAACTCCAACTCATTTCTCAATTCTATCGTCTTAAATGTAACTCGTGTCTCAACTGCAAGTCGTTTATCAATTGCATCCTTTCAACTATGTCGTATCAACCGTGCATCGTCTTAATTGAAACTCATGTCTCGAGTGCATCGTGTATCAACTGCATCGTCTCAACTGCAACTCATGTCTTAACTGCGTCGTCTCAATTGAGGTTGACGGGGTTTACTAGCTTCCTATGGCATAAACATGCACTAGTTATCCAAACAGAATTTTATGTGTATAAGTGTCTATACTTCTCCTTGTACACCTATGCTAATCCATCTTAATGTGCACTAGGTGCTCAAACTTTACAAATGGAAATAAACGTGGCTTACGACCAACTCATAATACTCCAATGATGTAGCCGACCTACGTCTCCTACATCAAGTGGCCCAATGACAAGAGCAAGAGTCAAAGCTCTCCATGATAAGGTGAATTCGCTCCTATCCATGTGTGATCTCGACACTCCTTTGAATGGGTTGCTACTTCATGCGGATACGTTATGCATACTCAGGAACAACTACCATGAAGATCTCCAAGAAAGTGTCGAAGATGGCCAAGAGACGAGTCAACAGGAAGATGAAAAGCTGAGCAGCGGTACTACCGCCAACAAGGCCGGTACTACCGCCAGGCACCTGATGATGAAGCTGAAGCGAGAGAAGCCCCAGGCGGCGGTACTACCGCCGCCACCAGCGGTACTACCGCCAGCTCCAGAACCGGTAGTACCGCTGGAGGTACCGCCCCGCTACCGGCGCGTCCCAAATGCTACTGTCTCCAACGGTACTTGCCCGGTATCGACCACGTACTACCGCCGGCGCTGAGAGGAAATAAAATGCAAGTTCCAGCGGTACTACCGCCAGTGGCCAGCGGTACTACCGCCCCGCCAGGAGCGGTACTACCGCCACCACCAGCGGTACTACCGCTGGCACCAGGAATTCGGGCTGAAGGCCCATGTAACCTCCCTCTCCTACCCTTTCGTCCACTAGACTATAAATAGGACTTCTCTGCCTAGGGTTAGGGTTAGACTATGATTTGGGAACTAAAGTAGAGCCTTGCTCCTTCTTCTCAAAGTGTCTCTTTCCTCCTATGGAGATGAATCAAGACCTCCACATGTGGAGATGAACCAAGGCCTCCTCTTGAGGAGAAGATCCCTGCGTGGATACCAAGGCTCCGCTTGTAGTTGCGATTACTTGCTAATCTTCATCTTAGGTGATTCTATGGGTTGGTTGGATTGACCAATTGGACAAACAATCCTAAGAGTAAGGTGTGCTTGGAGAGGAGGATTGGGGGCTGCCCTCGGGGATTTGTTACCAGTCGATTCTTGCCGGGTTGCTACTTGCTATTTACCCTTGTGTGTTTGATTTCCCCTCTTTGTGTTCATCGTTCTTCGCGTGTTCTTCGTGTTCATCCTTCCCTCCGCACAAATCCGTGAAAATCGGGACCTACCCGCATCATATGGTATCAGAGCTCTAGGTTGACACGGATTTGTTTTGTGTTTCCACCAAAATCCACCAAATTTTTCTTCGTTTTTGAGAAATTCGAAAATTTCCACCAAAAATAGCCTTGCCTTGATTCGAGCCGATCTGTCGATTCGTTGCGTTTTTGGTAGTTTTTGTCCATGGATCTGTTGCTTTAGGACCCCCTCCACCTTTGTTTGCGTTCCCTAGCCTTAATTTTGCCAATTTTCCCACGAATTCGAGGATTTTCGAGCCCAATTTCCGCCCAAAATCGAGTCAAGATCGCGCAGATCCGTGCGCAACGGTACTACCGCTCCAGAACAGCGGTACTACCGCTAGAGCGGTACTACCGGGCGGACCAGCGGTACTACCGCCAGGGCCAATTTTTGCAGAAATTTTTCTTTTCCTCGGTTCGTTTTGGCATTTCCTCTTTGGTTTGAGTCCTTTCTTGGTGTGCTACGTCTACGACATCGACAAGCTTCCGCAGCAACGCATCATCAACGCCAAGCGACGACGCCACCAAGGACTCGACATTCCCCCACCATCATTTCCGTTGTGAGCCCTTCTTCCTTTCGCGCAACTTAACCTATTGGACTAGCTCGGTGATATTGCGAGGCATTGCACGTGTTGAGTGTTTGTCTTCAAGTATTGGCGAGTGTGTATCGTTAGAGAGCTTGGCACTAGCAAAAGAGAAGGAATCATCGTCAAAAAGCAAAAATCAAAAAAAAAAGAAAAAAGAAAAGAATCAAGTGGTGCCAAGTTCATCTCTTGTAGGTTGCGACAAAGCTAAACCGCCAAAGTGAGTGTGAGTGTTAACTCTTGTGCAAATCCGTTGCCCACAAAAAGCAATTGAGCTAGCGTCCTTCTTGTGTTGGGTGACATTTGAGCACGTAGTCTTCGTTAGGTTGTCTATCTTCGAGTGCTCGCCCTTTGGTTGCCCAACCCCATCATTCGCTTTTGTGTGTGTTTCTTCATCATTTGTGGTTGGAGTTTCTTTGGTAATTTGATCATTGTGGATTTTCTCTACCTTTGACAATATACTTGTCGCGGGTTTGCTTGTTTCGTTTGCCACTTCATACCTTCCTATCCTCATAAGTGTGTGTGTGGGTGTTAGAACCGGATACTCTCCTCTCAAGCCACATTATACTTGGGATATAGTTTGTCTTGGTTTTCCTTACCACATCTCACTTGTTCTTGAGAAAATGTTTAGGGGAAGTACAAACGGAAGCTCAAGCTCGGATGAGGAAATCCATGGTGGAGTTCGCGGTGATCATGGCTATGTCACACAATCCGAGTTCGTCGGTCTTCGACACCTTGTTCGTGATGGCTTAGGCCGCTACGAGCGCCGTCTCCAAACTCATGATGCCAACTTCAACGCAATCAATGCGAACATGGAGCGGATGACCGAAGCTATCAACAACCTTGCGCGACAACGAGCTCCTTCACGCTCAAGCCGTACAAGAAGCACCTCAAGGTCGACACAAGCACATCATGGACGTCATGAACCTCGACAAGAACGTCAACATGATTCAAGGAGCGACGCCCATGAACGACCTCCTCCTATCGTTGAACAACCACATGATCTTCACGCGAACAATGCCAATGCGCATCAAGAACAACCTCACCAAAATGATGATCGTCGCGCACGCATACCATCACCACCACCGCCACGACGTGATCGTCATGACCCATTGGCTAATGACAATGGCGTTCCGGGTGCGAATGACTTTGGTGAACAAGGACGTCACCCTCGTCATCCTCCAAGGCCACGTCATCAAAACCATGACAATGCGAACAATGTCGAGCAACCCGTTCCTCAACAAGAGCTACCTCCTCAACATGCGCCTCGTCAAGAGCTTCCTCATGATCGTCACCAACACCAACGTTCCGAGTCAAGTGATAACGAGTCAAGCCAACACAATGGTGATGGACTCAACCGAAGGAGACGTGGACGTGCATTCCCACGTGGTGGCCATGACGACTATGATGACTTGACCAACGTCCGCTTTGACATACCCAAGTTCTACGGCACAAGTGATCCGGAAGCTTACTTCTCATGGGTACTCAAGGTTGACAAGATCTTCCGTGTGCAACGCTTCTCCGACAAAAGAAGGTTGCCTTAGCCTCGATGGAGTTTGAAGAGTATGCTCTCTTGTGGTGGGAACAACTACAAGATGCTCGCGTCGCTAACCACCAACAACCAATTGACACTTGGGTTGAAATGAAAGAAACCATGTACAAGCGCTTCGTGCCAAGCCATTACACTAGAGACTTATACAAGAAGTTGCAAGAGTTGAAGCAAGGTTTGAAGTCGGTTGATGAGTACTACAAGGAAATGGAAATCTCCATGATGAGAGCCAATGTCAACGAGTACGAAGAGCAATCCATGGCTCGTTTCATGAATGGCCTCAACTATCCCATCAAGAAGATCGTGGAGTTCCAACCATATGCCTCTTTGGTAGAGCTAGTACATCAAGCTTCCAAGGCCGAGCGCCACGTGCTTGAAGAGCTCAAATACCTCAAGACAAAGGCATTCTACGCCAACAAGCCTTCTTCGTCAACTCCTACACCTTCACAAGCTCTTCCTCAAGCGAACACTCGAGGTCCTCCAAGAGTCTCTACTTCGACACCTCAAGCGCCTCAACCTTTCAAGAAAGTACCTCCCTCTCCAAGGCGCCTCAAGGATCTTCGTCCGGCACAAGACTTTGCAATGCTACAAGTGGCGGACAAGGGCACAAATCTTTTGAGTGCACCAACAAGAAGGTCATGATCATCAATGACATGGGAGAGTATGAATCTATGAGTGAAGATGAGTACAATGCTTTGAACAAGGTCGCCACAATGCAAAGTGCTCAAGAAGAAGAAATGAGATATATTGTGATGGCGACAACAAAGACCCTTCCTTGGTTGTGGCAAGAGCTTTACCACCAATGTTCAAGTAGAAGAAGACCAAAGATGCAACTTGTTTCACACTAGAGCGGGAGTCAATGGCAAGTCCGTCAAGGTCATCATAGATGGTGGAAGTTGCCACAACCTAGCGAGCAAAGAACTTTGTGACAAGCTCAACTTGAAGTTCAAGAAGCACCCACATCCTTACCATGTGCAATGGTTGAGTGATACCGGAGCCGTCAAGATTCAACACATGGTGCAAGTGTCCTTCAAGATTGGAGCCTATGAAGATACGGTTGATTGTGATGTTGTGCCTATGAACGTTTGTCACTTACTCCTTGGGCGTCCATGGCAATTTGACAAGGGTGCTATGCATGATGGACGAACAAACTACTATAGCTTCAAGAACAACGACAAGACCTTCGTCCTTCGTCCCATGACACCAAGTCAAGTCATCGCCGACAACGCCAAGACCATTGCAAGGGCACAACAAGATCGTTCGTCTAGTGAGATGAGTGGTGAGCGAGAGACCACCAAAAGTGAGTGAGAGCCACAAGCCAAATGAGTGTGACACTTCAAAGAGAGTTCCCACAAAACTTACACTATTTGCCACAAAGAGAGAGATGAGGGAGTTGAGAGAAAACCCATCCACCCTACACTATGTGCTCATATGCAAGGGTGAAGTTTCTATGACTAACACTTTCACAAACCTTCCTCCTTCTTTGTTGTCTCTTTTGAAGGACTTTGAAGATGTCTTCCCTCAAGAGTGCCACCGGGACTACCTCCTCTACGCGGAATCGAGCACCGCATCGACCTTGTTCCCGGCGCACCGCTACCAAACCGCGCTCCTTACCGCACCAACCCCGAAGAAACAAAGGAGATCGAGCGGCAAATACAAGAACTTCTTGCCATGGGACACATCCGCGAGAGCTTGAGTCCGTGTGCCGTGCCCGTCATCTTGGTACCCAAGCACGACAACACTCTTCGCCTTTGCATGGATTGTCGCCCCATCAACGCCATCACCGTTCGGTATCGCCATCCTATCCCTCGCTTGATGATATGCTCGATGAGCTTTGTGGTTCCGCTATATTCTCCAAAATTGATCTTAAAAGTGGATATCACCAAATACGCATGTGTGAAGGTGATGAATGGAAGACCGCATTTAAAACTAAGCTTGGTCTTTATGAGTGGCTCGTCATGCCATTTGGTCTTTCCAATGCACCTTCTACTTTATGCGTCTCATGAATCATGTTTTGCGTCCTTTCATTGGAAATTTGTTGTGGTATACTTTGACGACATCCTTATTATAGCAAGTCTTTGGAAGAGCACACTTCTCATGTTGCTCAAGTTTTGTTGGTTCTTCGCAATGAAAAGCTTTATGCAAATCTTTCTAAGTGCACTTTTGCCACCAACAAACTTGTTTTCTTGGGTTTTGTTGTTTCTTCGGATGGAGTAAGTTGATGATGCAAGATACAAGCAATTCGGACTTGGCCTTTTCCGACATCACTTGAGGAGTTGAGACGTTTTCTTGGTTTTGCCGGATTTTACCGCCGTTTCATCAAGGATTTTTCCACAATTGCTTGCCCCCTCCATGAACTTACAAAGAAGAATGTACCTTTCATTTGGGGCAATGCACATGATTTTGCTTTCAATGAGCTCAAACGGTTATTAACCGAAGCACCACTCCTTGCCCTTCCGGATTTCTCTAAGACATTTGAGATTGAATGCGATGCAAGTGGATTGGGCATTGGTGGAGTGCTTATGCAAAATGGTAGACCCATCGCATACCATAGTGAGAAACTAGATGGAGCTCGCTTGAATTACCCCATTTATGACAAAGAGTTATTTGCTTTGGTTCGTGTTTTGGATGTGTGGCAACATTACCTTCGTCCTAAGGAATTTGTCATTCATTCCGACCATGAATCCTTGAAATATTTGAAAAGTCAAACAAATTTGAACAAAAGACATGCTAAGTGGGTTGAGTTCATTGAGTCTTTCACTTTTGTAATCAAATACAAGAAAGGTAAAGACAATGTGGTCGCGGATGCTCTATCCCGCAAGGCCAACCTACTTACACGTCTTGACATTAGTGTTTGGGTTTGGATGAGATTAAAGAGTTGTATGCTACCGATGCTTTCTTTGGAGACATTTTCGCTCAATGTTCGGAGCACAAAGGAATTGGTGATTTCTATTTGCACAAAGGTTTCTTGTTTAAGGCTAACAAACTATGTATACCCGAGTCTTCGCTTCGTTTGGTCCTTTTGAAGGAATCTCATGGAGGACACTCATGGGTCATTTGGCGCGACAAGACCTGCCATGCTCTCCACCAACTACTATTGGCCAGAATGAAGCGTGATGTGGAACGCCTAGTTCGACGATGTTCTACATGTCTCAAAGCTAAGTCTACTCTAAACTCTCATGGTTATACACACCTTGCCTATTCCACATCACCCATGGTCCGATATAGCTATGGATTTTGTCTTAGGACTCCCACGCACTAAAACAAACAAGGATTCCATCTTTGTCGTCATTGATCGCTTCTCTAAAATGGCACACTTTATACCTTGCAACAAGAGCGACGATGCTTCACACATTGCTACTTTGTTTTTCAGGGAAATCGTCCGTCTTCATGGTGCCAAGACCATTGTGTCGGATCGTGACACCAAGTTCGTGAGCTATTTTTGGAAGACTTTGATGGCCAAGATGGGAATCAAGCAACTATTCTCCACCGCATACCACCCTCAAACCGATGGCCAAACCGAAGTGGTGAACCGAAGCCTATCTACACTCCTTCGTGTGTTGATCAAGCCTAACTTGAAGAATTGGGAAGAGTGCATCCCACACGCCGAGTTCGCCTACAATCGAGCACTCACCGCGCAACAAAGAGAACACCCTTCGAGGTCGTCTATGGCTCCAACCCCTACACCGCGCTCGACATGCTACCACTTCCACTCCGTGAGCAAGTTAACATGGACTTCGACAAGCGAGCCGCTTACATGAAGAAGCTCCATGAGGAAACAAGAACTACTCTCGAGAAGCACAACAAAGACCATGCTACGAAGATGAACAAACACAAGCGCGCCATGATATTTGAAGAAGGAGACCTTGTGTGGCTACACCTTCGCAAAGATCGCTTTCCGGATGCAAGGAAGTCCAAGCTTCACCTCGTGGAGATGGACCTTTCAAGGTTATCAAGCGCATCAACGACAATGCCTACAAGATCGACATCTCCAACTCCAAACACTTGGTCCATGACACCTTCAACGTCGCCGACCTATCGCCATACCTTGGAACATCAAGCGATGAGGATGACCAAGAGTCGAGGACGACTCTTTTCCAAGGGGGGGGAGATGATGTAGCCCGACCTACGTCTCCTACAACAAGTGGCCCAATGACAAGAGCAAGAGTCAAAGCTCTCATGATAAGGTGAATTCGCTCCTATCCATGTGTGATCTCGACACTCCTTTGAATGGGTTGCTACTTCATGCGGATACGTTATGCATACTCAGGAACAACTACCATGAAGATCTCCAAGAAAGTGTCGAAGATGGCCAAGAGACGAGTCAAGGAAGATGAAAAGCAGCAGCGGTACTACCGCCAAAAGGCCGGTACTACCGCCAGGCACCTGATGAAGCTGAAGCGAGAGAAGCTCCAGGCGGCGGTACTACCGCCGCCACCAGCGGTACTACCGCCAGCTCCAGGACCGGTAGTACCGCTGGAGGTACCGCCCACGCTACCGGCGCGTCCCAAAAGCTACTGTCTCCAACGGTACTTGCCCGTATCGACCACGTACTACCGCCAGCGCTGAGAGGAAAAAATGCAAGTTCCAGCGGTACTACCGCCAGTGGCCAGCGGTACTACCGCCCTGCCAGGAGCGGTACTACCGCCACCACCAGCGGTACTACCGCTGACACCAGGAATTCGGGCTGAAGGCCCATGTAACCTCCCTCTCCTACCCTTTCGTCCACTAGACTATAAATAGGACTTCTCTGCCTAGGGTTAGGGTTAGACTATGATTTGGGAACTAAAGTAGAGCCTTGCTCCTTCTTCTCAAAGTGTCTCTTCCTCCTATGGAGATGAATCAAGACCTCCACATGTGGAGATGAACCAAGGCCTCCTCTTGAGGAGAAGATCCCTGCGTGGAACCAAGGCTCCGCTTGTAGTTGCGATTACTTGCCGATCTTTCATCTTACGGTGATTCTATCGGGTTGGTTGGATTGACCAATTGGACAAACAATCCTAAGAGTAAGGTGTGCTTGGGAGAGGAGGATTGGGGGCTGCCCTCGGGGATTTGTTACCAGTCGATTCTTGCCGGGTTGCTACTTGCTATTTACCCTTGTGTGTTTGATTTCCCCTCTTTGTGTTCATCGTTCTTCACGTGTTCTTCGTGTTCATCCTTCCCTCCGCACAAATCCGTGAAAATCGGACCTACCCGCATCATCCAACTATTCCATTAACATCTTGACAGAAGGATGATGAAATGCATAGTATAGCATCTCCATATATAGGATTTTTCTTGAAGAATTGTTTCTTCTGTCTGAAGAAATCCATAAACTTACAAGTTTTTTAGGGGTGCATTGAAGAATCGTTTGCTATCTTGAGCAAGCTGAACATTTTGTTTTATGTGAGTATTGACAAGTCAAACTTTGGTGCTTGCACTAGCATTAATGTCAAAATCAAATGTATGTCACAAATGGAAATTATCGACGAACACTTTTGTATGGAATGATACTTCATAGAAGCTTAATTAGTTCATACATATATGCCATGTATTACCTAATGTAAACCAAGATAAACGCGATGATGGGTCGATGCCCAGGCTTTCAGTGTACATTAAGTTAGTAATTTGAGAGCATATGTGTATTATCGGGCGATTCCAACTTATAAAGATTTTTTCTAGAAGCACATAAACATACACCAACTCTCTCAGTCATTCATGCATGATGAACGTGAGCTAAGTAAGACTAAATACAGGGCAGTACAAAGAAAAATAACGAAATCATGTTTATATAAACTTTTAGTTCATCATATATCTCCTGATCTCATGGGACTGATGATTGAGTTACTCACATAATTTGCAGGAAACTGGCCCTTGTCAATCGAGAAAACAATTAATAAGCAAGTGCCAAATAATAAAAACACAAGTGACACCAAGTAGCTTTACTACGCAAGTTGTCCGATATAATTTCATTTATCGTTGTTACGGTCCATGGTTCATCACATGGTTTTGGTCCTTGAACATGCGGTAACGTTGAACCCCGAAATCATAAAACGTTAGTAGTAACTGGCTGGGGGCAATAACTTCCTAAGAACGTGATTAAATGACTTCGTATCATCATGAACGGCCTGACCTCGACATAGCAAATTGAAACGCTAGAGAGCTTAACAGCCAAGAAGGGAAGGACACTGTGAGAGAATCCCATTGAAGCCGCTCACTGCCACATTGCCTGCGTCCAAGAGACTAAGATGAACGATATGCTTCCCCCCGAAGCTGCCTACAATGGGCTAATCGATTAATTCTTTCATCCACCCCTGCCCATTGGTACCCTCGAAGGCATTTTTTCTTCTCTACAATGGCAACTTGCTCCAACACCAATGCCATGCGGGGGCCTATTCTATTTGGCAACGATCAAGGTCATTTCTTGTGGCAACCGTTTCCGGCTAACCACGGTCTACGACCCTACCATGGACAATTTCAAGGCTGGTTTTCTTACGAACTCATTCATCTTTGACAAAACCGACATAATAAGGCCGAAAGCAAACAGTTTAAACGTAATGTACATGAATAGATGTATAGTGCTGGTGTTTCCATAGTATTGGCTCTATCTTTGTTGATGTTTTTCATTCTAGATGAAACCGGCATATTCTAGGGCGCGTTTGGTAGCCAGCATTCCCTCCAAATAGGTCTGCCAGTTGCAAAAGTGGGCTGATTCCTTGGTCGCAGCAGGGTCACGTTTGGCTAGAGCGCTCATTGATGCAGCGCTGAGCCGGCCTAATAGGCACGCTCGAATTGGTAGTTCACGTGGAGCCAGCCCCAACGCTGCGAACATCGATGATGCCATGGGTGCGGGAGGGACGCGGGAATGGCGAAATTCTGGCTGGGTTTCGCGCCGCATATACTCTCTCGTCCCTATTCGGTCACCGCTCGCCACAGAGGACCAGAAAATACCCAAGACACCGGATCTTCACTGGAGGCTCGTCTCCTTCCTCTTCGTCATCGGATCCACGACGTCATCTCCACGGACGGCAAGAGCTCGAGAGTGTCGCCCTGGTCTTCTGTAGTAGCTCGTGTATGTCCTCTCCGAAATCGGATCCGCGGCGTCGTTAGCATGGACGGCAGGAGGAGCTCGACTCCGGCTACTCTTCCTCATCTCCCATGGCGCGGGTAAGCCAGTATGTCTGTCGTAACCAGTAGTGGATAGTTGTGGAGTCGATTAGTAGAACGACAGCCGGTACTAATGCTAGATCCATATTATTAGGATGACAGGATGACTCTGGTCAGACAGACAACAGCACTCATAGTTGTCATTCAGGCATGCATCATACCAGTTTGCAAGATCGTGGTTAGGCGCACTGTGTATCCTCTGGTCACGTATGGTCCTATGTTCGCCCGAGATCAAGAGAGGATGGCTAATCTGGACTACATCTTCAACACAAACGATGTGGAGGCTATGCAAATGTTTCGGATGGGTAGAGGCCCTTTCTATGAACTTGTCAAAGGTTCAGAGAGGGGGCCTTGTTGCAGGATAGCATCCACGCCTCTGTGGAAGAGCAAGTTTGCATGTTTCTTCATGTTGTGGGTCATAATAAGACGTTTAGATGATCCACAACACATTCAGAAGGTCATGTGAGACTATCTCCCGCTATTTTAACCAAGTCTTGTTTGCTATTGGAGAGCTCAGACATAAGATTATAAGGCCACCAAGTGGTCAAACACCACCCAAGATTAAGAGCAACTTCAGATGGTTTCCATATTTCAAGGTGAGCACTACATTCTGTATCTGATTAGAGGCCACGAATGTGTAGGACACAAATTGACTGTTTGTTCATCCATGGCAGGATTGTATTGGCGCCATCGATGCTACTCGTGTCACTTTGATGCATGTAAAATGCATACATGAACTTTGCATTATATTACTTATATTTCAATCATATTTGCATCATATGAGGGTTATATCATTGTTTTATATTGATTTTGGGAATATTTCATGTTTCCCTATTTTTCTGGAATTAACCCTGCACAGGCAGAAAACCCTATTTTCTATATTTTGATGTTTCAGGGACCCAAACGACGTCCAAATGACCTGGAAATTTACGAGCATCAGTTTTTGGAAGGAACAAAGCGTGGGAGCGAAGGAAGCGAACAAGCGGAGGCCCGAGGGCCAAGAGTGGCCCACGCGGCCAGATTCCTTGGCCGCGTGGGACCCATCAACTGGGGCCTCGTGGCTCCGTTGCCGTCGATCTTTTTTCCCGAGCCTCCGTCTTGACCTAAAAACGACTATAAAAAGTCCCCGACGCACTTCGGAAAGAGCGCCGCAGAAACACAGAAACCACGAAACAGAGACCTGGAGTTGCAGATTGGAGGGGGAAAACTCCGGCGGGGCGCTGCCGGCGTGGTCTCCATCTTCTCCAACGACTTCTCCACCGTCTCCATGATGAAGAGGGAGTAGTCCACCCCTGGACTATGGGTTTGTGGAAGTAACTTATGTATCTCTCCTCTCTTGAGCTTCACTAATTAGTACCGTATGAGCTGCTGAACATGATTACGGTCATCTATGTAATACCTTTGTGGTGGATCTTTTATGAGTTAATATATGTTTGAGATTGCAATAGTTTTGTTTCAGTTATGAAAGTAGATGCATATTATGTACCCCGTTCTTGTTTACTTGTTTTGATCAAGCATGTGTATGAGAGCGTGTGAGGGGAACGTGTGCATTAGTTGGAGTAACGGGGGTGGCTAGTGCGGTGAACGTGAGAGAAAGTTCCGCGATCCACTTGGGTTTTTACCTTACTTTGTTGCCTCACTAGGGATAAAGAAAAATACCTTGCTACCGGAGATGTGGGTGTGACCATTGCCACTACTCCATGACTAGATCTAGCATGTTCTTATTTTAACTTCATGTCATGAACTTAATGCTATGCTCTGATTTATCTTAATTACTAAGGTGTTATGATTTAGTTCGCATCTTGGTGGAGTATAAGAGAGATTAATAAACAAAAGATCTCTATGTTAGGACGTGATGCCCATATAATTAGTAACTTGTCATGAAACCTTTTTGTTGCAATCTCATATGTCAATTCTAGTGTTCCATTGTCTACCACTTTATTAAAGAGAGAGTGCATTTGTGAAACCATGAACCCGGTCCATTTTTAATCATAAGAAACACCTTTCCAACAACTTTTATCCACTTTACATTTTCTGCCATTTAAAAATCCGAAAATACAAAAACACTTTTACATCTTGCATTCACAATATAAAACCCAAAAATATCATCCATCATTGTTTCCACCATCCTTGCATATTTATTTATCATCATTGCATATTTATTTACTGTTTTGCATTCATTTTATTTTGATATCATTCTCACACCTTGTGCTTGACAACCACTTGGTGAGGTTGAGGGCCAAAACAATTTACTTTGTTTTGTAGGTTTTCAAGAGAAGGATAAGAAGATAAATCTTTCACTACTGATTCCCCGAGAGTTCGATATTAAACCCTCGAGTCACCCCTCGTGGGGAAAACCGTCTTTCCTATACTACACACTCTGCACTTGGAGTCTCAACCTAACCCATATTCTTTTGACGCAGGTAACTACGTCAAGGGCCATCAAGACAGTTTTCTGGCGCCGTTGCCGGGGAATCATTGCTGTAAAGGTTTATCCAAGGGTATCTCACAACAAAGTCAACTTCATCACCAACTTGTGCAAACACCTAAGCTTGGGGAGGTTGCACCTACGTGAGCATCATCTTATCCATCTTTACCTTCAAAGCATTTTATTTTGTTTTGTTATTGTCTTGCATATCATATTATATTTCGGTTTGCATTTTTATTTTCAGTTTTGCATAAAAAATTAAAAAACACATAAAAACTTGCAAAAATGGGAGAAAGAACTAAGTTGTGTGATTACACAAACACTCCAAATGATCAATTTATTGCTAGGCCCATTGCCACACCTGAGATAAATGCTGATAGTTATGAAGTAAGTCCTAGTTTGTTGAACTTGATAACTAGGGAACAATTTGGCGGTAGTGCTATGGAGGATGCCTCTATGCATCTTCATGATTTTGTTGAAATATGTGACATGCAAAATTTAAAAATGTGGAAAGTGATATTCTAAAACTGAAGTTATTTCCTTTCTCACTTAGAGGAAAAGCTAAAGAGTGGTTGCATTCATTACCTACTGGTAGCATTAATTCTTGGGATGATCTAAAAGAAGCTTTCATTAAGAAATATATCCTCCTGTTAAAATTTTGCAAAATAGAAACAATATTCTTTCTTTTAGGCAAAATGAAAATGAACATGTTGCCATGGCTTGGGATAGGATAAAACTTATGCTTAGAACTTGTCCATCACATGGGGTCAATGAATGGACCATATTACACTCTTTTTACAATGGTCTAAATTACATGTCTAGAAATATTCTTGATTCCGCTGCTGGAGGGCTTTTATGGGAAAAACTATAGTAGAAGCTAAGAACATATTGGAAAGTATTTTGCAAAACTATAGTCAATGGCATACTGATAGAGCACCTAATCCATCTAAGAAAGTAAACTCCATAGAAGAAACAAATGATTTGTCATCTAAAATGGACACTATTCTTGCTTTCATTAATAAACAAAATATTGAAAATGTGCCTTTGCAAGAACTAGTTGGTAATAATCCTGAAAATGTTGATGTTAACTTCATTAGGAACTATGGTAATAATGGGTATGGTAACAACAATTATAATTCCTATAATAAAGCCCCATATGTTCCCAACAACCGTCCTTCTATTCCATATCCTAATGCTAGTGATAATAATTGGAAGCCTATGCCACCACGTAATGATAATTTTGAGGCTAATAAAATTCTTATGGAACAAGTTGCTAGTCATAATACCATGATACAAGAGTTGAATAAGTCTGTTGCTTCTATTAGTTCTGATATTAAAGGCTTACAACTCCAAACTGCAGGACTAGACAAAGCCTTGTCAAAACTAGCTGATAACCAAGCCACTTTATTGAGTATGTCTGCAGGGAAACCACAAGCACCACCTATGGTTGGAATGAATTCTATTAATATTGCTGAAAATGTTCCTCTTACTTTGGAGGAAACTCTTAATGAATTATTGAACTATCCTGAATATTTGTTGCCATTTATGTCTCAACTTGTTGGATTAAAAGAAGAAGTTAACGAAACTGAATATGATGAATCTCTTCTGTTAATTGAGTTAGAGAAAAAAGTTGAGAAGTTAAAATGCTTAGTGAAGTCAAGGAACCATTGCTTGACTTAGAGAATTGTAGCTTGCATGAATTAATATCTATCTTACAAAAATTTGCAAGTGATCCTTCCATTAATGTTAACCAAGCAGGTTTTGGTTCTTATATTGCTAATCATGTTTTAAAAGAAAAGATTGCTAGGTACAACCAAGAAGCTATGATACCACCTAAGCTTGGGGATATATGGATTCCCAAAGTACTAGTAACCATTGGAAAAGAGACACACCATGCTATATTAGATCTAGGATCTAGTGTCTCTGTTTTATCTAAAGAATTATATGAAGTCTTGAATTAAAGAATCTTGAAAAATGCTCTATTGAACTTGCACTTGCTGATGATTCCATTAAACATGCTTTAGGAAAAGTAAGTGATGTTATGGTAGAGTTGCATATGACATTTGTACCTGTTGATTTTCTAATCATGGATATGGGGAATAAAACCTCTAGTCCAATTATTCTTGGAAGACCTTTTCTTCGTACCACAGGTGCTATCATTGATTCAAAAGAAGGGAATGTGAAGTTTCAGTTTCCACACAAGAAGTGCATGGAACACTTCCCAAGGAAGAGGGACACATCAAAGTTCAAGCTCCCTCATGAGCTTCGTCCACAATAAATATCAAGTAAGAAGCCTAGCTACATGGCTATAAAGAAAGCGCTTTACGGGAGGCAACCCGGTTGTTTTTATTTTTGATTTTCTTTGTGTCCTCTTGCTGTAACAAGAGACTTAGTTTTTAGTTTTGTTTCTGGAATTTTTAATAAAGTGCCAAGTTTTACCTATTTTGGTTTGAAAAAGTTGCTATTTGCATTCGGAGATTTTATTCCAGCACGAATCTGTGCACGGTATGATTTTTAATTCCTATTCTGTAACTCCGAATGAGCTGATATTTGAACTGTAGTTGCAACTTTTCATCCTCTGTAAGCATGAATTTTTCAGAATTTTTCGACATATTTAAGTAGGGTAGAAAAATACGTTTTGCTGCTGCTGTTTTTCTGGACAGATTCTGTCCCATTTTGTTTGATGCATTCTTTGAACTTTTAACTTGAATCTTTTTGATCCAATTGAGTTTATAAGTAGGCATACAACATTATACACTTTCTGGACATTCATATGAATTTTTGTTTAAGGATTTTATGCAGCAAGAATTCATTTGTCTATCACTACTAATGTCACCCCACAGAAAAGAAATGGGAGAAACGGTGTTTTGAAGTTTTTTCACAGGGATTAGAGGAGATGCACCAAGAGCTATCCAAGGATGGTGAAGACCATAAGCTTGGGGATGTGAAGACAACCCCACTGGACCAACACACTCTCGGTTTGCACACGTCTAACTTCTGTTTTTCGATCAATGCACTTTATCGCATAAACTTGGAGCGTCTTTTATTTGCTTTTTATTTCGGTTTGATTTTTGTTTGTCTTGAGACCACCACTATCATTTATATATGAGAGAGCTACTGGAAATTTGGGTTGAATTAAGTTGGATGCTATTAAAAGATTGGGAAAGGGATGTTTGAGTTGATTCAAAAAGATACATATAGTTGCATGATTCATATGCTTTTAATGAATATTAATTTGCAAGTGTTTTATCAAGAGCTATCTTTTATTCATGTTTTGATGCTGAATGTTACTTTACTTTGTTTAACATGGATTGGTTAGTTCTATGGACACTTATGCATGCATTTAGACGGTCAACTTTCTCCCTCTTGCTAGCCCAAAAATTCCAACAAGTAAAAACTTGTTTTCCAACACCTTCAACCAAAGTTTTTCCAGTGAGTCCACCATATCTACCTATTAGCTTTATGCTATTCCGAGTATGTTTATCATGTTATTTTGTATTATCTATACTTCTGAATTAAAATGCTTATGTTATTGATTGTTATGGGAAAAGTTGGTTAAAGAGCTCTCACGAACTTGATGCACACCTTACTTTTATTGCACTTAATAAACATGACCCATTGTGATTAAAATTATGAAGTTGTGAGCTTGACAAGAGTCTTGGTTGGGAGTTAGCTCATATGTGCTGTCACATGGCAAGCTTTCAACGTGCTCTTTATATTTTGTTGATATCATGTACTTTTGTTTATGGATGCTTATCATGGTGCCAAATAAATGCGGAAACTTAGTGAGTTTAATGAGTTTGTATAAATGGCTAGAGAGACGCCTGGGCCGCTAATCTAAGCCATGCATCATTCATGGTGGAAATTTACTTACATGCTATGGTGAACCTTCAGTGATGCACCCCACAATAAAAAGCTATACCAATAGTAAATAAAAAGGGTGTGGAGATTGTTCATTTTGTTTGTTTGTCTTGTCATTTTGACATGGGCTTGTTCCATGTCCTGGGACAAGAGGTACCCCAGTTGACGCTCTTGATGACGCTATTATATTACTTACAATGACCTAACTTGAACTTGCTTTTGTGTCCCAAGTTGAGTAACACCGTGGTGTAGGTACTCGTATTCACGGGGCATGAGACATTCAACCCATACTTTGTCAAGCACACTACTCATATTTGCTTTCACTTTAAACTTAACCATTCAAGATGCTATGATAGGGGTAATGAGAGCTTGACACCAATACCACATTGCAAACATTAACTTAAGTAGAAGCATTTGGAAGTTAGATGAAACTTATTCATGTTTTACCTCTACTCATTTATATATCTTTCCAAAGTGTCCACCTTTTATATTCAGATTTATAAGAATACTCTATGACCATTATAGGATGTTTTTACTTTTCATTATGCATACATTTGGTCCATAGTACTTTCTTCTATGTTACACTTTGTGAATTATCATTGAACATCCTTACATTGAATATTTGATATCACTTCATAATCTATCTTGTATATTGCTACTCCTTTGAAGAATGAATCATTTGACTCTATGTAGCAATAGTAATCATCTTTGATATCCTTTGATAGTATTAAATTGCAAAGTCCATGTTAGTTTTATCACCTTCATACTCGAGGACGAGTATAGGTTAAGCTTGGGGATGTTGATGCATGTAAAATGCATACATGAACTTTGCATTATATTACTTATATTTCAATCATATTTGCATCATATAAGGGTTATATCATTGTTTTATATTGATTTTGGGAATATTTCATTGTTTCCCTATTTTTCTGGAATTAACCCTGCACAGGCAGAAAACCCTATTTTCTATATTTTGATGTTTCAGGGACCCAAACGACGTCCAAATGACCTGAAATTTACGAGCATCAGTTTTTGGAAGGAACAAAGCGTGGGAGCGAAGGAAGCGAACAAGCGGAGGCCCGAGGGCCAAGGAGTGGGCCCACGCGGCCAGATTCCTTGGCCGCGTGGGACCCATCAACTGGGCCTCGTGGCTCCGTTGCCGTCGATCTTTTTTCCCGAGCCTCCGTCTTGACCTAAAAACGACTATAAAAATAGTCCCCGACGCACTTCGGAAAGGAGCGCCGCAGAAACACAGAAACCACGAAACAGAGACCTGGAGTTGCAGATTGGAGGGGGAAAACTCCGGCGGGGCGCTGCCGGCGTGGTCTCCATCTTCTCCAACGACTTCTCCACCGTCTCCATGATGAAGAGGGAGTAGTCCACCCCTGGACTATGGGTTTGTGGAAGTAACTTATGTATCTCTCCTCTCTTGAGCTTCACTAATTAGTACCGTATGAGCTGCTGAACATGATTACGGTCATCTATGTAATACCTTTGTGGTGGATCTTTTATGAGTTAATATATGTTTGAGATTGCAATAGTTTTGTTTCAGTTATGAAAGTAGATGCATATTATGTACCCCGTTCTTGTTTACTTGTTTGATCAAGCATGTGTATGAGAGCGTGTGAGGGGGAACGTGTGCATTAGTTGGAGTAACGGGGGTGGCTAGTGCGGTGAACGTGAGAGAAAGTTCCGCGATCCACTTGGGTTTTTACCTTACTTTGTTGCCTCACTAGGGATAAAGAAAAATACCTTGCTACCGGAGATGTGGGTGTGACCATTGCCACTACTCCATGACTAGATCTAGCATGTTCTTATTTTAACTTCATGTCATGAACTTAATGCTATGCTCTGATTTATCTTAATTACTAAGGTGTTATGATTTAGTTCGCATCTTGGTGGAGTATAAGAGAGATTAATAAACAAAAGATCTCTATGTTAGGACGTGATGCCCATATAATTATAACTTGTCATGAAACCTTTTTTTGCAATCTCATATGTCAATTCTAGTGTTCCATTGTCTACCACTTTATTAAAGAGAGAGTGCATTTGTGAAACCATGAACCCGGTCCATTTTTAATCATAAGAAACACCTTTCCAACAACTTTTATCCACTTTACATTTCTGCCATTTAAAAATCCGAAAATACAAAAACACTTTTACATCTTGCATTCACAATAAAAACCCAAAAATATCATCCATCATTGTTTCCACCATCCTTGCATATTTATTTATCATCATTGCATATTTATTTACTGTTTTGCATTCATTTTATTTTGATATCATTCTCACACCTTGTGCTTGACAACCACTTGGTGAGGTTGAGGGCCAAACAATTTACTTTGTTTTGTAGGTTTTCAAGAGAAGGATAAGAAGATAAATCTTTCACTACTGATTCCCCGAGAGTTCGATATTAAACCCTCGAGTCACCCCTCGTGTGGAAAACCGTCTTTCCTATACTACACACTCTACACTTGGAGTCTCAACCTAACCCATATTCTTTTGACGCAGGTAACTACGCCAAGGGCCATCACACTTATAGTGTGTCGAGATCACAGTCTGCAGCATATAGGGGAAGGAAGCACTACACCATCCAGAATATCCTTCTTTTTGTTGCTTTCGATCTGAAGTTCACATATGTGCTAGCAGGTTGGGAGGGATCAGCACATGATGCAACCATTCTAGCTGACAGCATGTCTAGACTTGATGGGATGAGCCTCTCTAAAGGTAAGTTCTACCTTTGAAATGCTGGATATGCATGTCGGACTGGAATTCTGCCATCCTTGCTAAAGACCAGGTACCATCTCCCATATGTGCTAGCAGGAGGAGCTCGACTCCGGCTACTCTCCCTCATCTCCCATGGCGCGGGTAAGCCAGTATATGTGTCGTAACCGGTAGTGGATAGTCTGTGGAGTCGATTTAGTAGAACGACAGCCGGTACTAAAGGTAAGTTCTACCTTCGAAATGCTGTATATGCATGTCGGACTGGAATTCTGCCACCCTTGCTAAAGACCAGGTACCATCTAAATGAGTTCAGTTCAAGGCACGGTCCGCAGAATCCCAAAAAATTGTTCAATCTCAGACACTCTAGTCTTATAGTGACCATAGAAAGAGCATTTGCTGCACTTAAAACATATTCAAAATCCTTGACCAGAAGCCATTCCACCCTTTCAAGACCCAAGTTAAACTAGTTCTTGCCTGTTGCATTTTTCACAACTCGAACTAAGGGTGGGGGATTGATGAAATTTTTCCGTCTGAGTAAGATGTGGCGCCTGACGACCTCGACAAGGGCCATGATGTCCCCCTTGGTGATAGTGAAGCCAAAAGGATGGAGTTGGCTTAGGCAATGTGGGATGACAGATGTGCCGCTAGGATTTAAGATTCAGCAGAGGGAAGACATGACCCATCCCCGTTGGCTATTCTGCGATGCTGCAGGCAACCAAACGATACGCACAAAACTGTGCTAGCGACGCGATGCGGGCTGCCAAACGGCGTGCACAACATGGCCCAGAGGTTGATCTGGCCAGACTAGGCCCTGGCCGGCCTGCCCCCGCGGGGCTCAAATGTTGATGCTGGCTACCAAACGCGCCCCTTACGGTGTTTTGGCGTTGTTCATCTGTGTTGATGCTCTTTCAGTGATAGGCGCTTATTGTGCATAAATTTTGTGAACTCGTCCTATATTCTCGCATGCGAAGATAAAATTTTACATAGACGCCGGTGAGAAACAAGATAAGGATAGCGAGGGGTGGGAGTGTGGGACACAAAAACCAGAAACAAATCAATTTAAGTATAGGGTCTAGAGGTAAAGCGACGTGGCGACAAACGATACGGGAAATGGTGACAAATCTCTCGTGTGTAGCATAAACATCTGCGTGAGACTCCGTTCCAACTACCAAGTGTTGACAATAGGGACAAACAATGGAGATAGCTTATCATCAATTGCGTCCGTACGGATACGATCCATCGATCGATAAGCATAGACATGCATGGGACTAACTAGCAGCCTCTCTGTTTAAAATATTAGAAATGCCGTACGTATAAACCTGCTAAAACGCAAGAGGCTAAGAGCTAACGTATGCGCGCCGGATCCTGACCAAGTACATGCATCACCAACGGTAGTTCACATGCTGAGCTCTCTTCTCCATGTTCTCTCTTTGATTGATCGATTCTGTTGATCATGTCGATCGAGGCCAAATCAATTAGAATATGCAGGTTGTGCGAGTTGTTGCGCACCGGCCGAAGCAGAATTGCTAGTCATAGAACCTAGCCCGTAGCCTCCATGCAGAGACCCAAGGCTGCCCATGTATAAGCTGCTTCCATGGAAGCATAGAGAAGCGTCGCCTAGATGCAGGTGGATCCAGACGATTGAAGCCGTGGTGCATGCAGGAGGTGGAGGCGAGTAGCAAGAGTAAGGCTAGTGAAGTTTACTCGAGGGGTATTTTTGTTGGACCATGTCCTTACGTATAGCTCCCGGTCTTACGGGGCTGATGATCGTTTTACTTGAAGAATTTGCAGGGAAGGACCGAGAAAACAATTAATTAACCAGAAGCCAAATTAAAACACAAGTGTGGCACCAAGTAGCTTTACTTAAGTGTGGGCAAGTTGTGTGGTATAATATCATAGCATCATTTATCGTTGTTGCGTTCCATGGTCATTCACATGGTGTCTGTGTTCGAACATGCGGTAACGTTGAGACAGATGCTTTCTATACCCCGAATATTCGTCAAAACGTTAGTTACACTTGCATGGTCATTCACATGGTCTCTGTGTTAGAACATGTGGTATTAACGTTGAGCAATAACCTCCTGATTAAGGCCGTAACTAAGGAACTCTATATAGGCGTGAGAATCGCCAACTCTTTGAGATACCAAGTAGAATAGTTGCCGATATGAACGAGAGACTGAGACTTGCTAAGAGTCGAGCCCTACGAATTACCCTTGTGTAGTCAGACCCAAAATTAAAACAAACCAATTTAAGTCGGGACTAGATAGATGTAAAACGACTGCGGCGACAAACGACCCAGGAAAGGGTGACAAAATTAGGACTTTTTTATCATCTCTCGTGTCGTGTGTAGCTTGAGATTCCGTACAAGGAGTTGACATTAGGGACAATCGATGATGGAGATAGGCTATCACCAGTTGCGTCCGTACGGATACGATGCATCGATAAGCATAGACGAGGGGCACTTGATAGCCTCTTCTGCTTAAAATACTAGGAAACCCGTACGGGTAAACCTGACAAAACGCAACAGCTAATAGCTAACGTACGCGCCGTGCCTGAGCTAACTCGATCTTGACCAGCTACATGCATCCATGATCGACAGTTAGTTCACATGCTCAGCTCTCTTCCCCCATGTTCTCTTCGATTGACTCTGTTGATCATCTCGATCGAGGCCAAATCTATTAGAATATCTGCAGGTTTTGGTAGTTGATGCGCAGCTGCCAATGTGTAATATAATTCCAGGTTTATCTTCCGAAGAGTACAGTACGAGGTTAATTAAGCGTCTATTCTGAAACACTGATCAGTACAACCACCTCCGCCTTGCACATGTACGTCTGCCATGCGAGATCCAGCGGTTTGAAGTTGAAGCTCAGGTCTCAGATGTATATATTTCACCTATGAGAAAACGGTCCAGAACCCTCGTCCTCCGCTGAGTGATGATTTTGACCTCTCTTTGTCCTCAGCAGGTAGTATCGGCCGCTGTTGTGATGCGATACTACCATGTTACCATAGGTATTCTGGAGGAAACACAAGCATCTTTTCAGTTTTTTATCTATTGTAAATCTCATGTCTTGCAATCTTGCATGCTTGTATATATGCAAGTCTGGTTTTTTTCGTCTACAAATCCTATAGGTACCAAACAGACCATAATATGCTGCTACCAAACCAGTGATTGATACATGCAAATACACCTGGGGCCCACTGATGCTTCTTTCTGCCCATACACCAACAAGCTCATCATGCCATATCCGAAATGGGCCTATAGCACCTTTTCCAAAGCTGGCACGAGCATCCCTTTCCATCGAACTATGCAAAATAGTGCAAACCTTCGGCATGATTTTCATGTATTTTTTGACAAATCTGGCCCTTTTGAGCAACTAAACGCATGTGTGGCCTCTTATCAAAACTATTTTTAAATCTGGCCACTCGAGGTCGGCGCCAAATAGGATGGAGCCGAACTTGTTCAGTTTGACGTCATCCAGAAAGTCTCATAAATTTCCTACGGACTTAAAAGATTTAAAACAGGGGTCGGCGCCATATAGAATGGAGCCGACATGTACAAGGTCGGCTCCATCTTATATGGAGCCGACCTAAGGGGACAGATTTGGAAATAGTTTTGCGGAGAGGCCAGAATTAAGATTAGTTTTGCTTAGAGGCCATTTTTAACAAAAAATACGATTTCCATCCACTCTAAGTGTGATCCACAATGTCTCTCTCCCACCTGATGTATGTAAAGCCTTCCTTTCCATTCTGGCTTCAGATGAGGAAGGGCAATGGGAAAGGTCATGGCCCGGAGAGGATGAGATCCGAATCCACTGCTAGTAGCACAGAAAACCTAGTATAGGTGTGATCCACTAAACGGAACATGGATCATATGATTTTGTACTCCAGTGCTGCGATTACACACTGGCGCGCGCTGCATCAACAACCGGCCTTTGGACTGAGAATCATGGGAAAATAGAGGTGCGAGTAAAAAAAATAAAGAAGACAAAAGACTTGCCATTTTCAGTAACTTAGGAGAAGAGAGTTGGCTGGTTAATAAGTGGAAAACCAGCCTATAACCGGTACAAACACACTCGTCGACCGTCATGAAACACGACCGCACCCTGGCTACCAAACGCAAACCACAAACATCGCTAAAGGCAAGGGTCGCCGACGAGATTGCCCACAAGACTTCACCGAAAAAATAACCACCTAAGCAGACCTCACCGTGGCGGCCTCGAGAAGTCCACGTTGGCCCATGCCAAAGAGATGGCACTCTGCGCAAAAGACCGGTAGCTCATATTCTGAAGACGAGATCTGAAAAGGTCTTCACGATCGGACCACCCCACGCAGGTCATCGTCACCGCTTGAGACACGCTGGTCAGTAGCTCTAGCTTCGTAGAGGGGGAAGTCCAAAGGAAGATGAGTCGGACACGCCGAAACAAAAGGTCGACTAACAAAAGGTCATGCCGCAACCAAAACATTACTCATCACTATCTTCGTCGTCACTCTAGTCACCACACAGAAACCCGCACCCACCACCACACCATCCACTGGTGCCTCCGGGCGATGCACAACTCCAAGGATGATGCCCCAAGGAAGGGGGGCGACGCAGGAGCAACCGCCATCATCTGATACACATATCTAGGGTTTCCCTCAGAGGAAGCGAAGGAAGTGCGGAGCTTCACCTTCGTGATGCCAACAAGAGGGAACGACGCACCGGCGCCGCCAACACCGGCTTTGGCCACCAACCGTGAGCAGGTCTTCACCCGGGTATGCCCCGCACGACCTTCAGTCGCTGCATCGGAACGGCAGGTGCATGTAGATTAGGTATAATCCAGTATTGATACACTTGGTGCAGCTTTATCATGTACCAGTAACTAGAGTAGCTGAATTTATCAATTGTGCTTATTTCCTGTGTGAACCTGGCACATTACAATTCTAAGTTGGAACTATTTGTATAACTTCTAGCTGTATATTGTGGGATGATGTGCGAATCTGAAAATAATGTACGCTTAGGATTCTTATGTCACGCTGATAATAAGTCACCTAGCTACTTATATAATTGGGTATTTTGTACATTTATTTTAGGTTCGACTTGCCGAATGTTGCAGCTGCTCCTCAAGCTCCAGCTATGGTAGCCCGGTAGGGCATCATCACCACTTCGTCGATCACTGTTGTTGTCATCTTTTGGTTAGGCGGCAAAGACCATATGGTGCTATAATTACAAATCGCGGTTTCGCCCCTGCACCGCTACACGCTTTACACACTCAATTTCAGACAGACATTATCCAAGTTCGGTGAGAAACTTCGCAAGAGATCATATCATTGGCAGGAAGAAATAAAAGGGTAAAGATATATCACCTTTTATGGAAACTCTTTCCAGGCTTTTTCAACGATGTACTGTTGGCATATTCCTGATGTCACGTCACCGATCTGCATCCGGATGATCGATCCTACTCAGCTTTATTGTAAAGAAAAAATCGTGCAGTTTACGTTTTCCTATTTGCTGAAAAGGACGTGTCCAGGCATGTGCGGATGCATTTTGTCTGGCTGGAAGGAAGTACGTTGATAACGCATATGCGAGCTACAAAATTACGTTCAGATGTTCTCTTCCCTTCTTTGTTGAGAAGTACACGTTCAGGTTCTCTGGGTAACAAATGATTTGTGACATCACATGGAAACATGCATTGTGCAATCACAAGCTCTTGTGACAAGGATTTTGTAATGATCTTTAATACATATGCCGTGATTCTACATTTAAAATTATAAGTTCCGACTCTGCACATAGAGTTATAAAAAATAATTGGGGATTAATTTGCGACCCCGATGAGGTCTTAGCATGCAACCACACTAGACAAACTGTAGAGTTATAAAAAATAATTGGGGATTAATTTGCGACCCCGATGAGGTCTTAGCATGCAACCACACTAGACAAACTGTATGTTCAAAATTGCTGATTACACCATGTGTTACTGGTACATATACTGCTTACAAGTATATTTTGCTCGGGAAAGGGGCTTGCAATTTTGGATAGTCTGGACGAAATCAAACACTTCTTACTTTGTGGGCCATTCTGTAGAAAACGGTGAACGGCTATGTTTTAGATGGACACACGGCTGAGAGATGGTCCACTAAAGACTGTTTCTTGCCCTAAAAAAAAACTAAAGACTGTTTCTCTTCCCCATTCACGATCTGCCCGAACTCTATGATTCATGTCAAAGGCATTCCACTCGACGAGGAGCATGTTATTTTCCTGTGCTCTTGAATCTCCAAGTTTCCCTTAGTTTAAGCATAACATGCTAATATTGCATGAACACATTAGTAAATTTAACCAACAAAATCGACCTCGTATGTATCCAGGATATCAAAAGAATGCAGCTCTAATCGCTCAAGAAATGCAACAAGCACAAATTCCGCCTTTTATGGATTCAAAGATTCTTTCGCAAAACAATCCATCATTTTCTGGTTCATCAGTTCTATGATGAAAAGTACAGTGTCTTCGTATGACCTACACCATGTTTCTATACAGACATGGTATTAATTGGCCTCGTATTTCCAGCACAAAGATGAGGTCAGAAATTGCATACCGAGCACAAACACGGTATCAAACAGCAGATACATGTATACAACCCGCATCTAATGCCCTAACTATTGTAAAGATGACATACAAAATCTACAGCATGCACCTAAAGACCCAACGACATGAACATAAGAACAAGCGGTCGGGTGCATACAGTCCGTGTGGAAACTATGCAAGTCCAAGTTTAATGTCTAGGGTACGAAATTTAGAAATTGCAGATAGTTCCTCATTTGCACATAATAATGATCAAATTTTGTATCCTGGAGTAACGCTTCTCATCTCACCACACCTCAGTTTTAGACTGCAGACAGGAGCCCACGGATTTCAACGGTATAACTTCAGCTCAGTCAAGGTGTGGGAAACGTAGATTCAAAGGGTTTGTAATGAGGCCAACCTTGTAAGTATACTCAATTTTCGTCAGTGATGTATGTTGTCTACAGGAAGTACCTCAATTATGACTCCGAGCTTTCACCTACGGATGATTCTGGTTTGGTGTCGGCATTTTCAGGATGTTTGTTTGCATTGCTCGTGCTGATAACGTTCTCTGATATGCTAGCATTCGTCATATCAAGGACAAAAGAGGAAGGTGCTAACTCTTCCCCACAGTCCTTACTATCCTTCACAGAATTTTCATTACCGGTTGATACCGTGTCCCTGCCCCTCTTAAACTCTTCAGCCACCCCATCTGAAGGATTGCTCAAAATGCTTCTTGAATCGTCTCCACAAGCTATATTTCCATCAAGGCCATCTCCCTCGGACCTTCGAGCTCCTCCAAAAATACCGTTGTTCTCTTCACTTGATGGATCGGTGCCCTCATCTGGTAAGTCAAGGCCATCATCCTTTCTTTCTTCAGAACCAAACTGGTTGTCATGATCCTGCTGGAAGTCCGTGCCCTCATCTGGTAAGTCAAGGTCATCATCCTTTCTTTCTTCAGAACCAAACGGGTTGTCATGATCCTGCTGCAATTCGCTCCTTATCTCTTCGTTCGTCACAACATGAGCCGATGGCTCGAAGCAATCAACTGCTGGATGTCTTGGGACTTTCTCATCATCTTCACACGACGAATCTAGGGATTCCATCTTGGCCTGTGGCTCAGGTGTGGAGCACTCTGAAGCAGAGGGTTCCTCAAATACGGTATCAACAGATTTTCTGCCTTCCATTGCATCAGCTGCAGCGTCCGTATCACAAATGTCTTCATTATTTCCCTGAGGGGTCTGTTCTTGATGAGAACTTGCAACAAAACCATGTTCCGGAATAGGTGAAACAACTATATCAGAATCTGCAGTATCCTTCACAGCAGTTGCTGGAAGAGACTGGAAAGTGTCCCAATCATCATCCCAGTCATCATCACTGACTTCATTTCCATCCTTCTCTTCAACTACATCAGCACAAGACACTATGGCTATTGACCCAGGTTTATTACTTGTACTATCCTGAACATTCTGCTCTGACTGTGCACTTGTATTTATCGGCACCATTATCTGACCATGGCTGACTGAAGCTCGGATCATGTCCTACAATAAAAAGCGACAGCATGGGGTATTTTAAGATGCAAGAATGCAGGTAATTTACTGTCAAACACAACAGAAATGCCCAAACCCACATCCCATCAAAAGAAAGCAGCATCGGAGCTGGATATTTAGCACAAAGGTCACAGGTGAAAACTTCCCACCGCACTCGCATGACAAGCATGGATGGCAAGATGACAAAATCTTTAAAAGCCATCAGGATCTAAAAGGTGTACAAATTCCATGCGATGCATGCCAGGCAGCAAATACTAATGCACAATACCTGAAGTTCCTGCCTTTTTGTAGGTGGTGCTGAAAGCATTACATCTTTGATCTGTATGGCGGCTGATGGAATCTGAATAAAATGAGCGAACAACTTCTTGGAGATGGTATTTACTTCAGTAAGTTCCTGAAAGGAATCGGCTTAGACAAACATTAACAACCCCAGACTCAATAGTGTATGCCCTGATCACATGATGAAAAACTGGGAAAAAATATTGATTTGTTACCTGTGAAGCATTATCACTGGACAAATGAAAAACCATCAGTAAGGCATCCAGCAGAAGTATTGTGGACTCTTGCTGGTATTCTGTGAATGTACTAGCGTGTGGAAGAGGAAAAGCAATTTCAAACAATCATCAATAATGTTGACAGATTCCTTGCTTGAACAATTCTGGAGAAAGAAAGTTGTCAGAGAATGCCATCTGATTCTGTAGAAATGTTAATAATGAAAAAACAAATCAAGCTACCAAACAGTACCTTCAATGCAGTATGCATCAAATAAAACACATCTTCTAGTAATTCCCCAAGTAACATCATAAAAGATTGTGTCTTTGTTTGTGAAACTTCAGTTAGCTCTCTCTGCGCACAAGTTTTCAGCACGTGTATCCCCAGCATTTGAACCTGCTTATTTAAACCCTCATGTTAGATGCTAACACAAATTAAAATGTTAGGTGCACATACTAGGAAAAAGCCAGTTATATACCTGCAAGTTGTTGCTACAAAGTGATCCCCGAATAACGTGTATGCAATGCCTAAAGCTGTCCCACATGTGCACATCATTCTTAGTACCATTTTCAGCAAGATATCCAATCTCATAAACAAGTTTTGCAAGAGCAATGAGTTCTCCGAGACAAAAAAATAGTATCTTCGCCAACAGCCTGTAGGAATCAGAAATCTTGTTTTCCAGCATTGAAATCCTATTATCACATTCTGTACACAAGTATGCCACCAGGCTAACCAAAGCTCCTAAGGCAACAGTTGGATTGCTGTATGCATCACCTGGTTCGACTCTTTCTACAAAAAAGAAGTCATTATATTTATAGAATCATTTTTGGTCCGCATTTTCAGGCAGATAAGTTTAAAGCTGCCATTTCATTTTGGCAAGATTATGATTTTGGTATATCTGGCGAACATACATACACGCATCTCATATTTGATTCTCAGACTAGTTTGACCAGTTACCAATGGTTTACTGAACATTGAGAGGGTACAGAAAAGACTTCCATTAATTTCCAAAGAGAAGATTAGATACTTATTATGTTCCAAGGCAATTCTTAAATGTGCTTATTTTTAAAGACACTAGGAAAATGTTCGGTTGAGGAAAGTAGATCATCAGCACCTAATTCAAGAACAGTGTAAGATGGTACCTCTGAAAGACTTCTTCATGAAAGGCAAGACACTTTGCAGAAAGGAGATGATATTTGACAAGCATATATCAGTTGAGACTAATTGAAAGGATTGGTATGATGTGGATAGTAGCACCACAATCAGCTTCCACAAATGCTGCCACATGAATCAGGCTGTTAGATTTCATACATCACAAAAACCCTTCGAAAGGTAACACGGCAATTTTACACTAGATAGAATCAAGGATATTAGCTCAGGTTGCCTCGTATGTCTACCTTATTTTTCATTCGACAGCCCATAGTCTCACTTGCAAATGATATTTCAGGAAGCAATGTGCTACTTGACCTTTCCTGAGAACTTCCGTCCCTGTTGCAGTGAGAGAGAAAAGGAACAATTGACAATGTTATCTCAAAGGAACAAAGGGAATAATCAGGAGCACAGAATATGAGATTTGGAGTTAAGTGCATCACAATGAGAATTACCTTTGAAGTATCACGGCAAGACAATGAGAGTATAACTCCAACGCAACAAAAACAAAGTCTTCTACCTCAAAAAACTTGTCAGGGCAGAATCTGATAATCTTCAGGAGGAAACAATAGTTAGCGAAGTATCCATGATTATTTTAAGTAACAAAGGTGCAATGTTCCCACAAGATTTTTAGCACACGTGAATAAATGATGAAGATGTTATACTGTATTTCTGATGCAAAAGCCACAAGTCTATGTGTTGATAGATACAGTTAAATAGATTGTCACATGCAATCGGTGGATGAAATGCGATCTGTAACGCTTCACGCAAGCCATCACTCAGAGTGGTGTAGCTGCTTGAATAGTAAACAGCAGTCTGGCGACATTCAGCACCTTGTCATTGAACACAGCAACATTTCCATGCTCCCAAATCCACAACACGGATACCATGGTAGAGGGGCGACACCTACCCGTTGCGCACTGTGAACGCGCTGTGGGACTTGAATCTCCACCACTCTACAAAGTCATCTCCAACCCCAGGCGGCTGTGCAGTGGACTGAATACACAACAGAACCTCATGTCAAAGCTGCCACTATAAGGAGCAATGGATCAAGAGATAAGTCGAGGGAGTCCAGTCCGTCAAAGCAAAGAGGCTCGGCCAGGTCTTCCTCACTGCAGTCAAACGGAGTGGTGGTGCACTTCACAAGGTTTGTATGCAGCCCCGCGGCTTGGACAAATAATGCCAATAGTGCATTGATCATTAAGAAGTCCTGATGTGGAGGGCAGCAGAAGGCAACCACATCCTGGTCATGGGCATATGATATAGTGCAACCTACCTGCAACACACCAAGTGCCACAATTGGCCCAATGACAAGATCGAGAGTCAAAGCCCTCCATGATAAGGTGAACACGCTCCTCCCTATGTGTGATCTCGGCACCCCTTTGAATGGCTTGCTACTTCATTACGATACCTTGTGTATATGTAGGTACGACCTTCATGAAGATCCCCAAGGAAGTGACGAAGATGGACAAGAGACGAGCCAAGGAGAAGAGGATGGAGACCAAGCTCCAGTAAGCAGTACTACTGCCGGCAACCAGCGGTACTACCGCCGACCTCCAGATGACCGTGCTGGAGCCGACGACGCTCCAAGCGGCACGGTACTACCGCTAGTCCCAGGACCCGGTACTACCGACCGAGCTACTACCACCGCTACCGCCAGCTCTGAAAACACTTCTGTAGTTCACCGTAGCGACCACGTACTACCGCCAGCAATCGATGTAAAATAAATTCGAAGTGTGCCACGGTACTACTGCCAGTGCCTAGAGGTACTACCGCCCCTTACCAGGAGCGGTACTACCACTGCACACTCCAGGATTCGGGCTGAAGCCCATGTAAACCTCCCCAACTTACCCTTTCGTCCACTAGACTATAAATAGCCCTCCTCTGCCTAGGGTTAGGGTTAGATAAGATATGAATTGACTTTGTTGAGCTTTGCTCCTACTTTTCCCATGTGGAATCAAGACTTCTTCTTAGATTCATCTATTGAGTTGTATCAAGACCTCTTCTAGTAGCTTCTACTTGCCAATCTTTCTCTCGTGGATTCTATTGGGCCGGTGGACTGACCGGTGAGAGAAACGGTTTCAATTGAGAGTGAGATTGGCTTGGGTCTTGAGAATCGGGGGCTACCCTCGGGGCCGGTTACCGATTGATCTACCTTTGCAGGTTTTGCTAGTTATCTTACCTTGCCCTTCGTTTTCCCCTTTGTTCTTCGCATGTCTCTACCATTGGCTTCTGGTTTCCCAATTTACATCATAAACGGTTGCCCTTTTTGGTGATTTTCTAACAAACTTGAACTTATTAAGTTTCATGCACCAACCAGTTGAACCAATGTCCAAACTGATGGAGAAGGTTGGGCAATCCACATATACTTCAACACCTCCTCTCACATGTGTCTGCTAAGGCCTAAACATGGACAGAAAGAGGGCAGGTAGTTTCTTATCTAAATTGTGAAAGCCGGGATTTGAACCCAAAACCTCTGCTCGAATACTGTATTAAATTTCACGCACCAACCAGTAGAACCAAAAGTCTCATTTTCTTCCTTTGCATTCTCACATGTACTAATCAACATGTATCGTCAAGCGTATTATGCAATGAGGATAGAGTGCTCATATTCAGAACCAGAAAAAATGATGGGCAATGAATTGTGATTGGTAGATCAAAATGGATTGGATACCTTAGCACCAATGTTACATTACCTGTGAGAACAGAGATACAATAGAAGCACCTGAGCAATCAGCATATGTTAGAGCCTGCATTGAGAGAAATTGGGAACATAAGAATAGTTTTGAGAAGGGTACAACACAATTCTTGAAAACTTACAGCTAAACAAAATTATAAAGTAGTAACACACCTATTGGAATCTTATTGAAGTCTACATAGTAATTATTTCTGAGAAGGCTTAGTGAAAGATTACAGTTGGAGCATTGAAGTATTTGTGTTACATAATGAGTACCAATGTTAAGGGTGTAAGTGTGTTAGTTATAGTCTTAGCCCCATATTCCGTTTCCTGGATTGGTATGTACTTGTACTACTGTCTATTGGCACATTAATCCAGAAAATAATATTGTGTTGTGCAACATATGCCCATTTCACATGCTCCTCTTACCAAGGAGGCGGCAAATCTGAGAATAGTTAAACAATTATATTAGCCATATCATATCCATACTTAATGACATACTGGTATATTACAACTACTCAGCCTCATTGAAGTAGGTGTAGATAGTCGAGATATACTACTACACGCTAGATTTCCTCAATGAACTGACGTTGTGTAACAACACTTCCCAGGAATGGCTTGACACGAATACAGTCTCTAACTTGCTAAAGAAAGTGATCCCAATTAACGATGAAAGTGGGATGGGCTCACCCGCCAAATCCGCCTCCCATCCTGCCAGCAGAACAAGCTTAACCCGTTTGTGGCGCCCTGAATAGTATTGGCGGGATAAGTGGTGTGCCCGTTTGTCCCGCCAAGCATGCATGACGTGACCACTGCAGTTTTGGGCCCGTTGCACATGCTGGCATGCGGTTGGTTAATTAGTGGGTCCCGTGGTACCCGCCTGCCCACTTTCTAATGTCCCGATAGTCCCATTTAGTTCTGGCAGGTCAGAACTGGCGGGTCAGAGTTGGTCAGCGCATACCCGCGCCGCTTGCAATGTTAATCCCAATCGTTGACTGCCTAAACTGAACTGGAATCTTTCCCTAACAATATAGTCTCTATACCTAATTTTATTTTATCCCTAGTTCAATCCTAGCTGTAGGCTGCTAGACACCTCATGTGCGTGCCTATCACCTCATAACATTCTTCATTGTAAAGAATGGTGCTTTGTGATCGCTCAAATTTAATACAATATGGGGCTGACCCTTACAGAAAACTGACATCAATCAAGTCCCGTGGGATGTGTATTCGATCTATCTGATCTCTACGAGCAACGCTAGAGGAATCCACTATCAAGTCTTCTTCAATTCAATCTATCTTCAGTGGAAGTGCTGCTCATCAGACCTGAATAAAATTGTATTGGATGGTCCGGCAAATAAAAAAAGGTATAGCCCTATATGACCTAGATAAGATAAGCTCAGGATGACCTCGAGTGTTACACACACGACTAGGTCTATATGAGGTTAGATTAGATAAGATAAACTCAGGTTGACCTTGAGTGTAATACACGGCAAACAATGCTAAGCTTAGCATTTGAAGCATAAAGCAAACCAAAGCCTGGTATGGCCATACAGCCATTTCACACTGAGATGGCTTCAGTAGTCCCCAGTTTTCAGTTGTTCCCTAGCACTAAGATTTACACGACTATTAGGAAGCTCGACTAACTCAAAAAGTTGAAAGAAATATACTTTAAAAAATAACTAAAGAACCATCGTACCAATTAATTGTGTATATACACTTCTCAACTGATGTATACCTTAACACTATGCTTGGATTCTCATCATGATTCAAGAATACAAGCAAACATCTTATATTAACATAGCACCCTTACTGAAATGGCGGTTAACAAGTTTCATAGCATAAAAAACACAACAGAGTGCACTGACCTGGAGGAGTTCCTGGCAAGTATCCACTGAAAGGAAATCCTTGCTGAAAAAGACTTCAGTTGTGAGGGACAATAACACAGGTAAGACCTGATCACATGGCCTTGGATTATCTAATCCATGGAAAACAATGTCCCCAAACTTTTTCTCTTTGCTACAGTCCAGCTTCATTTTTACAGAAGTATTCACCGTTGATTGGCGTGCATGAAATAGCACAAGGACTGATAGTCCCCAGAGAAATTGGAAATCACTTAGTTCCAACTTTACCATACTACGTCCAGCAATAAATGTGTGTTGATGCACATCTTCAGAATCATTCGCACCAAACTCCAAAGGAGCTGCATCAAGAGCTGTTGCCTGAAGAATTAGAGCCCAAACTTCGTCAAGATACTTCTGTACCTTCGACGAGACCAATAATGACTGAATTCCATCAAGGAATGGCTTGTGCTGTAAAAAGAAGACAATATAAGTACATAATCATAGGAGTGCAGCAACTGGAAATTGATGGATGGTCTCACATTAATTCTCGGGTGCAAGCCAAAGCTTATAGACATGTAATCTTTGAGGGATCCAACCCAATATTTTCCCAATAGCGTTGAGCTATTTTCAAGTAAAGGTGCTAACTGCTGATGTTCATCAGGAACATTTTCCTTTTCCCTCAAGAATTGATAGGTGTAACATTTTACTGCAGCATGTGCAGTAAGAAGGCGCACTTTGATCTATAAGATTACACAGCATAAATCAGAAACTATGACAGTACCAGATACCCAAAACAAAAATGGAATAGATGTATCACTATATAAGACAATCTAGGGAAAGTACCTTACACACAACCCAGTCAGCAAAAGATGGGTAAAAAAGGTCCTCTATGTCACTTAGTGGACGGGATATTAGCAAAAACAAACGATTGAGGGCTACTCTATCCCCACCAATGATGCTGCTTGTCATAACCTGGTGTTAATGAACATATTTGTTTATCAAGGGAAAAACTATCAGTATTTGAGGTGTGCAACATCAAAGAGAAAGAATAGCAATTATTTCAGCATAGACCTTTCACCTTTGTAGCAAGTTCAAGGCCAGCCTCCAAGAGAAGCGGGCCAGAAGCAGTACTTATTGCCAGTTTAATAGCAGAAACAAACTGAGCCTGCATTTTCAAGTACGCAACAGTGGGTCAGTGGTATTAAACAATCGGTTGATTACATGACTAATCATATCAACATAACTAATCTTTATCACCATTTGTAAGCTTTAAGTTCTCTTTTGCTCAAAACTGGTATTAGGAAGTGAGGAGATCACAGTATCACCTGAAATTGTTCCAACAAGATATGTCCAGGAAATTCAGGATCCCCTGCCATGCCAAACTAGAAATAAAAATACAAGACTCAGTAACAGAGCAAACAGGGGAATCAGTGAAATAATTAAATCATAGGAACAGATGTACCGGACAAAAAATAATAAGATAATTTAAAATCTCTCTTCAATACTCAATATGCCCAAGTGGAACAATTATAAGGACTACCACAAGATTTGTGCAAGCAACAATGCGGCTTCATTATTGCATGATACCAGACTAGAGTTATCAAGTGCCAAAACCATTTCAGAACACATGCACACATTATCTCAGGGCATTTTAATGGCAAGAAATATGGTCCACAAGCCATGACCAATTCTTTCTTATTCAAATTCAAGTTACAGAATTTGCCTTAAAATAGCTACGAAAAGTGAGTGGTTGTTGCATGAATAAATTATGTATTTATGTCAAGGAATTATATCTTTGGAAGAGCTGAGCTACCTTGTCCATAATCAAACATAAAAGCTGCACGCCTATCGGTTGCATGCCTTCAAACTGCCCAGTACTTATCTGCCATGCAAATGAAGTTGTCAGCATTAAATTGGCAATTTGACTTGGAGCTTCTTCAGATAATTCAATGTTCTAGATGTAGAATCTGTTCATCTTTAGACCTGATACGAAAGCGAAACCAAATCCTGCAGCTTAAGTATGAGCCAATCATCTGACAAGTAAGTTCCTTTAGCTATTGCACTCCTTGCCAACAAGAGATCAAAATGAGCTGGTTCTGTTCCAACTGCAACCGGTACATGGCTAACACATCTGTTTCATAAAAAAAAAGTACTGATGATGAGTGAGAAACAAAAAAAAATGACATTGTATCTTCAGATTTTGGACTTGATAGAAGCAAAAGTAATATACATCGCAGACATACTCTGCTGCGAAAACCCTGGTGCGGTATCTGAGGTGTTTATTTCTTCGAGAAAACTGACTCACTATAGGAGCAGACGAGTGCACTTGTTCCTGCTTCGGGCCGGAAATCATATTATCTTCATCTGCTCCATACTGCATATCATTCTCATCTGTACTGTAAACAGAATCATGTCCAGAACTACTCAGACCTTCACTTGTAACTGATGTCGCAAGAACCTGAATGGTATAAAAAATATCAATAAGTCTACCAACCCCAAAGCTTAGTTTTCCCTCCTGAAGAATTATGTACTACCTTGATGAACTAATAAATAATAGATGCATTATGAATGTACCAAAAAGTCAACAATCTACCGTTCAGTTAGTTAGAATATACAATCACGATGCAATTCAACAAAGTCAGGGCAAGAAAATGTTCAGGCATATATTACCAAAAGCCTATTGCCAGTGTGCATGTAAATAGGAAGATAGGTATGCAGAAAAAAGATGGTATAAAGCTACAATTATATAGTATGGAACATGCTAGTCAAGAGAACCTACAGGAATTTGCATGTAAATGTTTTGACAAGAGGAACAGTATGACATATAGATATGATATCTGCACTTGACATGGAATATTAGAATTGATAACTGGAACGTTTAAGAACACGATATGTGTCATTCCGAGCAATTATGGTGATGCATGCACGTGTTTTTGGTGGGAACAAACTAACATGGACAAGTTTAAGTTCTACATTAATACAAAAAAATAGGAACTAAACAAAAGAAATTGAAGTGCAATGCAATGCAAAGCCTATTAAACATACCATTTTACGCAGAACGGCTAACCACCGAGATGGACGTAGTGGACATGATGTATACAATAAGCGGATAATAGTCGCCCGAACCAGTGTTGCTATTCTACACCATTAAAATTAATCCCATTACACAACTCATAAGAACTTTTCACAATAGAAAATTATATTACATTTTGCACTTTCACAAAAACTACATAAATAGATCTCTTAACCAATAAGTGTCAGCAACTAACACAATGTACAACCACTGAATGAAAGGTGGTACAATGTATAATATAATGGTGGTAAGAAGCTACAGGTGGGTGCTGAAATATGACATCTTGGCACCTAATAATCCCGCACCACATTACAGTTGTACACTTGTAACACTCCACTTTACGTTGGTAAATGATAATATAATGCTGGTAAGAAGCTACAGATGGGTGCCAAAATATGTCATGTTGGCACCTTATAATGGGCCTACTGGCACACTGCTAAATATGACAATTTCAGTCATGGCATCTTTTTGTTATGCAGCAAAAGGACAGCATCACAGCATGGTGATGCATCCGCAGGCAGTAACATATATTAACACCAAGATGGAAAGTTAAACCATAATTTTACGATTAATACTAACTGGCATACTCAAAAACAACAAACTTTTATGTTCGAGCAACCAAAAAATGGACCAAACATTTATGAACTCAGTGGGTAAACCTTTTCATCAAAGGTAAATAATATAGATATACCACAGATGAAAAACGGTAGTAACATACTCAGAGTCAGTTTCCCCGTCAAGCATACTGAACAGATTCTCTTCAATGTTCTCATTGATCATTGCAGCCTGACAGAGAAGACACAGCAGCAAATAAGACAAGTAAACTATAATTTTGAGGGATTCTTCCACAACAGAAATTTCTGGCTATTAACTGCATGCATTTTTACCATAAAGATTTCAGACAATAATTATGGAAAAACATCAAAGTGGTCATTCAATTTTATTCAAGTGGAAGAGCTGTAATTGATTAAGAACTAGCTTTCCATCAAACTTATATAAGAATGTTATCAGTGACACATCAATCTGAAAAATATAATAAAATGATAAAATTTCACATTTAACTGCAAAAAATCAGATCTTCCTGCATTAAAAGTTAATGACATCCAAAATAGCAGAACTGGCAGTGATTACTGAGTGCTGACCCACATACTACTACTGGATTATTGCTTTACTAGGAGCCCATCAATGAATATCTTCCAGAATTATCAATAGTTTAAACAGTTTGTCTTGAAAAAAAAATGCATGCACAGGTAGCCTTTACATCAACATAAGAAAAATCTGTATGACAAATGCAGTCAGAAATAAATCCTCATTTCCATGCTATGTACAAAAACTGGAAACTTTTTGTACCTGCATGCAAATGATACTAGAGACTGACAGGTATTTGGACTGCGGTACTAAAATATGGTGTTTTGCATGCCTTACCGGGTCTCTATCAATCAGATGGCGCAGTGTCGACACTGCCAGATACCTATGGCTTGGCTGTCATAAAAGTAGGCCATGGTGAGGGAAAGATATGGTCATATCGAAGTAAATATCTACAGCATCGACAACATGTATAAAAAAAGGAAATGATAACAAGAAAGTAAATAATTACAGCACCACTTACCTGTCTTGAGTAAAGCGTCGGGACAAGACTTTGAACATGGGAATGCACAGGAACAGCTTGAGGAGCAAAAAGAACAAGCTGTTGAGCAAACCGAACTGATCTGCATTACATATGGCAGAAAATACTTTGAGAACTACAGCCAAATCTGACCTCTCCTAACCAACTGATTGTTGAAGAAAATGAAATTATTTTATTCATTACTTACTCCAGAAGTGTAGCCGTTTCGTTCGAGGAGCTTATCTCTGCAATCACAGACTGAACTAAAAAGCGTGAGTTGCATGAGCAACCCTCTCTAGAAATAAAAGGGACAAAAATAGCTGCAAGTTCATGTCTTTTAAAGACAGTAAGTGATCCCTCTGTTACTGCCATTCTAGCAACATGCACGAAAGCTCAGGCATAAGGTAGAATGACCAAGATAATCTTTCGCATAGCTACAGTCAGTAGTTCTCTTTACGGCAAACATGAAACATGTGCATGTGCATCTCAAGTTAGGATGGCATGTATCTAATAGCAAAACTAAGAGGCTAGAGTGACATGTGTTTATAAATAAGACAGTAATTATTAGCAGGAAGCAAGATCCGATGGAAAATAGGACGGATATTTTTCTTGAATCAAGATTACAGGAAGATATTAAAGTGAAAATTGTCCAACCTTGCAGCGTGAAAAGAATATGCTACCCGGAGCAAGTTCGGGACCAAGAACTGCCACTATTGCATTGATAAGATGGCCTATTTCCTGTCTAAAATCCACATATCCATTTTCTTCTAATAGAAGAATTTCCATAGCAAGGAAAAGTGTTCCCTGTGTATCAGATATCAAAGCACCCATTACAGATTAACAATCAGCAGTACAAGGATACAATTATTTAATCACTGTGACCAAATAAAGACATAAAACATGATATTAAAGGTAGGCCTGTTGGGTTGGTGCCTAACATGCCACACTTCGCTAAACCGCAAGTTAAGCTAGATTGACTTAGTCCCCCATTTGGTTCAAAGCTGCACTTGTGTAAGTTTCTTTTCCTACAACCTAGGTCTCACCACTGACTCAGAAAAGTGTGGAAAAATTCCTTTGGTTTTGGCAAGGGTGGTGATCATTTTGATCGCCTAGCCTTAGGGCTGTTTGGCAAAAAAAAAGTGTGGCAATTATTGGCAACCTTAGGGGCTGTTCGGTTTGGAGACTAGGTTTGTCAAGCCTAAGCTTAGGCTCACCACAGTTTCTTACGTATGTGTATGGTTGGTCGCTGTAGTTGTGGCCACCCAACTTCATACTTATGGCCCATCGGTCAGACAACTTTTGGACAAAATTTACCATGAGTGTGGCGCTGAACTTTCTTTTCTTGCTCATTTTTTGTGGCAAGCCACACTCTACCTACACGCAGGTGTGGCAATGTCAGCTTTGAACCAAACATGTCCCTGTTACACCAACCAAACATACCCTAATTCCAAGAAACTGACATTTTTTTATCTGTGTGAAGACTTGCTTCTACACAGGATGCTTTGATGCATCTGTTGAATTTCATCGAAGCACGCCTCCTGATTAAGTATCCAGGGATGCCTTGCAGTAAAGGGAAATTGTTTTACCTAGGTGGCACAGTTATGATGCTAAACATGTAGATCATGTTGCTGTCAAATAGGATAATACTGAACAAAATTCAGGACCAAGCCAGCAGCAAGGAACACAATTAATAGGAAGGATCCCTGTAGTGTTTCTCTTGTGATAGAAAATGGTGAACGCTATAATACTTGCATTTTATACCTCTATGTAAGGAGAGATGTTTAACGAAAATGTACTTAACACTGGTGTTGTTATATAAATTTTCACACTATGAATAGAACAGTGTAGATACTTTATGAAAAAGATTCGAGGTGTGTATGAAGATGATACAATCTCAAAGGAAACTAACAATACTTTTCACTTTTCACCTATGCAAGGCTGTCACATTACAAGATTTTGCACATGAGAATCTAATGAGAAGGTAACGACTAATACTAACTAAGACAGTGTAAGTACTAACTAAGCAGTGTATAACCCACTTCCAGACATTTGTAAAGGTTGACTCACGCAACTCATGGTTCTATAAGAGGTGCTTATGCAGCTTAGTAAATAAGAATGCACCAGACTAATACCTGAACTTGGGAGACATAAGACAAGCCAGCAGCTTCAATGGTCAAGAGAAGAGCATGGAGTGACCACAGCTGCAGGTTACAATTAGAACTCTTACTCAAATGAGACAGCGAGCTCACAGTTGGAGTAACCAAAGTAGATAATGCCATTCCCCCTGCACTGCACCAACAAAAGGTACATTACGCCATTACGGCAATGACCTCCAAAAGTCCACATGTCAAACATACCCACACTAGTACAAATACTTCCACATGCTAGAGAGCTAGTGCGTATAAAGTGTTGGAGTATCAGTTAGTGTAATAGTAGTGTCCTAGGAGAGTCTAGATTATTCCAGGGAGTGTTAGTCTGAGTTAGTATCCTACAAGACTCTAGAGTATTCTAGTGTACAGTTGAGATGTAAATATAAGTTGAGCTATATATATAAGAGGGTGTGGAGGTCCAAGGGATCTGCCCATCCAGAAATTTCCCCCAAAACAACTACATGGTATCAGAGCCGTGGTGCTCCTGAGAGGTGGCAATGGTGATAGCGCAGGGCTGCTCTGCTGTGGCCTAAGGTGAGGAAGGGGGCGCGTGGTCCTGGTGGTGGCCGGTGTGAATCAGCGGCTTGTGGAGGAGCTCCAGGCGACCAGGTGGGCAGTGTAGGCAGGGGCAGCTGCCTCAACCAGAGAGGTGCTGGCAGGCAGAGGTGTGGCTGCTTAGAATCTGAGGTTTCGGTGGCGGCGGCCGGCAGTGCGCGTGCGGCCAGAGAGGTAGTAGTGCTGCAGCAGATTGGAAGCCAGTGGCCGTCTCTTGTACGTGGCTGGTTTGGTTTTGCCGTGGAAGGTTCCTGTTGAGGAGGAGTAGAGGAGGCGCGCTGAGACGGTGTGTCCTAGGTGTAGATCCTACAGAAGGCTACTACAGAAGGTTCCTGTTGGTAGGCAGCACATTGGTGGAGCAACAGAGGAGCTGCGGGTGCCGTGTAGGGAGGTCACACGGCAGGGAGGAGCAAGGTTGGCTGAGCTGCTACTGTGGGAATTAAAAAAGGGAGAGAACAGGCAGCTGCTGTTTCTGGCCTGAAGACTGAAGAGTAAAGATAACAAAGAAGAGCGCAGCAAGTGGTGCGGTTGTTTACTGTGTGAGCTGAGAGCTGCAGTAACCTGATATCCAGTGATGGAAGAGAGTCAAGATATTGAGCAATTGCTTGACAAATTGGCTGAACTGTTGAAGGCAAAAATCAAAGACAAACTAACTTTGACGGCACAAGGATCAAATGAGATGCTTGAAGTCTCAGCCAAAGAGTTCGAGAAAATGAGACAATCATTCGAGAATGCAGAAAGTTCCAAATCGAGTGGGAAAACAACAATTCTCGGTAATTTTGTGAATCTTGCTCAAACCCAAAAAGCATCTCAAATCAGGCTCCTTCAAATGAAGTTTCTAGTACAAATTGGATACTAGATTCGGGAGCGTCGGCACATGTCACAGGTAGGTGGAGTGAGTTTGCATCCTATACTCCACATCCACCCATGCATAAAGAGACCATCCAAACAGCCGATGGAACTTATCAACCTGTCGAAGGGGTCGGCACAGTGAAATGCACTCCGTCAATTACATTGTCTTCGGTCTTATATGCTCCATCATTTCCAGTTAGTTTGGTGTCTATGAGCTCCTTGGTTGATGATATTGATTGTCGAATCATTGCTGATCGATACAATTGCATAATTGAGGAGAGGTCAACAGGAAGGAGGATTGGGTTTGGTGTCAGGCATAAGGGACTATGGTACTTGGATAGACGAGAAATAGATGATGCATTATGCACCGCCCTGATGGTTGCTGCAGGAGATGATGAAGCAAAGGTAATGCTCCAACATTGTCGATTGGGCCATATATCGTTTGATGCTATGACTAAGATATTTCCTGAAGAAATGAAGAAGGTAGATAAAGACAAACTTGTGTGTGATGCATGTGAGTATGGAAAACACACAAGAACATCATATGTGAGTCGTGGACTCCGGAGTACATTGCCCTTCATGTTGATTCACTCTGATGTGTGGACTTCTCCAGTGGTTTCTATTAGTGGAATGAAGTATTTTGTCACCTTCATTGATTGTCACTCCCGAATGACTTGGATATATCTCATGAAACAAAAGAGTGAGGTGCTTAATTGTTTCAAGGACTTCCATGCGTATATCCAAAATCGTTTTAGTACTGGTATTCAAACTATCAGGACGGACAATGGGACAGAGTATGTGAACAATGAATTTGGCAAATTTCTATCGGAAAAAGGAATACTTCATCAAACTTCGTGTCCTGATACTTCTCCACAGAATGGAGTAGCTGAAAGGAAGAACCGGCATCTGCTTGAGGTAGCTCGATCACTTATGTTTACAATGAATGTGCCTAAATTCTTATGGAGTGAAGCGGTTATGACTGCTACTTATCTCATCAACCGGATGCCATCAAGAGTGCTTGGGATGAAAACTCCATACGAAATGGTCTATGGTAAAAATGAATTCATTGTTCCGCCAAAGGTCTTCGGGTGTACGTGCTTTGTTAGAGACCATAGACCTTCGGTGGGAAAATTGGATCCACGTGCTGTGAAGTGCATCTTCATTGGATACTCATCTGGACAGAAGGGCTACAAGTGTTGGAGTCCTAGTGAACGGAGAACATTTGTGAGCATGGATATGACATTCAGAGAATCTGAACCCTTCTATGGAGAAAAGACGGATCTCAGCTCGTTATTTGACTTTGACTCTTCTAGCACAAGTGATGCTAGTCGAGAGGGGGAGAGTGAATCTTTAATAACAAAGGAGGATGAACCATCGAGAGTTGTGGATGGTTCAATGCCATGTCCGATGAGTGAAGAGAAATGGAGAAAGCCAAATGAGGAACAAAATTTTAAGGTGTATACACGGAGACAACCTACGGGTGAAGAGAGATGGAGAAAACCAAACGAGGAAGAAAATTTGAGGGTGTATACAAGGAGACAACATACAGGTGAAGAGAGATGGAAAAAACCAAATGAGGAAGAAAATTTAAGGGTGTATACGAGGAGGCAACCACAACATCAACAACAAGCTCGAACAAATGGTGAGGTCCAATTGCAGGGGGAGCAAAATCAACAACAACAGATTCCAGTGGTCGACGAACTTGACCCAGATGAGAGTGAGCCACGTGTCATTGATGACTCACTGAATTTGCCAATTGCCTTGAGGAAAGAACCACGAGCTACAACAGGAAAGTCTCGTGAAAGGTACGGTTTTGAGCATGATATTGCAAACTATGTGTCATATGACTTATTGTCACCCGGGTATAGAGCCTTTGTTGCTTCATTGCAATCTGTGGTAATCCCAAGAGATTGGAAAGCAGCAAAACAAGACCCAAAGTGGCATGAGGCCATGTTGGAGGAAATGAAAGCTCTTGAGAAGAACAAGACATGGGATCTTGTTTCTCTTCCAGCAGGGAAAAGGCCAGTTACTTGCAAATGGGTGTATACCGTGAAGCAAACACCCGAAGGAAAAATAGAACGATACAAGGCGAGGTTGGTGGCAAGAGGTTACAGTCAAACTTATGGGATTGACTATGACGAGACATTTGCACCCGTTGCAAAGATGAGTACAGTAAGAACTCTTATTTCTTGTGCTGCTAATTTTGGTTGGCCATTGCATCAGTTGGATGTGAAAAATGCATTCTTGCATGGTGATCTTGAGGAGGAAGTCTACATGGAAATTCCACCTGGCTTTAGTACATCTCAAACCCATGGAAAGGTCCTTAGGTTGAGAAAGTCGTTGTATGGGCTTAAACAATCTCCACGAGCATGGTTTGATCGATTTCGTCGTGCTATGTGTGGTATGGGATACAAACAATGCAATGGTGATCACACTGTCTTCTACCGCCACTCAGAACGGCACATCACGATTCTTGCTGTGTATGTGGATGATATCATTATCACTGGGGATGATATTGTTGAGATGGCACAACTAAAGCAGAAGTTGAGTAAAGAGTTTGAGGTTAAGGACCTTGGACAACTGAGGTACTTCCTAGGCATTGAGATTGCAAGGTCCCCCAAAGGGATAGTTCTATCGCAGCGAAAGTATGTCTTGGACCTCCTTAGTGATACAGGAATGCTTGGGTGTCGAGCTGCTGCAACTCCTATTGAGCAAAATCATCAATTGTGTGCGCAATCTGGAGATCCCGTAGATAGAGAGAGATACCAACGACTTGTAGGTCGACTCATCTACTTGTGCCACACTAGACCTGATATATCATATGCGGTGAGTGTGGTTAGCCGCTACATGCATGACCCAAGAAGTGAGCATTTAGAAGCAGCACACCGAATTTTGCGCTATCTAAAAGGGAGTCCTGGAAGAGGTTTATGGTTCAAGGCTAATGGAAACTTGAATCTAGAGGGGTATTGTGATGCCGATTGGGCTAGTTGCCTTGATGATAGAAGGTCAACATCTGGTTTTTGTGTCTTTGTTGGAGGAAACTTAGTATCTTGGCGGAGCAAGAAGCAGTCGGTGGTCTCCCGATCTACGGCAGAAGCAGAATATAGAGCAATGTCCGTTTGTTTGAGTGAGATGCTATGGATGAAAGGCCTCTTATCAGAGTTAAGGCTTCTAAGGAAAGGACCATTGAAGCTTTGGTGTGATAACAAGTCAGCAATCAACATTGCAAATAATCCAGTTCAGCATGACCGAACGAAGCATGTGGAGATAGATCGGTTTTTCATCAAAGAACGGCTTGATGAGGGAACATTGAAGCTAAGTCATGTAACTTCTGCAGAACAATTAGCTGATTGCCTAACAAAGGGGTTAGGACCAAAAGAGTGTTTGTCGTCTTGTAACAAGATGGGGATGATAGATATCTATCACCCATCTTGAGGGGGAGTGTTGGAGTATCAGTTAGTGTAATAGTAGTGTCCTAGGAGAGTCTAGATTATTCCAGGGAGTGTTAGTCTGAGTTAGTATCCTACAAGACTCTAGAGTATTCTAGTGTACAGTTGAGATGTAAATATAAGTTGAGCTATATATATAAGAGGGTGTGGAGGTCCAAGGGATCTGCCCATCCAGAAATTTCCCCCAAAACAACTACATAAAGGAAAGCATGGGCGGGAGTTTAGGAATTGAGACAAAAAATTACTATACTAAATTGCCTAATTTTCGCATTTTCCTTCTTACTTTTCGTCCAAGCTCCGGTAATGAAGGCAAGTATGGTGCTGACCACAAGCATGCCCACTTCTACTCAATGAGGCCATGTAGCGTGTACTGGTGTGATTTTGTTTTTACACAGGTCGCAGGGTGTTAATTAGGGTTTTAGTTATTAGATTTTCATGCGAGATAGTTAGTATTTAGCCATGATTGTTCTCTGGTTTTGTATTAGTTGTTTTTTTAAAACTGGGTGTTGGGGACACAAAGAGAAGGTATCACGACCACTCACCAACTAAGTATTTAAACTAGTACAGAAACAAATTGAACTACAAATTACAACAGTGGGATGATTTGGGCTTCGCATGTATGCGCCTTCAAGCTAGCTCAAAATCCAGCCTGGCCAAGCTGGCTTTTGGCCCATCCATACTTATGCAACACAAATGACTAGATAGTGTACAACATGCAATTCTAAACATTTCAAAGTAAGGTGGACTTATTAGGGCAGGTCTACACCGCGACAAAATACTTCCACATACACACTTGTACTGTAGAGCCTGGACTGTCCACTATAGGGAGGGGAAGAATCAATACAATAAGCACAACTCACATTCGATGAATGCAGCCCAGTGAAAGTGCAACCGATGCTGTATAGCTCAGATCTACTGGTGTTATCAGCTCCCCAAGAAGGGAACGAGCCTAGCCAATCAAAAAACACTTACATTAGTATAGAGTTTAGAAAAATGAGAAATACTCCCTCCCTTCCAAAATATAAGATGTTTTACCTTTTGTCCATATTCACATGCACACAAGTGTATCTAGACATATTTCATGTGTAGATTCACTCATTTTAGAATGCATGTAGACAACATGTGTAATACTTAAAACATCTTATATTTAGGAACGGAGGGAGTATATCTGAGGGCAGGGAGAAGAAATGTACAATCTCATCCAGATCAAGCCTCGAGAGTATAAATTACATAACAAAAGGGAAACATACAAAAATTTGCTCAAACGCGATCGATCAAGAAGTGACATCAAAGAAACAAGTGTCCAGTGCTAGAAAACTGAATAACAATAAAGGCATTTGAATGGCATTTCATTCACAGATACTAGTTTTATATCCTGCACACGAGCGCTTCAAGCTGCTAATGGTTCATGAAACAAGATGCCTAAACCCATGCATTTATATGCACACAGACTGCCAAAAAGAGGGAGCTTGAATCATTCAGATTTGCATGGCCTCACACACATATGGAGGTAATTATTGGTATTTTATATAAAATTTCAAAGTCAACAAAGCAGATAAATATTATGCTGACAGATATTAAGAGCAAAAGTATAATAAGGACGAACCATTCTTGCGTGAATATATCATTCCCAGTACGTGCTAGTAAACCAAGACCCTCACACGCTGCCCGTCGTTGCGCTATAGAAATTTCACTCTCCACTAGGATGCCCTGATGCAGTGATCATGTAAAATTCGAAGAGAGGGGCAGGGATGAGGATCATAATTTTGAAGGTGTAAAATAGCGTGTACCAATTACCTTGAATATAGATTGGACCATACTAAATATATCAGTTGGCAATGATTGAGCACCACGTAAAGTCAGTAACTCCTGAATAGATAGCACCATAATATCAAAGTTAAGAAAATGCATCAGATTGCTTGCGCTCAGTTTATAACAAATATTAGAAGTACCTTTAGCCCTGACAATAGAGCAACACAAGCATTTGAAACAAGAAACATATACCAGGAGTACTTCTTCCCAGCCTTCAGGCACTGGTCAAGATTGTTCAGGAGTCTTATCTTCACAGTGTTGTCCTGTAAATAGTCATATGAACAAACAACAATAAGGAATCATATGACAACGAGGCAGAATTCTCAAGTTAAAATGAATGAATCCCAGAAGTTACGAATGCACCTGACATGCAAAGATAGAACCATAGCAAAGAAGCATCTGATTAACCAGCATTTTGCTAACTGATTCTGGCTTCAATAAGAAAAAGAAACATAAATTAGCCCACTCAGAATGTGCACCTGACTATAGAAAGTCAATGGTATCCATGTGTCGACAGTAAGATGCTTAATTGAAGTTTGACATAATTTATTAAAGGAAGCTATTGGTGAGTTAGTTAATATCTGATCAGCAACACTGGAAAGATTATCCCAGTTAAAAAAATAACTTCCGTGCGTAACTCATAAGTGGTCATAGCTAAGACTAACTTGATATAATATATCGTTAATCTGCAATCCTCACATGGGATGATATTTTTTTCCTGTCTATACTTCGCACAATTTTGTTGAAATAAAGATGAGCAGTTAAAGGAAGAAATAGTACTCCTATTGATATTCAGAATGGTAGTATACCCTCAATAGAGCATCTAAAGGGGTTCTTAGGCGCACGCAACTTAATTAGTTAGCAATTGCTTCTCTTGCAAAAGGGAAGAACAAAATAAAATCATTGCTTACATTGTACTTTCTAGGTATAAAATCATTTAATATTCTTATCTACTAATGCTAAGTTAGTTCCTTCCTGAACCAGTTATTGTATTTACAACTGGACAAGAGTGTTACTTCTCAGTCTGGATCAATAGTATCATTGTTTTAAGCAAGCATAAACATAAAGAAAGATGGCTGAGCATTCAGAAGATAATTACTTGAGGAAAGTTGCCGATTTCATCATCCCACACACATGGTAGAAATCCATCAACACCACCATCAAAAGCCCGTAGTTCATCCTCAAATGAGTCCCTGACAACAAATAAACCATCACATAGATAAAAAGAAGGTAGTAGAATCAGCTGTACTTCACATCGAGACCCATAATTGACACGCTACCTTCCAGGTATCCACGGGCCCAACGAAGCATCTCTCTTGTCTAACAGAAACTTCAAGCATGAGCTTTCTTCCCATCCAGAAGGGTCACTAGTTCCACCAGCCAGAATGTCAATAAACAGAACAAAAGGCGAGTAAAGCAATATTGCAGAATGAGCAAATAGAAAGGAATATTTGGTTGACAAAAGCTAAAGATGAACTACAAGATTGAAGTGTTTTAAGTTTTCGAGCACGCCAAGGAGGACCAGTACTGCAACTATATGTAAACTACAGAAGTTCATGTAGGCAGGTTCCATCATGAAGCGTACGTGAAAATAGCATTTCAATAAAGTAAATTCAGAAGCCAGAATTGCTTAAGACCGGAATATTACAGTATTGCCGAATCATCCAGGGTTTTAGAAAATAAAACTTGTACAGCACAATAATATCTAAATATTTGCAGTGCTAAGGAGTAAGGACAAAACAGTTATGCACATTGCGCTGTAGCAGAGTCCCAGAAGCGTTTCCTCAGGGTGTTCATTGCAGTTCAAGTATGCCTGGCAGACCAACTGAAGTCTCTCTTGGGCAATAAGATACATGATTGGGTAGAATGAAATCCTAGTTGAAGAATTCTTAGTAGTAAAGTACATCCTAGTTGAACAATTCTGAGTAGTTGAATGCCTAGATATTAAAAGGTTTAATTGCACAAACTTTAGTAGACAAACTGAAACAACAAAACAAGTTTGACCAATAGATCGCAAAAAATTAAGTTGAGGGCCTTGCAGCAGTATAATGTTCCCAAGCAATGACGAGGGGTTTTTGAATGTGGTATGATAGCAGGTGTTGATGCTCATTATATTTACTAATTAAACCATGTTATTCAAAATAAACCACCTGAATGGGCTTGAACACAGCTGCAGCAATTGCTCGTGCTCCGATTTATAAACCATCGGACTGGAAAGGGACTGATATGCCATCAATGTTCTAGTTGTGAAGAGGTTCAGTGCAGACTTCAGATTTGGCAGTTGCTTAGTGCTCAACGAAGATATCAGGGATAAAGCTCTGCATCATACAGCTTGAAACTTAGCCACCATAAAATACACATTATAAAGTCTTAAATAGGAATTCAGCAGTAAATTTTACGCACCCACCAAGGTAGGCCAGCACAGGGTTAAGCAGGATTCCGCCATTGGCAGTTGCGATGAGTGGAGAAACAAAACTTTTTATGAACGCAGTAAGTGCCTCGATTGCAACCGACAAAACGCTGCAGCAAACAAGCTAACAGATCAGAGAATCTCTCATTAACTGAAAGAAACAAATAAATAAATAAAACTGTAGCAATGAACAGATATGCAGGAGTCATCTTATGTAAATTTTGTCTTCATCTTTACGTTCTTATTTATCTATAAAACCAATGTGAACCACAACCACGGCTTCATCACACTCTTGCCAATGAAACGTGATGCTACGGACTTAACTTTAGGCTGATTCATGTCCTGGGCAAGCTGCTTGCCAAGGTCATCACAATGCACCTGGCACCGAAGCTGTTGCTGCCGGAAGACTTAATGTGCTTTCATTGCGACAGTTTCGCACTCATAGTCCTTGAGGATTAAATATACGCACGCCATGATCAGCTGGATATTAATTTGGGCCTTCGACTCAGTCTTGTGGCCATTTCTCTTCAAGACCCTGTCCCACCTCAGCTTTGGCCATCGTTGCCTCGAACCGATCGACATCGCAATGGAGAGCCAGTCCAGCCAATCAGGCAAGGAGCTTGGTCCCATCGCATCACGTCTCGGGTTACTGACTTCCCCATCACTTACCTTGGCATCCCCCTCAGCATCACGAAGCTTGGTGGCACCGCTCTCCATCCCCTTGACAGATCACATGGTAGATCGCTTGCCCAAGTGGAAAGCTCGATGCTAACAAAGGTTGGTCGACTCGTTCTTGTCCAGGCAATGCTTTTCCGCTATCCCTTTCCATCAGCTTTAGGCCAGACAAAAAGGTCGACCCCAGGTTTCTTACGAAGGGGGCACGACAATGAGCCATTTGTGTCCCTCTCAAGTTTGGTAACCTCGGTGTGCTGATCTTCGGCAGATGGGCATGTCCCTTTGATTTGTGTTGACAATGGCAATTGCCCACAAACGACACCAAAAAAACGGGCGCCATTTTGGCATGCAGTTCACATCCTCGGAAAAGGTGTTTTACGCTTCCACATCCTCAGTCCTCGGTGATGAGCACTCTGCCCTTTCCTCGGAGAACATATTGATCGATGGCAACAAGGTGACTGAGCTCGCACCTGAGATCATCGCATGCATAGGCACGTCATCGCGCAAGGGCTTGTTGGGCGGTCCTGTGTCCAGGGCTTGAAGCGCACACGACTGGGTTCAATATGTGGAGACAGGGCAGGCAGTGAGCATGGTCAAACTCTGCGAACGAGGTGTGTTTGCGTGGACTACAAACGGCAAGTAGAGATGCAAGTGGGTCACCATTGGAGTACCCTCCGACCCTACTTAGTTCAAACAAATGAACTAGTTTTTGAAAGGTGACGTGACTTTGGAATTTTAGTTCACTTGATTGTACTAAGTAGGGTCGGAGGGTACCCTAATGGTGACCCACTTGCATCTCTAACAAAAAGTACACCCTGTGTTATTGCTATGCGGTATTATCCAGGGATTCAGTTCTCTCCAGTTCATCAGAGCTAAATTGTGCTTCCGCTCTCCTAACCGGGTGGAATTCTTCATGTGGCTGGCACGTCAAGAGCATGGTTTTAAAGGCGTCCGCCTAGGCGTCTAAGGCGTCCGCCTAGGCGTCAAGGCGCCCCCCCTCCGCCTTGGAAAAACGACCGCCTTATGCGCCTAGGCGCCTAAAGCGTCCGCCTAGGCGCCAAGGCGCCCCCACTTCGCCTTAGGACGCCTTAACGCCTTAAAAACCATGGTCAAGAGTCAATACTATTGCTGGTGCAGCCTGGCCTGCCACAGACGACCAGCTTGCTATGCAAGTATGCAGCCAAGCACCAGAAAGATGTGCCATCTTCTTGCGGATTGCGTCTGCTCCCGTCAACATTGGCAGGAGATCCTAGGTTAGATCAGGTCCACTAGACAGCCACCTGGACTGGGGAGGACTTTGTGTCTTTATCAACTGGAGGAAGCAACTAAGTACTTGTTGGCTACGGCAAAGAGATAAGGAAGGCGTCGTTGATCCTCCTGACTGCTTGGCTGATCTGGAAGCAACACTTCGTGTGAGATTCAACGGAGGGCACTCTATGTATGCTTGACAAGATCAAGGCCGAGGCTTGGTCTTGGTCTGCAGGTGGCATCATGCCATCACCAGCTTGTTGGCCCGGTCGCTGGCTTAGAACTTTGGCGTGTCGGGTCGGGTGTGCCTTTTCTAAGGCCTGTATATCAAACATTCCCTTCCTAAAAATGCAACGAGAAGCGGAAATTCTGTTTTTTCTCAAAAGTAAGATAGGAAATGTGAACTTGAATCTGAACAGATGGAACAACTTTGGATGGTGATCAAGGCAGATTGGGCACTCGCTAGGAAGAAACACACAAGTATAATTGTATAATTGGAATGGCAAGTATCTGTGAAATTCATGTTAAGAGATATATGCTTTTTCCATTTAAAGGATGTGATATTCACAATTATATAAAGGGTTTTGTGTATATTTCCACATGTACTTAGTTGTGGCTAGGGACTACTCCTATAGAAAAGGAGGCAGACTATTAAGATCATTATTCCTCATAAGCAGTGAATAACCAGAAGTTCTAGTTTCACCCTTCTTCCGCAAAAGGCTTAAGACCTTCAGGGAAGAGTGCTGCCAGCAGCTAGATGAGGGTGAAATCCCTACACAAGACTGCCCTACCTTCCCTCTTCAGACCCTTGCCCAACTATGCACGTCACAACTTGGTATCAAGCAAAAAAATCAAGGAAGAAACAGAAGTACCAAAGTTGCAAAGTTATATGTGGGTTGGAAAGGCATGAACATCCAGTAAGCTAGTGAACGGTATCTATTAAAAGATGGTGCATAAAGTTATTATCAAACTATATATGTTAACTAACAAAACATGCAATCCATATGTAGTTGGTGAAACGAACCGCAGTTCTGATGTCCAATCCTGTATATGACTAAGATACGACTCAGGATTTCCAGTAAAAGGGCTAGCCCATAGCAAAAGAACATCAAACACCTGATCTTCCAGCTCCTGTGTACATACCAAGAAAAAGAATCATCACAATGTAAGTTTTATAGCAATTTATTTGCATGAGACACAAAGACATTATCTGCAGTACCTCTTTTGGCATGGATGCTAAAAGAGAGGCTAAGAGCAACCAACCAGCTTCACGCTCTGCGGTAGCAGCCACTGGATTTCGGCTGAAGCCATTAAGCATCTTTTTGGACAGCTCAAGTACGGACTTGGGCAGCCTGCAGATTTATTGATAGGAAAAATAACAAAATTTTATACATATGATGGTCAAATCATCAAAAAATAAAGAGCATTAATTTTTCAGGCAGAATTTCCATTAACAGAAGGTTGGACATATAAACCACAAACGGCAAATGGGAGTTGTCTCGTCCATTCTAAATGTGATTTCAATGCATGTTGGTAGACCGTTAAGAATGCATATGAGAGATATGTGGACATACAAAAATACATCCAAAAAAACGTAGGCACAACCTGGCATCACATACCATTTGCATGCCAAATATATGTTCTGATTTCAGAATGTTTGAGCATTTATTTATCCATTGTTTCTACTTTGTCACATGAATCACACGGAACGTTGTGTACAAACTACAGAGCGTAAAGGTAGATACTAGTATGTTACTTTCACAAATTATTTGTGTTGTGCTGGAAGGGTCTCTGATACGGGCATCAAGCTATCAACAGGTGAACTTGCTGATACCGACAATTTGATACAACAATATGACCCAGTAAAATTTCACGAAGTATGAATGCTTTTCGGAGAGATATGAGAGCATGCAACACACTATCCAAAAGAACATCGGTGCAACCCGGCATTGAAAACAGTTAGCCCCACCAAATCACAGTGCCAAAGACCCAAACAAGAACTTGGATCTATGCTCTATTTTTAAACAAATCTAGGAATACAGCAGCAAGCTGTTGTAACACCACCTTACGAGGCAAATTTCTACTCAAAATGTTATGAAGATGTATAGTAGTGAAAACTGAAAACAATGTTGGCAGCATGCAAACTACAGCCATATAAACGAATAATAATAAAAATGAATGAATGCCCTTTCACGAGTAGGGAAAAGAAAGAATACACATACTTCAGAAAGATATGTTTGACCAAAAGATACGCCCACTTTAATTTACAATCAGTGATTACAACCAAGAAAACATCACAAAGTACAATGATGAAATGAACCTTGCAGGGTAACCAAGAAGTAGCTTCGGTGAGATCGCGACGAGAGCAGCTAATACAGTAGCCTGACCATGTAGCGAATCAAGCTCATGGTTCAGATTTTTACCCTGCTTTAAGTAAAAAAATTAAGAAGGTAGATGTTAAAGGAGTTAAAGTGTAGTATGAATAGGTGATGCCAAATACAGTATAACTGGCAATAATAAATATAAAGAAAGTCGCTGACAAACATAATACCCTAAAAACACTACTCCCTCCGATCCATAATAAGTGTCACAGTAACAACGACACTTATTATGGATCGGAGGGAGTACATACTATGTTACAGAACTAGTGCCATCTTATCCCATAAGAATTTTAAGTCAGGACTAGATCACCAGTTTACTCAAAAAAGGACTAGATCACTGAACTTGAGTAAAAAAACAAGTGTACAAGACTGTGCCTGTCAGTGCTGCAAGTACTATGCTCTAGTCTTACAAGTACTTATAATGCTGTATGCACGGTGCATTGCACTGCTTGCCCCTTGTGAGACAGCAGGACGTGATTATGAAGCTTCAACACGGATCGATTCTTAAGACTGTAACATGTTAGAAAGTAACTGCAACATCGTTTGACTCCACATTTTAAAGAATGACTATTAGATACATATTTTTTTGTAAATATAGCAGAACTCATTGCTCCCACTATATGACAGCAAAACAGATAGACATGCTGCAGGTGCACACTTCCAACAATATTTGAGTATTCTCATTTCAGCAGCCTTCTCTGAGATGTCGAAGCTCTATGCTAATTTGGTACTAAAACGCATACACCCCTCTGGAAATGTACTGCTTGGGCATATGTTGTTTATTAAGATAAAGACTAAAAGAGATATTCCGCAATCGGGATAGGGAATACAACTTGCAAGCATAGGAAATTACTGGGCCAATACTAGAAATACAGATCTCAACTAGCTGGACAACCGCTCACATCCCTAATTGTAGCAAGTGCATGGAACACAACAAACAAGCGCTTCATTATACCTTATCAAATGACAAAGTCTCTCTGAGAGCGTGTAATGTTGTAATGCCATATGAAACTAGACCACCAACACATGTAGGATCAACTTCCGCTAAAGCACGCAATGTTAAAGCTGCCTCGACACGAACCTATAAAATGTCAAAAGAAGATATTAGGCTTGCTCAACCACTTAATACAACATACCCAAAAGAACAATAGTAGCATAAATTGACAAATAACAGAAAAGGTAACCATGGCTTTAGTTCATTTCAAGAAGAAGAAACTGTACAATAGAAACTGAAAAGATACAGCAACAGCAGGCTGTACCAAAATGACTGCCACTATATTCAGCTTTCAGTTTACTCATTAAAAGAAATGTTGCAGAATATGAAAGAAGATCAGAGTAAGGCTCAGTTTTCCTCAGTACTCAGCAAGATCAACAGATCATGCAACAACAACCAGCAAGTAGGTCATAAGCTATCGTGCCCATGTATAAAGAACAGATTGGCAAACTATGTAATGCAATCAGAACGATGAATAGTAGCACCAGAAGTGAAGCACATATGTGTGGTTTGTTCAACATCAATGGTTTACTATTTCACTGGTGTTGACAGAAAAAACAGTTGCAAAACACGACAATGTACTCCAGATAGAGTAACATATGACAAGTAATATGGCAATGACACAAGCAAGTGGATCTGTGCTTATGATATTACATGGTTATTTAGTCACCCAATATATATCCCTGAAAGTTATTATCATAACTGTGAGGCTTTTTTAGTTAGCTACATGTATTTAATCATAAGATTTCACAGCCCATGTTTTATGGCAGAGATTATGAGAAAAACATAATGCGTTCATGTACTTATGAATTTAAGAATACACAAAATGGCAATCCCAGGAAATCTATTTTGTAACATACATTCGCTGAAGAGTGAGATAGTGCTGCAACAACTGTGTTATCAAGAACATCCTTAAATTCAGATGGAACCTGCATGAAGAAACATGTGTGATGTTACTGAAGTATGCATAGCATTGACACGGAAATAGAAAATTAGCTCAGTACTCTGACAAAGATGTATAAACTGGAAACGTCATTGCTTGATAGTTACTCCCTCCGTTCTTAAATATAAGCCTTTTTAGCTTTTTCTTGATTCGTACGTATCTAGACGTATTTTAGTGTGTTGATTCACTCATTTCAGTCCGTATTTAGTCCACACTGAAGTGGTCAAAACATCTTATAATTTGGAACGGAGAGAGTATATATGAGGCCCGGGAGCCACATGTGGGTAACTCACTGGATCGCATTTTCCAACTCAATGATCTCTATGATGGTACTGAGCAATGGCCCATAAATAGATAAACAATAAAGGATTTTACTTTTGCTAAGAGAGGGTAAAATCATAATACATGCTAAAATTAACTGGAAATGCACAAAGTATGCCAATCGGTTGAGTTATCACAATCAAAGCTGCAAATTGAACAGGAAAAAAATATGCATAATACACAATTCTTTTGCGTACAAATACCTCTCCCAAGCTTCTCAAGAGGTAAGATAGAATGCGGAATGTTGCCACTGTCGTCGGAGCAGTATAATTTGAAGACTCCAACTGCACTCAACAATACACACAAATGATGCAACAATATTAACTAAGATATTTTTTGTACTTTTCAGCCCAAGATCGAAGCTACCTAACCTTTCTTCCAAGAAATACCAAAAAATCCCGCTGTGTCGGCTCAGTCATCTGGTCAGCAAAACCAACTCGGAGGATATATAGCACACATGCCTGGGAATTTAGATATAAGAGCAATAAGAACCTTTACACTAAGGGAATTGGAGTGGGATAACATTTTTATTCCCAGTATTTGATATTCTGCATTCTTAACAAACAAAATTATAACCCATACTAGTTTAGGCTAAGCGGAAACGAGCATCAAACTGCTGGGCTTCTTACTAAGCGCAAGTTCAACTTTTTGCGTCAAATTTCTGTCATCTAGAGGTGAACTTGTGCCATGTCACAACATTTCTAGGCAACTCCTGAGCTGCCTCAATCCGTTCTCAAAAAAAATCTAACGAATTGATAAATCATGTGGAAAAAAGTCTCTCTTGTAAACGGCATATTTGCACAATACAGCAAATTAAACATGATGAGAATTCATGGTTGAAAAAATCTTAATACAGAGTTCAAAACTTCAAACCAAAATTGACAAGGGGGCTATAAATGGCATATTTGCACAATACAGCAAATTAAACATGATGTGAATTCATGGTTGAAAAAATCTTAATACAGAGTTCAAAACTTCAAACCAAAATTGACAAGGGGGCTACCAGTGCACGTGGATCAGGAGCACCATTCCCTTGGAGAATTTCCATCACCTGGGCGGCATAGTTTTGAAGTTCGCTATCTAAGGTGCCGTACTTCATATGGATCATCTGCAGCACATAATATTGTTAATGGTGTGAAGTATGAATGCACTGCAAAACCTAGTAAGACTAATTTGTGAGTTCAGGTAAATTTAGAAGAAATGAGATGTTGAATCGTTCTAATTCAATAGGAGGACCTTTTGTGAGCAAGTGAAATGACAATACCTACGAGAACTAGGTACTCTTTCTTTTTTTACTCAAGAAGAAAGGCACCGATTTTAAGTTGACTGAGATCGCAGTGATGGGATTGTACATTCATTCCCCCACCCAAGCGAGGATCAGTTCCTAATTCAGTAAGACAACAACCTAACAATTAAAAGATATATATAATTAAAGTTGAGATGGCTGGTGATGCCAACCTTAGGGTGGAAATGAATAGCAACAATCCTTTGAAAGTGTACTACTCAAACCTTTGAAGTGTTCATACTTGATAATCAGTTCGGTACATTTGTACACATAAGATAATTTAACGGAAAGGTTCTATTAGGAGTCTAAGCCCACTTCAGCTTTAAAGTTATATCTTTGCGCATATATGCCCGTACCTTGTGGTATTCTCACTTGAAAGTTTTGAGTAATTTTTTTTTGTTTAGTTATTTTATAGCGCATAGTAAATCATTATTATACTCTTGTTTGATAAACTTTGTCATCTTACTATTCCTACTATAATTACGTGATTTTTCTTTTACAGCCTTTGTGTTTGCTTCATACTGAAGCTAGCAAAAAATTACCTGCAAAAAGAACACCCATGATAGAGACAAACCAATCCGGAGTTTCTTTGCATTGGCTCCATTTGCTGCAATAGGAAAACAAGGAACATTGCAGTGAATGGACATAAGCATGGATTATCACCTAAGTCATACAATGTCCAGGATTTTTTCTCTCAAACACGAAACTGAAGAAGGCGCCAAGAAGATGAAAGTACAGCAAGCCAAAAGAGAAACAAAAACAGAAGAAAAGAAACACCTAGTGTAACACCTAAGCCACTCCAAGGCTGTCAGTAGATACTCGTTGTTGCTCTCTATCTCTAGACTGGCCCCACAGCCAACACAAATATTTCCAGTGCACTTTGTCCTCAGTCGCCCTAGGGAAACTTTCGGGAGGTCATCCATCCCAAATTGCTCCCGGCCAAGCACGCTTAACTGAGATGTTCTTAGGAGATGAGCTTCCGGAAAAGAAGATGCATCTTGTGAGTATGGGTAGTGCTACCAATCCTTTTAAGCCTTGGGCAAGGATGTCACGCCTAGGCCCACAACAAAACAAAATCAATTGAAGAAAAAAGGCTGAGAACCTAGAAAACCTTACAGAACTGAAACTACAGCTATACCTCGGCCTAATAGCCATCTTGGGACCTAGATATATCCAAGCTATTTGTGCCATATGCAGAAATAGCCCACATGCTTACATTCGCAGAGTTACTGAAAGAAGACTACCGCAGCACAAATTCAAAGAATCGCAGAAAATAAGAATAATAAAAAAGAAAGCAATTCAGAGCCACAGATAAATATCAACAAAAAGACGACAAAAATGGAAGGAACCCCGCATATAATCCTAGTTCCTAGGTGGAAGGTGGGATCTGAACCAGGGTGCTTGATTGCACAATCATGTGCCCGCCATTGAGCTACCTAGGAATTCCCCAATGATTGCAACATGCCCTATTCCAAGTACTCAGAATGCTAATTCCACATAGCCGTGAGTGTGCTATTTTCTGTATAGTGTGAGTTCAGCAACAAGTTTAACAATGATGGTTCACACTGATATCAGAACTCGTAACAGATAGTTTCGCTTTCACATGTCTCTCTTTCATAATGTTTTGATATTAGTTCATTTATGAATGAAGTCAACACTCATGCAAGAACTGAATCAAAAAAAATACAGCATTCAAGTTGGTACTACAGTAGCATACATAGACATTCCTGTGTTTAGATGTCTTTCATCACACACTCAGAAAAGGGCACAGCTTTATTTACCTTTAAGAAATGGTAAAATTAAATGCTTCTGTAGACCATCATCAAACTTCTTTGCAGAAACATTTTGCTTTTTACTTCCTTTGGTCACCTGTCAACTAAAGTCATATATATAAACTGGCAAGAAAAAAGTTAAAGGAGATATGAAAAATATATACCTGTGCATCTGGGTTCACGGCAAGAGCAAGTATGGCACCAAGTGCTTCCGCAAATGAATCTCTAACTGCTGACACATAATCTTCCAAACCCTATATAATGTTGTCAGACAAAAGAACAGGTTCAGCTAAAATACAGCAGCCACTGGTTTTCAGCTTGCAGTAAACATGAGGAATGAGAGGAGTAAGCAATACCTTAACGCAACAAGACATTGAAGTATCAAGTTCAGCCATCCCCAACCCAGGCCCACCTATATTAGCAAAGGCCTTCAAGCATCGTGCTGCTGCTACTCTAACAATATATGATTTGTCACTTATGCCAACTCGCATGATTATGCGGAAAGCTTCCAAATAAGCTGCACCACTACCACCACCACCAGAGCCTTCCAGTGCGTTCTCAAGCAAGAGGAGTGCATCTTGTCTCACAAAGTCCTGAAGTTTCAAGTACGAAAAATGATTTAGGGTAGAAAATGAAGCAGAAGCACAAATTTACAACAAAAGGTTGGCTGGAGATCAGCAGCAACACTACTAAAAGAAACATGGGGTCCTTGGAGACGGGAAAGAAAGGGGGGACAAAAAGTTCCACAGGTGAACATATTTTAGATTTTTTTTAAATATCCACATATTTTGACATAGCCATTGTATTGCAAGAGAGATAAGAAAAATAACATGAATACCAAAAAACAGTTAGATAACTTCCTGTAGAATATACTGGAACGAGAACAGGAAGGAGAACAATGAAGCTGAAGGGAGAAGCACACAACCTCATGATACTTCATGAGTTTGGCTACGATGTTTGATGTCTCAATCAATCCTGCGGTGATCTTGCGCCCGAACAAGCGGTAAATTTCTCCTAGGCATTGTGCTGCACCTGTTAGGAATTATTGGGTTTATAACATTAGGACTACAAATTATGAATTATCACAATCAATAAGCAGACCACGAGGTCTTATATGATTATAGTGTGACTTCTACAAGAAATAGAAGGGACATCATCAGATCATTGCACATTACACAATTACAACCACAGTAAAATGCAAATATAAGCACATCTTCTTCTCTGATAAGGACTTAGCACTTAGCAGTATATGCACCTAATGCATTCCAAGCACATGAGCGGACATCCGGCAATGAAGAGCAATATCTCTGGCCAACTCCCAAGTGTGAGGAGCTGAATGAAGGATGACATATGCATTTGCTTTTTTAGGTCAGCGATCCATTGTATGGTCAGGAGAGCTTCTGCCACCGTGCGTTCGGTAGGCAATTGTTTGGATTGAGCGACCGTGCAGCAAATTATGCATCCAGAAGAGGTCCCTGGAGCCGAAGCCTGGTAGCAACTCTGAAAATAGCCAGCTCTTGCTCACTGAATTGAAGGGGCAGACCAAGCCAGGGCCTGTTTTTGGTTAGTCCTTGAAGGCACTTCCACATGTGTTTAAGAGCCTTTCAGTGCAGCTTGGCTTGGCACAGCTTTAGATTCTCGGAGATTTGGGAGCTTATCACAGGGGGGCCATATCTAGTTTTTTTAGAGGAGCCAGAACGTTTTTTTTTGGAAAGACAAATAGGCTTATTTCTACCGGCAATAAATCTCTAACATATTCTTGTTCACATTGAAATACAGAATCACAAGAGCAATAATAGCAACAGGCAAATGGCTGTGATGGCTTCGCCTTCAATGGGCAAAGGTGGTGGCGACTTCAAGACCAAGACAGTGGCTTCGACGGATCAATCAAAGCTAAGGTGGCAATGGGGTGACTTTTTACGGGTCAGCTAAACCAAGAGAAGAGGACGACATATTTGGGTGATAGTGTCTCGTCAGCTGTGATAAATAGAGTGATAGCAGTGGCTTAGAGTGAACTACTGACAGTTCAGCAACCACAAATTGGTGCACTCTAGGAATAAAGTATACAGGCTCAATTTTCAAGATTAGTGAACTCATTATAATTTTGCTCACAAATTTTGGACCTTCAAAATTGTGTGACTAAGCTGATATATATGTGGTAACACTTATAAGATACATTTGTTGCGCAGCTATAACATCTGTAGTATGAAATCTCCAGCACTACTACTGGTCTCGACAGATAAACAGTGTAGACCCTTCTTTTTCAGTCAGCTAATGAGAGTATTTCATGATTTTCCTTTTTCTGATTTCAAATAAGTCAAGACATCTATACAACATGAATTACAATTTTCTGACCTGCGCATGCCATGGGATCTGCTCTTTTCCCATCTACCAACCACCCCTGCAAGGTACTAGCTCTTGCGTATACCGATATTGCATCACCTTTCTGAATTATCCGGCCCATCGCTGATGACGCCAAGCGCCGAACAGGGCGGCAAGCCCCGAAGACAAGCAAGGATTGGAGAGCATCCTCGCATTTCCTTTGCCAAAGCTGTATGGTCTCCTGCATAGCAACACCAGATATAGAATTCAAAACCTCAAGTACCAAGCAAATCCTTCATTCATCACCTAAGGCTGCATACTAAAATTCATAAATTGTGAGCAGATTAAGCTCACTCAACTGTGAGCAAATTTTCAGAACAGATGTATTAGTTTGAAATGAGCACCAATGATGATGAAGCATTTTATTCAGTTCTTCTGTCCCCTGCGCCACAGCTAAAACCCAACCTGAATCACATAACCTAAGATCCTCCTACCCAGCAACTAGAAAAGCCTATAATTTTGCAACAGCGAAATCTAGGCAATGGACAACGGAAACTACTATCCACATGGAGCCAACTCGAGCAGATCACGGCACAGCGACACCATTGGCTGCTCGCCGGAAACCCGTCCGGGGAGCTCGTACGGCAATGGGCAGTCCTGTAGCAGCTGGGATCTGGGAGGTGGGATCTAGGGCTGTGGGAGAGGAGGGTTGGGTAGCTACCTTGGGCGCCTCGTCGAGCGCGGACGAGAGCTCGGAGAGGAGGTCGAAGCAGAGGAGCGCGTCGGGGGGCTTCTGCCTGGCGGACGCCACCACGGACTCCAGCTGCGCCACCAGCGCGCCGAACCGCGACAGCGGGATCGGCTCGCCGCCGGCGCCCCCGGCGGGGCCGCGCTTCGCCATGGGAAGTGCGAAGGGTGGGCGAGAGGAGGGAGCGGGAGGGCGTGCGGGTGTTTGGGCCTTTTTCCGGTACGAGTGAGATCGGGTGGCAAGGAGAGCGAGATCTGGCCAGAGTAGACGTGCCGCGCGGTTGTGGGGTTTGGTGCGCTGCTGCGTGCCTGCGTCCGGCTCGATGAGCCGATGAGACAACGATAAAAAATTGTTCTGCCCCCTGTAAAGAAGTTGTGCATTTTCATGTCAAAAAAAGCTTGCATTTCAAATTTTAAAGCTAACCTCCTGCTTTCTCTTGAAAAAGTATCCTCCTGATAAGACTGTTAATTTATGTAAGTAAATTTTCATAAACTATTAAACCCTATGGGCCACCTCCGGATCTAATCTCCGCACCCCTCCTCCTCCGACCACAACTCTGGCATGGTGGGGCAGAGGAGATAGGTTTCTGGTGTTGTTAGCACCCGTTTTTGGCAGGTTGTCAGCTCAGAAGTTCAGGACTCGCCCCGGCAAGGATTGGCAACCCAGAAAAGCAACCCAGAGAAAAGGACCCCGAAAATCATCGAGGGCGACTTGTTGGGACAAAATTGGTCCACGGTGAGTTGTTGGTCACGTTGAGGCGAACAAGTTTGATATTTGGCTCGTCTCCATCCGAGTTGGTATGCAAATTTTATGGGCACGACAAGAAGCGGGACAATATGTTGTAAATCTGGACAGGGCACCGGCGAAACTGGGAGTCGGCAATAAAGGGTCAGCAATAAATGAGTAGGCAAAATTGACTACCCAGAAATCTGGGAAATGGCGGATCAAGAAGGACTTGGTAGCAAGCCGGATTCAGGACTCGCGAGACACCGCAAGACCTAGAAATCAAGTCGATTCAAGCGCGAGGGGAAGGCAAGTTCGAGGTCAACACGGAAGGGCAAAAGACGCCTTTCTAAAGGAGCCGGCAAAGGACACTTGGGTTCGGGTTCAATACGAAACCGACCAAAACTTACCTAGTTTAGAGCTAGAATTCGACTTAGACGGCGAATTGTAATCCTTGTAGAAGTCATTTGCCTGTACGGGGAGTCCAGCTGCCTCATATATATGTGAGAGGTGATGGCCGATTGAAATTAAGCAAACAATCGATAAACCCTACTTTTTGCCCTCAAACTCTTGTTCATGATTCCGTTATTCGGTGACTTCTTTTGAGCTCATCGAATATCGACAACCGAACCTCGGAGCGGCCAAGTCCGGTCGGGTTCAACCAATCGTCGTCGGCTTCCTCTGACGGGGCTTCCCGAGGGGCTAGGGCGTCTGGTCTCAAAAGTGTCTGCTTGTTGTTTTGCGTATCGCGCTGGAAGCAGTCCTCCCGCGGGCCGAGTAGCGGATTATCTCCCATGCGTCGCGGGTACACGAGGACGTGTTCATGTGACGCGTTTTGTGCGCGACAGGTGTCTTGTCTTAGTGTAGAAACAGTTATATTGTTTGGCTTTTGTGTCGTGATGATGTCGCCAAACAATGATGGAGGTGTTCTCCGAAATAAATGCCTAGGTGACGCTGATTTGGTGTTGTCGAGGAGTTTGAAAGTTCATGCATGTCCACATTGTTTTTCATGAATAACGGGTTGGTTCTTGTTATAGTCCTTTTTGTGAGGATGTATGAACATGGTTATATTCGCTATGCCCCTTTTTGAGCCTTTGTGAGCAAGATTGTCAGCATGGTATGATGTGCTAGTGTGGTCTTCCTAAATTGGGACAACGACTAGAGGGAGGTGATTAGGAGTTTAGAAATTTTGCAGTGAAATGACATGTAAATGACATAATCTTGAAGCAGATACAGAGATAACAGCATAGATGCACTGACCAAAGAATTACTCAAAGTTATACACTATGATTGATGACGAGGTGTACCCTCATCAAATCTCATGGTTAAGGACCTAGGGTTGAGATTATGGGGAGAGAACGTGGTAGTACTGATAGTTTCGTCGGCTGACAAGCAGAGGCAAAGATTTACCCAGGTTCAGGCCCCTCGGGTGGAAGTAAAGACCCTACTTCCTGCTTGTCTGGTATTGATTGTGGATTATGCGATTACAAGGGAGCTCCGGCGAGGTATCGATCTCGCTAGAGCTTTTGGTGGTTCGAGTATGGCTTGTCCCAGATCGGCACCCCTCCCAGCCTTTAAATAGGCTGGGTCTCGGGAGTTCGTAACCGACCTAGTTTACACGTAAGGAAAGTCTAAACCGACTATGCATATGTCTAATCTTGGAGGGTACTCCATCTTCTTTATGCCTCTTGTCTTGGGCTTCGAGTAGGCTCTTCGCTATTGGGACTTAGTCGTCACGTGCACCAGGTACCCTCATGATAGGGTACCTGAGATGTATACCTGACGAGGGGTGGACTCGGCAAATCCCTGGGTTGTGTACCCCGGGTTGATTGAGGGGGAGAGAGATGAGCGCTGGTGATCACGACGGCTGACAAGCAAGGCGTTTACCCAGGTTCAGGCTCCCGGAGGATAACACCCTACTTCCTGCTTGTCTGGTTATTGATGGTGAGTTGTGGCTACAATGGCGAGATGGCAATCTCGCTAGGGTTTGTGTGGCGGCTATGAGCGTACCCTAGAACGAGGGACCCTCCTAGCCTTTATATGGTAGGCTAGGTCTCGGGTGAACGGTGCTGATGGCACTTACAAGATAGGTATGAACCTCATGACCTAGTCAACTAACTTGGGCCGCAGGTGTCCTTGCTGGGCTTTCCTTGGGCTTTTATAGTCTTGGCGTGACCCAGGTACCTTCACCGTGGGATAGTCGAAGGGTAGCCCCACGACAGGAGCCCCCGAGTGCTTGGTCGAATCGTAGAGTCGGGCAAAGGACTCCTTTCGCCTGGGCACGCCTTCGAGTTCCTGAAAGGAACAAGTAAAATTATTCGACTCCGGCCGTCCAGGGCTTATGGAGGATTCCTTAATCAAACTGTCGACTCCAGAGTAAAATACTGTGAGTATGGCCTTAGTCGGTGATTTTTCGACTGCTATTGTTCTGAGTCACTCGGGAGCGCGAACAGCGCTCCCGATGGGAGTAGCCCCCGAGATTAAGCTGAATTGCTTGCAATTGAGGTTAAACTCAATTTTTCTTCAGTCGAAAAGCCTGCTCCCGATGGGAGTAAAGAGGGGACTCGTCTTGGAGTCGCGACTGGCTTTGTGTGACTTACTGTGTATTTGGCCGGTTTGGCTTACTGCACGAGTTTGTTCAGCACTTGGAGCTTACTAAATGCTCTTGCACTCGAATGAAATGTTCGAGTTCTCAATCAGCTCGTTGGCTTACTGTACGAACTTATTCAGCTCTGAGAGCTTACTGAATCTTCTCGCACTCGAATGAACTGTTCGAGTTCTCCATCAGCCCGTTGGCTTACTTCCTACGCCTTCGTGGTTGACGTCAGTGCTGACGTTTTTTGATGCACTCTGTGTCCGATGGGACGTGACAGTGCGGTCCCACTGTCAGTATTGACTGGAGACAGCGGTTGCCGCTTTTTTCTGACCGTTGGGCGCGAAAATTTCGCGGTGTGATGATGGCGCCTTGATTCCCGCGCGTAGTGGGCGGCGTGGCCGGCGACGGTTGCCCTCTCCGCGCGACACGTGGACGGTCAGACGTTGTTGCGGAGAGCGGTTTCAGCAGGGATGGCCAGGATTGACTAACCGCGCGGTATATAATTTTCACCGCGGCGGTGAACAGTTCATCCATCCCCATTCCTTCATCGTCTCCACTGCTTCTGTTCCGCCATTGTTGCGCTGCGTGCTCTCTGTCAGCTTCTAGTCTCCACCCTCCATGAGCAAGGCCGCGATGAAGAGGGGGAAGGCTGCTGCTGGCGCCGTCGCCGCCGCCGAGGCGAGCGTGATGAAGAAGTCCGACGGCGACTGGGTCAAATCGTCGGTGAAGAAGGCCGACCTCGAGGCCCTATGAAGGGATCGAGTAGGTTGACTAGAGGGGGGGGGTGAATAGGCAACTACCAATTTTAATTTTCTTTTCAACAAGTTAAGGAATTGCTCAAATATAAGTTCTCTAGATATGCAACTAGGTGAACAATCCTATATGATGAGCAAGAAGCTAGCTAACAAGATATACTAAACAAGGTAAGCTAGCAATACAATTAAAGGTATATATAAAAAGGATAAGCACACGGTGACACGGAGATGATTCCCGAAGTTCACTTCCCAATGGAAGCTACGTCTTCGTTGGAGCGGTGCGGGGTCACAAGTGATCCCCGAATAGCCGTGATATGGCACACCGTATCTCCTCCACTATATGATGCCCTCGAGGTCGGCAACAAACCTTTACAAGGATGAGGCACACTCCACAACCGAATTGGAGGCTCTCACCAATTCCCACGGCTTCCAAAGCCGCAAGAATCACAAGGCCGGGGCACGTCTCCACAACCGAATTGGAGGCTCCCGGCTAGTCCCCGCGGCTCCCAAAGCCACAAGAACGACCAACGACCGTCTCGGGTTCCAATGAACCCAAGATGCACAAGTTCCTCTAAGGAATGGATATGGAAATCAAATCGCTTTGGTGGAAGGGTAGATCTAGGTCAACTCTCCCAAGTCCTAGAAGGACAAGGTGTTTGAGTGGCTAGGGAGAGAGATCTACCAAGTTTAAGCTTGCAACAATGGTGGGGGAAATATTTCTGGTCGTGGTGCCCTCTCCAATGTAGGAGAAGGCCTTTATATAGTGCCCCCAGATTCTAGACGTTGCAGACAGGGGAATCGGATAATCCGATTCAAGTCATCATCGGATTATCCGGTGGAATCGGATAATCCGATCATACAATCATCGGATAATCCGAACAGCGTCAGAGAAGATATCTTTCAGTCCTTAGCAGAATTCCAGCGAAAACTTGAGAATCGGATAATCCGATTATTTCCAACTCGGATAATCCGAACATCTTCAGTGTGACATTTCTTCAAGTCCTTAGCAGAATTCCAGCGAAATCTTGAGAATCGGATAATCCGATTATTTCCAACTCGGATAATCCGAACATCTTCAGTGTGACATTTCTTCAAGTCCTTAGCAGAATTCCAGCGAAATCTTGATCATCGGATAATCCGATATTTTGCAACTCGGATAATCCGAACAACTTTAGTGTGAGATTTCTTCTAGTCCTTAGCAGAATTCCAGCGAAATCTGCCGATCGGATAATCCGATATTTTCAACATCGGATAATCCGATTTACTTCAGCAACAAAACTGGCTCTTTTCAACTCCCTTTTTGGTTTCGATGCAAAGATGTATTACACACTTAAAAACCTGCATCACTTGATTCATATGTTAAATTGTCACTAGTGTTGTTGCCTAACACACAAAACACAAGGGATTAATAACTGTCCTTTCAATCTCCCCCTTTTTGGTGTTAGATGACAACACTAGGATTTGCAAGGAAATCATAGTTATATATTATCTAGATTCCCGAGCTTAAGTCATGAGAAGCTCCCCTGAATGTGTGCATATAATTAAATTGCATTGGAATACAAATGCAATACATATGGGAGGAGGACACTTCCAAATATTGAGGAATGCTAGATGGAGACATATCAAAATAGGTTGAGTTTCGATAGTGGACTATACCTTGTGCATAATAGAGTAGAAATGAACCTTAGCACAAGAATACAACTCATAACCATATTAGAAATCCATATGTCTCATAACTTAAAGGTTCACACACATAAGTTCCACATGAAAACACAACACACATAAGTTCACGAATAAGTTCGACATAAATGGACACAAGCGCAACAAGAATGGTAAAAGCATATGCTTGTGCCCGAAACCCATGCAAATCCCACACGGAGACCTAATAGAACTACTTCTCCCCCTTTGACATCGAAACGCCAAAAAGGGAAAAGAGCGATGCTACGACCCAAGTAGATCACTCCGTGGCAGAGGTATCATCATCATCAGTGTCATCACCATCACCGTCTGAAGTCTCATAAGTACGGGCACGAGTGTAGGATGGACGGGAAGGTCCGGCAGATGCTGTCTCTAGCAGATGAGACTCAAGCTGAGTCCATGGAAACTGAGAGCCCTCGTTCCACTGAGCAAAAGAGAGAGGAGCAGACTCTGGAGGATCATGTGGGAGGCGAGGAAGGTGCTTGAGAATGTTCTCCTGCCTCAGATAAGTGTCATATTGTCCCCTCCTGATGTCAGCATTCATGCACAGAACGTTCCTCTGGAACCAGTTGAGTTTCTTGGGCGGAGCAAAGGAAGGAACCAAAGACGGACCAGTGGCACCACGACGAGCATCACCCATGAAGGAACCACGGGCAGGAGCTGCAGCAGCAGAAGATGGAATGACCTCTTTCTTCTTCTGATAAACCTTCTTGTACGTATGAGGCTCCAAATCATACCGGTTGAAGTTGTGGTTCTTCAGAGTGTCCTTGATGAGCATCATGATGTAAGGGGCATAGGTAATAGTGAGCCCACTGACAAAAGAGTCCCACAACTCGTGAAAGATAAAATGCATCACATCCACTGTAAAATCCTCTTCAGGGTTTTCATTCTCAACAATTTTCTTAGCAAGGCAAAGCAGATTTGCAAGAGGAGCAACTATATTGTCATTGTTACCTCCACTGGGAGCAATAGTTGAGCGGAAGATGATCGCAAGCTGGTCATAGAGGGGCAGGAGGCCCTTTTTTTCACCAATAATTGCACCAGCCCCATACATATCCTTCATTATGTTTTTGTTGAACTTCTCAACAGCGTGCATACTGTAACCATTGGGAGGAAGGTTGCTCTGGTAGGGTGCATAACCAAGAAGAGTAGACAACCGAGCAAAGGAGGATGTGCACTGAGTGCGACCCGTCATCCACTTCATGGTCTTTATGTGGTCATTCTCGATCACCAAGGTGGAGAAAAACTGCATAATCATTTCCACATTGTAGGGGCATTGCTTCTCAATGAGTGAAACCAAACCCATCTGTTCAATCACATCTGCAGCTTGAGCATAACTGGCCTTGGCCTTGATATCTCGCATTTTGTAGGGCTGCATCGAGCGAATAGGATGGGTATAGTGCTTGTAGATGTCTTTGTATATATATATCTGCTCCATGCACCAGAAGTTGGGATCTTCAATATCATCATCTCTTGGCATACTCGTATACCAGTTGGACTGACGGATTCGTGCATAGTCAATTTGGTTCATGGTCAAATAGTTGGGGCGAGTTTCCTTGAGCTTCTTGGTTCTATGAGCAACTTGCTTCTTCTTCAAGGGTTGCTTGCCTTTTCTAGCATGTTTCTGTGGAGGACTACCTGAATCACGACTGCCGGAACCACCTGTGAGATAGAATAATAGATGGATAGCATAGATGAGTACACACAAGTCACAGAGCAAGGAATGGTACAATGTACACTAGAAGAGCATCCCAAAGTTGAGTCTACTAAGTCCTGGACAAATCAAGATGTGGCTGAAAAATAGCACTGAGCAATTTCGGATAATCCGATTCAGTATGAATCGGATAATCCGACGGGTCGGAATATCCGGCTCAGACTGGATCGGAAAATCCGATCTGGATCTGGCAGCAACCAAGTGATTCAAGTCCTAGGTCTAGCAGTAGATCGACAATAAGGGGGGCTAGCCTAGTGTTCTAAGTACCAAGGGGAACCACAAACACCAGCCAAAACAACTTCTTCCAAAGATTTAGGTGAGGAACACCTAGGAGATGAGAGAGAAGAAGTTACCCTCGTCCATTGAGGAAAAAGCTTCGGTGAATGTGTTCCCGGGGAGGAGGAGCACCAAATCCGGCCAAATGCAGGAGTTGGGGCGGCCGAAGATGCTGGGGAGGAGCCGGGAGAGTAGGGGGCGGTGGTGGTGGAGAGAGGGGGTCGGGGGTGGAGAAAGATGCTCGAATGAGCCCTTCACCCCGACCCCTGTTCTATTTGGAGACAGACCGCCAAATCGGATAATCCGATTTCCAGGATTTCGTTAGAAATTCTGGCCTGCTACACCCTTTCTCCTCAGTTTCAAAATAGGACTTGTGTGCATAAGATGAAGTGTTTTTAGGGAAGATAGGCTTGGGATAAGATTGTCAAACTGACATTGGTACTCCACACTCAAACTTGCAAAAATCGAACACGGAAATGCCAAGATGAGTGGGTTTCCCATAAAACCAACAATAGGACCAAAATTCCAAATGATTTTCAATTAAGACCGAAAAGAACCAACTCTTCATAAAGAAGAGGGCGGTGGCCAAGGCCACCATGTATGAGTTTGTGGTGTGACACCGCGAAGATGTATCTCGGGTTCACGGCCACTACTCGTCATTTAAGCTCACAATTCATGAAATGAAAATATAGAGACAAAATGAGTTCTTACTATCGGCATAATGGGGGGAGGGATAGCCCAATGGATTAGGACCGCACTCCCCCTATGTCCATGCCTACACCTAAACCAAATAAGTATCGTCTAATATGGGTAGGTATGCAAGAAATCCACTAAATCCAATTGGATATGTCCACCACATTGAGTTCTCCTCTCAACTCCTTGAATCTTGCTTCACCAAGAGGCTTCGTGAACATATCGGCGAGTTGATGCTTGGTGTTGACATACTTGATTGCAATATCACCCTTCTCAACATGGTCTCGAATAAAATGATACCGAATCTCAATGTGCTTGGTCTTGCCATGAAGAACCGGGTTGTGTGCAATTTTAATAGCACTTTCATTGTCACATAAAAGAGGCACTTTGTCACAAATGACACCATAATCCTTTAAAGTTTGCCTCATCCATAATAATTGTGCACAACAACTACCGGCGGCGATGTATTCGGCTTCGGTGGATGACGAGGCCACACAATTTTGCTTCTTGGAAGACCAACTCACAAGGGACCTACCAAGGAATTGGCATGTACCCGAAGTTGATTTTCTATCCATTTTGCAACCCGCCCAATCCGCATCCGAATAACCAACAAGATCAAAGCTTGTACCATGGGGATACCAAAGACCATAGTTGGGAGTATCCAACAAATATCTTAGAATCCTTTTGACCGCGGTTTCATGACTTTCCCTAGGACTTGATTGGAATCTTGCACACATACCCACACTAAACATAATATCCGGTCTAGATGCACAAAGGTAAAGCAAAGATCCAATCATAGAACGATAAAGCTTTTGATCAACTTCCTTACCATCCGGATCTAAGTGAAGATCCGCCTTGGAGTCCATGGGAAACTTATATGGCTTGGCATTGTTCATATCAAATTTCTTGAGCATGTCCTTAATATACTTGGCTTGACATAAGAATGTTCCTTCTCGAAATTGGTGGATTTCAAAGCCAAGAAAATAATTCAATTTTCCCATCATGGACATCTCAAATTCCTTGGTCATTAGCTTGCCAAATTGATCACTAAATTCACGGTTAGTGGAACCAAAGATAATATCATCAACATATATTTGGCATACGAAAAAATCTCCATTTACCCTTTTTGTAAAAAGAGTGGGATCTATTACCCCAATTTCAAAGCCACGGTCTACTAAGAACTCCTTGAGATGATCATACCAAGCACGTGGAGCTTGCTTGAGCCCATAAAGAGCCTTATGTAGTAAGTAGACGTGGTTAGGAAATTTAGGGTCTTCGAAACCCGGTGGTTGTTTAACATACACCAATTCATTTAGTGGACCATTTAAGAAAGCACTTTTAACATCCATTTGATATAAGACAATATTATGAGTAGATGCATAAGCAATTAGTAAGCGAATGGATTCAAGTCTAGCAACGGGGGCATAGGTTTCACCGTAGTCGACTCCTTCGATTTGGGTGTAGCCTTGTGCAACCAATCTTGCTTTGTTGCGAATGACTTGACCATGTGAGTCTTGCTTGTTCTTAAATATCCACTTGGTTCCAATGACATTATGGGAGGAGTCATTGGGTCTTTCCACTAATGACCATACTTTGTTGCGCTCGAAGTTGTTCAACTCTTCATGCATAGCCGCAACCCAATCCATGTCTTCAAGAGCATCATATACCTTGAGAGGTTCTAAGCTAGACAAACAAGAGACATGACCACAAAAGTTAGATAATTGATTGCGTGTGGACACACCTCTACGGATACTCCCAAGGATATTTTCTTTGAAGTGTTGTTGGTAATCCAATTTTGATGCACGCCGGATGACCCGGCGTTCCAAGGCTTGACCAATTGTTTCACCAACACAAATATCTTCATCATTGCCTTTATCTTGCTCATGGTCAACCCGAAGTGGAGTTCTTGGAGTTGTGGGTTCATTATGTTCTTGTTCACCACTAGAGTTGGGTGGGTCTTGACCATCTTCTTGATCAATATTTGAGGTGGATGGCTCAACTTGAGTAGAACTTGTTCCTTCTTCTTGAGTATCATCAATGGGTCCTTCAATAGGAATTAGTTCTCCAATCCCCATAGTTCTTATGGCTTGAGATGGGATCATCACCTACATCATCATGATCAATATGCTCCGCTTGGGAGCCATTATCCTCGACAAACTCCACGTTCATAGATTCTTCAACACACCCGGTGGATATGTTGTAGACCCTATAAGCATGAGACTTTGCGGCATATCCAACAAATATACCATCAAAAGATCTAGATTCAAATTTAGCAATTTTGCAACCTTTAATGTAAACATGGCATTTGCATCCAAAGACTCGAAAGTAAGATACATTTGGCTTTTTACCGGTGAGGAGTTCATATGGTGTCATGTCCTTGAGAGGACGGAAGAAGAGCCGGTTTGAGTAATGACAAGCGGTGTTGATGGCTTCGGCCCAAAAGTTGTATGGGGAATTAAACTCGGCCATCATAGTTCTTGCCATATCAATAAGAGTGCGGTTCTTCCTTTCGGCAACACCATTTTGTTGGGGAGTATATGCAGCGGAATATTGGTGTTGAATGCCCTCCCCACTTAGGAAATCATCCATAGTGTAATTCTTGAACTCCGTACCATTGTCACTTCTAATTGCCAAAATCTTGGAGTCATATTGGCGTTGAACTAGGGTTGCAAAGTCAATGAATATCTTTTGAGTTTCACTCTTCTTCTTGATGTAGAAAGTCCAACAATATCTTGAATAATCATCCACAATCACCAAACAATATTTCTTGCCACCAAGACTATCATATGTGGGAGGCCCAAAAGATCCATATGAAGGAGCTCCAAAGGCCTCTTAGTGGAGATAATGGTCTTCTTGGGGTGATTCTTTTCATGCATCTTTCCGGCTATGCAAGCACTACAAGGACGATCTTTGGAAAAATTAACATCGGTTAGTCCTACCACGTGTCCACCCTTTACAAGAGTTTGTAAATTTCTCATACCGACATGGCCAAGTCGGCGATGCCAAAGCCACCCCTTGTCGCCTTTAGCCATTAAACATGTAGCGATTTGAGTGGTCTCTTTTGAGAAATCAACCACATACAAACCGTTTTCACGAAATCCAACAAAGGCGACATTGAGTGTTTGAGTGAAAAGGATGGTCACGTGGTATTTATTAAAAATAACGGTGTAACCGGCATTGCATAATTGACCAACGGAAAGTAAATTGTATGAAAGAGATTCGACAAGGAGGACCTTCTCAATGGATAACTCCGGAGTGATCACCACTTTACCAACTCCCACTACCTTGAGTCTTGCATTGTTGCCAACGGTGACATGAGAGAATGAGAGTAGTTGTTTCAATAAGTCCTTTACTAGTTCTTTGCTTCCGGTCATATGGGATGAGCATCCACTATCAATGAGCCATGAAGATCCACCGGAAGAGAAACCCTACAATAATCAAGTCTTTGATTTAGGTACCCATTTTGGAATGGGTCCTCTTTTGTTAGTCACAAGGGTCTTTGGAACCCAAATAGCATAGTGATAATCATCTCCATATGAAGAGCCAACATATTTAGCAAAAACACAACCATTTGTAGATTTCAAAAGAACATATGAGGGGTTGTATTTTCCCGCAAAGTTATTGTGAGTGGCATTGCCCCTAGTGACATTACCACTCCCAATAGAGTTGTCATTTGCTTTGGCTAACTCCCCCTCCTTCACAAAAACAATATCTTTGGAAGGGGGAGTCGCCTTCTTCTTCTTGTTGTTGACCTTCTTAGAGTTGGGTGTGAACCCAATTCCTTCTTTGCCAACCACTCCCTTTTGATTGCTCAAAAGATCATTGAGGTTCTTTTCCCCTTGGATACAAGTGGCTAGGCCCTTCTCAAGTTGGGCCTTCAACCTAGTGTTTTCCTCAATAAGAGATGCCTTGACACATAAAGGGTTAGTGGAACAAGCATTTGCATCTTTATCATTATGAGAAGTGGTGAAGCTAGCATAGATAAATTGAGCTTGTAGTTTGGCATATGACTCCTTGAGTGTAGTGAGCTCACTTGAGGTCACCTTGTGGGTTTCCCTAAGTTGCTCAAAACCCTCAAAGAGTTTGTTATGACTCTCTACAAGTTCCTCATTTTTACTTTTTAGATCAATAGCAATTTGAATAGAGGTTTCACGAGTTTCTTTTGCCTTGGAAAGATCCATGGCATGTGTCTCCTCAAGTTGCTCACGGAGCAATTGTTCCTCAACAAGTTGATCTTCTAGCTCACCAATTTTGTCGGCATGATCACATGCATGCCCTTCGAGCTCACAAATCCTAACATCCTTCTCATTAAGAAGATGCTTGGCTTCTCCATATTGATACATGAGGGCCTCAACCATTTTCTTGGTTGGACCTTGGAGCTTGCTAATGAAGATAGAAATTTTATCCTCTTCTTCAATTTTCCCTACATCCTCAACACAATCCAATAGTGATGGGTTAGAGGAGATAGTAATTTTTGGTGGGGAATTCACCTTTGTTTCCTTGGCCATGAGGCACATAGGCTTGGAGATCTTGTCGTCGTTTGGAGATGAGAAGAGGTTGGCCAATGATGGAGGAAGGGTGCCCATTGCAAGAGCCGCCATTCCTACTTCTTCACTTGGTTCTTTATCCTCCTCACCTCCGGACTCGTATTCCTCTTGATGGGATGCCACAAGAGCCTTTTGAGGTGATCTCTTCATGTAGGTAGGCTTGGGGTGGTACTTGTTCTTCTTTAGAATGAGTTGACCACCATTATCCTCTCTTCTTTCATAGGGGCAATCCTTCACAAGATGAGTGTCCTTTCCACAATTGAAGCACATTCTTTTTATTGGTGGAGGGTTGACGCTCTTGTTCTTCTTGTTCCAAAACCGGGTGGCGGCAAGTGCAAGAACTTCATTGAGCTCACCCTCCAAGTCTTCTTCACCTTCATAGACCGGGCTTTCTTCATATCTTGGATGGTCTACCACACGAGCCTTCAAAGCAAGAGTCTTTGGGCCACGGACTTGGTTGAAAGACTTGGATGTGGACTTCAATGTATCATATGTGACAAATTGAGCCAAGATGTCATTGGGAGTCATTGTTGTGTAATCCGCTCTTGCATGGAGGTTCATCACCATAGTTTCACTATATGGCATAATTGCTTGAAGGAACTTGGCCTTGACCCATTCATCATCCATATCCTTCTTTCCATTTTCCCTACATGTCACCACAAGCTTGTAGAGTCTTCGGTAAAGTTCGGTCGGAGTCTCTTCGTCTAGCATGATGAAGTTGTCAACTTGATGTTGAAGGACGGCCGCATTGGAGCGTTGAATGCCCTCATTTCCTTCATACACGGTTTCAAGATAGAGCCAAGCCTCATTGCAAGTTTTGAGATTCCGCACATGATCTTCATCATTTGCGGTCATAGCACTCTCAAGAATGTACTTGGCATTTGCATCAAGTTGCTCATCAATCTCTTCTTGCTTGGTCAAGTTGTTGGGATCAACTGGGTTGAAACCATGTAGAACCACCCTCCAAAGATGCACCGATGAGCTGCGAAAATAAGACTCCATAGATTTCTTCCAAGTGAAATAACGAGTATTATCAAGCTTAGGAGGGGGTCTACCAAGGTTGGTTATATGAGGTTGAGTGAGTGAAACTTGAGTGAGATAAGAGCTAGGTGGAGCAAAGTTAAGAGAAGGCTTCTCATTAGGTTTATCATTTTTATCCTTGTCACTAGCACCCTTAATAGGGCTAGCGGATGATGAGGAGCCATTTTGATTAGATACCCGAGTATACACCTCATCCACCATTTTGCCTTTCATGAACCCAAAAAGTTCAATCATGGACTTCATGGTGATTGGGGCATCACCCTCGGGAGGGATTATTCCCGCTTCGATTAGTTCTCTATCAAGTTGTTCTCTATCAAATTTTTCTTGTTCCTTAGCAAGTCTTAACTCCTCATCTTTAGCACGTTGTACATCCTCCGCACTAGCCATCCTCCTCTTTAGGCGATTAAGCCCTTAATAAAGAGACCTTGCTCTGATACCAATTGAAAGGATCGAGTAGGTTGACTAGAGGGGGGGGGGTGAATAGGCAACTACCAATTTTAATTTTCTTTTCAACAAGTTAAGGAATTGCTCAAATATAAGTTCTCTAGATATGCAACTAGGTGAACAATCCTATATGATGAGCAAGAAGCTAGCTAACAAGATATACTAAACAAGGTAAGCTAGCAATACAAGTAAAGGTATATATAAAAAGGATAAGCACACGGTGACACGGAGATGATTCCCGAAGTTCACTTCCCAATGGAAGCTACGTCTTCGTTGGAGCGGTGCGGGGTCACAAGTGATCCCCGAATAGCCGTGATATGGCACACCGTATCTCCTCCACTATATGATGCCCTCGAGGTCGGCAACAAACCTTTACAAGGATGAGGCACACTCCACAACCGAATTGGAGGCTCTCACCAATTCCCACGGCTTCCAAAGCCGCAAGAATCACAAGGCCGGGGCACGTCTCCACAACCGAATTGGAGGCTCCCGGCTAGTCCCCGCGGCTCCCAAAGCCACAAGAACGACCAACGACCGTCTCGGGTTCCAATGAACCCAAGATGCACAAGTTCCTCTAAGGAATGGATATGGAAATCAAATCGCTTTGGTGGAAGGGTAGATCTAGGTCAACTCTCCCAAGTCCTAGAAGGACAAGGTGTTTGAGTGGCTAGGGAGAGAGATCTACCAAGTTTAAGCTTGCAACAATGGTGGGGAAATATTTCTGGTCGTGGTGCCCTCTCCAATGTAGGAGAAGGCCTTTATATACTGCCCCCAGATTCTAGCCGTTGCAGACAGGAATCGGATAATCCGATTCAAGTCATCATCGGATTATCCGTGGAATCGGATAATCCGATCATACAATCATCGGATAATCCGAACAGCGTCAGAGAAGATTCTTTCAGTCCTTAGCAGAATTCCAGCGAAATTGAGATCGGATAATCCGATTATTTCCAACTCGGATAATCCGAACATCTTCAGTGTGACATTTCTTCAAGTCCTTAGCAGAATTCCAGCGAAATCTTGAATCGGATAATCCGATATTTCCAACTCGGATAATCCGAACATCTTCAGTGTGACATTTCTTCTAGTCCTTAGCAGAATTCCAGCGAAATCTTGATCATCGGATAATCCGATATTTTGCAACTCGGATAATCCGAACAACTTCAGTGTGAGATTTCTTCTAGTCCTTAGCAGAATTCCAGCGAAATCTGCCGATCGGATAATCCGATATTTTCAACATCGGATAATCCGATTTACTTCAGCAACAAAACTGGCTCTTTTCAACTCCCTTTTTGGTTTCGATGCAAAGATGTTTTACACACTTAAAACCTGCATCACTTGATTCATATGTTAAATTGTCACTAGTGTTGTTGCCTAACACACAAAACACAAGGGATTAATAACTGTCCTTTCACCCTCCGCGCGCAGGGGCTGCTGCCGCCGGTAGACCAAGCGACGGTGCGCGCTCCTGGGAAAGAGGTGTTCCCCGCTCCTCGCGAGGGGGAACGCGTTTGCTTCGTGGATTTCCTTCCGCGGAGTTTCGGGTTCCCCCTCCACGATTTCGTCCGTGGTCTCTTGTATGCTTATGGGATTCAGATCCACGATCTGACTCCCAATAGCGTCTTGAGCATCGCGAGCTATTTCGTGCTCTGCGAGTGTTTCCTGGGAATCGCACCCAACTGGCTGCTGTGGAAGTCGCTATTCCTCGTCAGGAGGAACGTGGGGAAGAGCAAGCAGGTGTACCCAGTCGGCGGCTTCGGCATCCAGGTGTGTGGCGACACCTCCTACTTCCAGATGAAGAAGTCCGACTCCGTCCAGGGCTGGCGGAAGAAGTGGTTCTACATCAGGTGCGACCAAGCAGGGCTTCCTGAATTCGCGGCTGATCGCGAGTTGCGGAAGACGAACGCGTGGGCGCACCCGCTGTCGAAGGAGGACAGGGAGGCGACTCAGCCCTTGCTGACGCTACTTCGTGGCCTTCTGAAGAGTCTCGGGCGCGAGACGGGTGGAATTCACCTCATCGCCACCTTCTTCAGGCTTCGGGTGCAGCCGCTCCGCAGTCGCGTCCACCCGATGTGGGCGCGTGAGGATGCTGGCAATGAGCTTGATGATGACGCAGTCGAGTCGAAGGTGAGGAGCATCACTAGTCTCCGAGCCGCTGACCCGTGCAACGTCAAGTGCCCAGTCGAGCCATATGGGCCTAGTAACCCTGTGCCTGAGGTGAGCTTTGTTTGCTTCGTTCGTCTTGTATCTTCTTCTGTTGAGCCTTTTTGCTTGACTCGAATGCTTCATTTGCTGACAGGGTCGTTCGAGCTACGTCAGTCTCCCTCCGCTGATGGAGAATGGACCTCATGAAGAGGCAGAGTTCCCTGAGGACGAGGTTGATGACGATGAAGTTCCCTCCGCCACCTCTCCGAGTGAAGAGTTGGAGGAGGATGATGAAGATGAGGAGCCGCTGCGGAAGCGGCAGAGGCGAAAGGGTGGCGACTCTGGTTTTGCCTCGTCGCCTGTGAAGGAGGCGGGTGTGAACGAGGAGGAGACGAGCGAGTCCTCTTCGGGTGCTAGGCACCCGAGTGACCTGGCTGAACCTTTGGTCGTGCCTCCACTCGGCTCTGCACCGCCGACCGAGTTCGCGAGGATGGCCTCCGTCTCCTTGGGGAGTGATGATGATGTCGTCAGGTTAGTCGCACACCTTTGCTTTGTTTTTGTCGAGTGTGCCTTTTCACTTGCGGGTCCTTGAATTGAGTTTTCTTGTCACAGCGACCGTACCGGCGCTGCTGTTTCTTCCCCTCGTGAGATGGAGCACACTTCTGCTCCCATGATCGAGCAGACTGCGAGGACGACCGGAGAAGAGGTTCTGGCGGGTGACGTTTTGGCCTTGAAGGCTTCGACCTCCGCCATGCCTGAGAGGTCTGCTGATGCGACTCCGGTTGACGCTGGGCTGCTTGAGCATGTAAGTGTTCTTCGACTCCTTCTGCAAGATCTGTATCGGGTGCGCGTACAGCGCTCCCGATGGGAGTAGCCCCCGAAGATGCGCGTGACTGGAATAGTCGGGCGCAGATTGATGTCTTGTGTTTCCTGCAGCCATTTTATCGCCAGCAGATGGAGGGAGCCGCAGCCTTCGTTCGCATGGAGCAGGAGAGGGATCAGCTCCACACTGCTCTTGAGCAAGCGAATAGTAAGTGTGAACCCTTGTGTTCGAGGGTGCTTCGACTGCCTTTATTACTAACTTTGCTCCGTTGATCCGTAGGCGAGAAGGAGAGCATGAAGACGCGGGTCGCGGAGCTGGAGAAATCGCTGGGTGAAGCCCAAGAGCGGGAACAAGCTCGGGCTGATCTGGAGAAGACCCAGGTCGACCGCTTGCTCGCACTCGCAGATGTTGTTGGAAGTAAGTTTTTCGGCTCAGTGCCTACTTTGCCTTTTTTCGACTTTTGACGTCTTACGGGTGTGGATTTCTTTTGAACAGAGAATTGCGGAGGTGCTCCTCCAGAAGGGACTTCTAGCGAGAGTGTCGGTTTGGCGGAGGCTGTTGGCTTGTCGACCGCGTCTGCGCGTATGCATCGGCAGCGCTGCAACAGTCGACGGCGGCACTGCCGAAGTCGACGGAGGCCTTAGCGACTGTGCACCAGAATATCTTTCCCAACCAGCCACCACCAGCTGCTGTTGACGCACTCGCGGCTCCATTCGAAGGCAATTCGAATGTCCTGGCGGACTTCACGCGCGCGCAGACGGTACGCGGCTCAGAGCTCACTTTCCAGCTGCTTCTTGGTCACCAAGTCGTAGGTGATTTTGAGAAGGTTGTCAGCGACTTCCCTCGGAAGCTGATGGCAGAACCGCGTCCCTTAGCGGTGTGAAGGTGCAGTCGAGTCAGCTAGCTGCGAAGTTGGTCGCCACCTTCGAGAAGAGGATTGCCAAAGCTGCAGAGTTGGCTGCTAGGAAGAGCCGTTCCCAGTCGGAGTCTGCGATGTAGACTCTGTTCTTTAGGATTCTTCTGCTTTTGGTTCTTGAGTCTGTAATGTGCTTTATATTGTGCGAGTGAACATGCTGATGATGAAATGTGAATTCGCTCCCTCGGGGGTGCAGTCGCCGAGTCTTTTTTGATATCTGGCTTGGATGAGTTACGTTGATTCTTTTCCTGGCTTGACACTGTCAATTCTTGGCAGTCTGATATGGGCGAAGCTCCTGACGTTGCTGGAACGACTGGCGCGGACGATGAGGAAGATACCACTTCGGCTGCGCCTACTCGTCGCCGCCGTCAAGCTCCTCCAGCTCCTGTGCGAAGCGTAAATGACCAGAGAGTGATCACCTTCATGAGGAACAAGGTGGTTGAGCTCGAGTCAAAGCTGAAGAGTGCTGAGTTGGAGCTGGAGCGATTGAGGTCGCGGCCCGTCGCGCCGTTCTCCCAGCGTGAAGAGTTTCTGCTTGGCGAGATGGACTTGATCAGTCGACAGCTGCAAGGTTGGGCTTCTAGCGTTTTTGCTTCGGCTTCTGTGTCTACTTGCTATGCTTAATGCTTGGCCTTGATGTAGATGTGAACTCTGACTTGAAGGCTGAGCAGCTTCGAGTGGACGAGCGAGTAGAGAAAGAGGCCGCCGGTGACTCACCCGAAACGCGCCAGTTTTGGTCGAACAAATCCAGAGGTAGTATACTGGCACGAATGCTGGATCGCACCTGGCGGGCTGCTGTGCTCTTAGAAGGTTGCAGAAAAACCCTTGGCAGATCAACAAGGTGTACTTTCCTCACAACGAGCAGCCGAATGGACTGACTGCGCTTCTGGAGAGGTTCCGTGAAGGCAGTGCGTTGAAGGAAGTCGTGCACGCTCAACTTGTTGCCGGGGCGAACGTGGCGTTGGCATACGTTCGACTGCACCGGCCTAATCTTCCATTGCACAAGGTGCTTGACGGCTTGCCTGGAGAGGGTGAGTATGCCGATACTCTTGCGGCTGCGCGCCAGATGATTCAGGAGGTCCAGAACTTTAGCGAGCACCTTGTAGGGCCACTTGATGCGCCAAAGGGCGAGCCTGTAGAATAAGAGCAGTAGAGTGCTGTTGCATAGCGTTAACTTGTAAAAGAAGTTTTTCCAAGTGGAAATATGAGTGTATGTATGTCGAGGTGGGCGTAGCCCCCGAGTTAGTAAATTGTATCTTGTAGACGCTGTAAACCTGTATGGCGCAGCCCCCGAGCGGATCGAGTGCGGCCTAGGATTTTGAATTAGACCTGTGCGGCGCAGCCCCCGAGTGCTTCGAGTGCAGCCGAGGTGTATCGAGTCAGACTTGTGCGGCGCAGCCCCCGAGTGCTTCGGGTGCGCCAAAGGTTTTGCGAGTGACCTGTATGGCGCAGCCCCGAGCGCTTCGGGTGGCGACCTAGGTTTTCGAGTTGGACCTGTATGGCGCAGCCCCCGAGTGCGTCGGGTGCGGCCTAGGTTTGACTTAGACCTGTGCGGCGCAGCCCCCGAGTGCTTCGGGTGACGGCCAAGGATTTTGCGAGTGACCTGTATGGCGCAGCCCCCGAGTGCGTCGGGTGCGGCCTAGGTTTGACTTAGACCTGTGCGGCGCAGCCCCCGAGTGCTTCGGGTGGCGGCCAAGGATTTTGCGAGTGACCTGTATGGCGCAGCCCCCGAGTGCGTCGGGTGACGGCCTAGGCTTGACTTAGACCTGTGCGGCGCAGCCCCCGAGTGCTTCGGGTGGCGGCCAAGGATTTTGCGAGTGACCTGTATGGCGCAGCCCCCGAGTGCGTCGTGACGGCCTAGGCTTGACTTAGACCTGTGCGGCGCAGCCCCCGAGTGCTTCGGGTGGCGGCCTAGGTTTTTGAGTTGAACCTGTATGGCGCAGCCCCCGAGTGCGTCGGGTGACGGCCTAGGTTTATGTTGCTTTTTGACTAAAAAAGTAAAGGGGAGAGCTTGTTCCACAAATCACTTCATTGATTTTTGCGAGCAGGCCGCCTCATTAAAACCCTTCCAGTCCCCTCAGGTACCCTGGTAAGGGAAAGAGTGCGTCTGGAACCTGCCGCTTCTTGAGATAGTACACTTTGTTACAAGGGGGAGTCGATTAGGCGTAGAAGCGGCGCAGTTGCGCCACGTTCCACGGGTTGCTGCAGACTGTCCCTGTCTTCGAGTCCTTCAGGCGGTAAGCTCCGCCGCCAATTGCCTCTGTCACGATGTATGGACCTTCCCACGGGGAGGCTAGTTTGTGCACCTTCTTCTGTTTGAGGCGGAGGACAAGGTCTCCGGGGACGAACGCTCTGGGCCGCAGTCGCCGTCCGTGATAGTTGCGTAAGTCTTGCTGATATACGGCTGTGCGGGTAAGGGCGATGTCGCGTGCTTCGTCCAGGGTATCCATGTCGTCCTCGAGTGCTTCTTCTGCCTCGGACTCGTCGTAGGCCACCACTCGGGGTGCATCGAACTTGATGTCGCATGGCATGACTGCTTCTGCGCCGTAGACCATGAAGAATGGCGTGTACTGAGTGGATCTGTTTGGCGTAGTGCGCAGGCTCCACAGCACAGACGGCAGCTCCTCAACCCAGGCGCCTGCGGCGCGCTTCAATGGTACTCGCAGGCGCTTCTTGATGCCCTTGCAGACTAAACCATTGGACTTTTCGACTTGCCCGTTGGACTGCGGGTGCGAGACAGATGCGTAGTTGAGTTTGATGCCTTGCTCGGAGCAGAAGTCCTTGAACTCTTCGGCTGTGAAGTTCGTGCCGTTGTCGGTGATGATGCTGTGTGGCACTCCGAACCTGAAGATGATCGACCTGATGAAGTTAACTGCCGAGGAGGCAGTCGAACTTGTGATAGGCACGGCTTCGATCCACTTCGTGAACTTGTCGACTGCCACCAGGAGATGCGTGTGTCCTCCTGGCGAGGACTTCTTGAGTGGACCCACCATGTCGAGCCCCCATTGAGCGAAGGGCCAGGCAAGTGGGATGGTCTTTAGTGCTGAAGCTGGTGCGTGCGGCTTGTTGGCGAACTCCTGGCAGCCGAGACATTTCCTCACGAGTTCTTCTGCGTCTTGCATTGCGGTGGGCCAGTAGAATCCGGCTCGTAAAGCTTTGGCCACTAAGGCTCGACTGCTGGCGTGGTGCCCGCAGATGCCAGCGTGGATCTCGAGTAAGATGGCTTGACCGTCGACTGGGTCGACGCACCTTTGGAGTACTCCTGAGATGCTTCGCTTGTATAGCTCCCCCTTGATGATGGTGAAGCCTTTCGAACGGCGAATAATGCGCTTGGCTTCGACTGAGTTGACTGGCAGTCTCTGGTGCAGCATGTACGCCAGATATGGGCTCGTCCAGGTGGGCTCGATGAGCAGAACCTCCATTGGCTCCTTCTCTTTGCCTGGCGGGTCGGCGGTGCTCGTTGATGGTGTGGAGGATCCGGGCGTGGGTCGAAGTTTGACAGACCGCTGCGTGATGCGCTCAAGGAAGACGCCGGGTGGCACCTGCGCCTTGTCTGAGCCCAGGTTGGCGAGGGCGTCGGCTTCCTCGTTGCTTTCGCGGCCGATGTGCCGCAACTCGCAGCCGTCGAAGGTGCCCTCCAGCTGGTTGTACAGGTCTCTGTAGGCGATCATGTTGTCGGCGATGGCGTCACAGGCTTCATGGTTTGCTGCACGACGAGGTAGGAGTCGCCGTAGATCATGAGGTGAGTGGCGCCGCAGTTCTTGGCCATTCGCATGCCATGGATTAGGGCTTCGTACTCAGCCTCGTTGTTGGAGGGTGTTGGGAAGTCCATCTGTAGCACGTACTTCAGCTTGTCGCCTTTGGGGGAGATGAGGATGACTCCTGCCCCGGCTGATCTGAACTTTTTGGAGCCGTCGAAGTACATTGTCCATGCGTTGGACAGGTCGGGGACATCTGGCAGCTGGGCTTCTATCCACTCGGTGGTGAATTCTGGGAGCACTTGGGCCTTGATTGACTTCGGGTGAGCGTATTTCAGCCCCCAGGGTCCTAGCTCGACGACCCACTTAGCGACTCGTCCTGTCGCGCATTGGTTGGTCAGGATGTCGGAGAGCCCGGAGGAGCTTACCACCGTGATCGGGTGCTCGGAGAAGTAATGGATTACTTTCCTTGAAGTCATGAAAACTCCGTAGGCCAGCTTCTGGTAGTGCGGGTAGCGCTGCTTGGACAGGGTCAACACCTCGCTAAGGTAGTAGACGGGTCGCTGAACAGGGTAACTGTGTCCTTCTTCTTCTCGTTCGACTACGAGTACCGTGCTGACCACCCTGTTTGTGGCTGACACGTAGAGGTATAGCGGCTCGTTCTCCAGTGGAGCCACCAGTACTGGGGAAGTCGTGAGTGTTTTCTTGAGTTGGTCGAACGCGACTTGCGCTTCTTCTGTCCACTCGAACTTGTCTGTCTTTTTCATCAGTTGGTAGAAAGGCAGGGCCTTTTCTCCCAACTTACTTATGAACCGGCTGAGAGCTGCGACTCGGCCGGCTAGGCGTTGCACCTCGTGAAGCTTGGTCGGTGCTGGCATTGCGAGTATGTTTTGCACCTTCTCAGGGTTGGCTTCGATTCCTCTTGCAGAGACGAGGTACCCAAGCAGTTCTCCGGCTGGCACGCCGAAGACACACTTGTCTGGGTTCAGCTTGATCTGATACTCGTCGAGGGCGGCGAAGACCTTGCGGAGGTCGGCGATGAGGGTGTCCTCCTTGCGGGTGGTGACGACGATGTCGTCGACGTAGACTTGGACGATCTGCCCGATGAGCCCTTTGAGGCATGCTTGCATTGTGCGCTGGTACGTGGCACCAGCGTTCTTCAACCCGAAGGGCATCGTCTGGTAGCAGAAAACGCCGTCGGGTGTGATGAATGCTGTCTTCTCCTCATCGTCGACGTTCAGTCTGATCTGCTGGTAACCTGAGTAGGCGTCCAGGAAGGACAGGCGTTCGCAGCCTGCAGTCGAGTCGATGATCTGATCTATCCGCGGGAGCGGGAAATGGTCCTTGGGGCAGCATTTGTTGAGGGCGGTGAAGTCGACGCACATGCGGAGTTTCTTCGTCTTCTTCTTCTCCACTAGGACTGGGTTGGCGACCCAGTCCGAGTCCTTGATCTCTCGGATGAACTTGGCATTCAGCAGTCGATCGATTTCTCTGCTGATTTCGTCTCGCTTGGGCCCGGAAAAGCGTCGCATGGCCTGTTTGACGGGTCTGGCGTCCTTGTGGACCTTTAAGGAGTGCTCGGCGAGGTTCCTGGGTATTCCTGGCATGTCAGAGGGTTGCCATGCGAAGATTCTCCAGTTCTCACGTAGAAACTCGACGAGCGCGCCTTCCTATGCGGGAGTCAGACTCGACGATACTTTGACCGTCTTGCTGGCGTCAGTCGGGTGGACCTGATGGGTCGTTGTGTCGTCAGCCGCGTTGAAGGCAGCGTCCTTGGCTGGTTTCTTGCGGGCTGGGAAGATGGTCTTGTCGTTGTCGACTGCCATTGCCTCGAAGTGCTCTTCGACTCCGAAGAATTCGGAGATCTTGCTGAACTCGCGGTCGCAGCTGTTGGAGCGGTCGAAGTCGCCGTGCACCGTGATGACGCCCTTGGGTCCAGGCATCTTGAGCATGAGGTAGGCGTAGTGAGGTACCGCCATGAATCTGGCGAAGGTTGGGCGCCCGAGTATCGCGTGGTACTGCGACTTCCAGTCGACTACCTCGAAGTCGATCGACTCCCTCTTGAAGTTTTCGGGTGTGCCGAAGATGACGTCGAGTGTGATCGTTCCCATGGGCGTGACTGCTTGCCCTGGTACTATGCCATGGAAGGTGGTCTCTGATGCCGCCAAGTCCGTCGTTGGTCTGTTTATCCTTCTGAGGGTGTCGGCAAAGATGATGTTAATGCCACTGCCTCCATCCATGAACACCTTTTTCAGGGTGTAATCTCCGATCAGAGCTTCGACTACCAGAGCGGCGTGCCCGGGTCGTGGTACTGCAGGCGGGTGATCTGCTCTGGAGAAAGTGATTGGTGTCTCTGACCCTCTCAGGTAGTCGGGTACTGCAGGTGGACAGGTGATGGCTTGGAAAACTGGCGAGTGATAATCTTCTGGGTCCTGTTTGAGGGGCGCCCCTTCTGTATCATGTTGAGTTGTCCGCGTGCCGCTGGATATGCGTCCTGGATCACCGGTGGGGCATCTTGCTGCTGCTGCTGCTGCAGAAAGGCTCCCGCCGCCTGTGCTGGATTGGCGACTGCGGGTGCTGCCTGGATGGCCAGCTGCGCGGCTGGCTGCGCTGCGGGTGCTGGAGTGACTATCTTCTGCATGGCTTCGTATATTTTGCGTGCCTTTCGACAGTCCTTCAACAGGTGGTTGGATCCCCACTTGCCCGTTTCCGGGTTCCTGAACATGTGGTGCCTGCAGGGTTGTTCCAGCTCTTCCGCTGGGCTTAGAGTGCGTTTCTGCCACTCGCGTTTATGGCCTCCGTCGCTGCGGTAGTTGCTGCCGCCGCTTCGGTTGTACTGCCCCTGGCTGTATTGGCGACTCTGGTCACCGCCGCTTCGACTGTACTGTGCATGGCTGTATTGGCGACTGCTGTCGCGCGCTTCATCCTCACGGGGGGTTTGGAATCCCGCCGCTACTAGCTCGATTGAGTCGTTGCCGTTGTAACGCGGCTTCTTCTTGTGGCGCCCTTCTCGCCAGTTGCTTGGTCCGGCTTCGTCCTTCGGGAGTATGTGAACTATTGCGGACCGAGTCCTCTCCGTCTGCCCACTGGTTTGCTATCTTCATGACCTCGATCATGTTTTTCGGCCGGAGCCTACCAAACTCCTCGCGGAGGTCGCGGCGGGAGACGCCGTGCATGAAGGCATCCATCACTCGGTCCTCCGAGGCGGTCTCCATGGTGTTGCGGAGCAAGGTCCAACGCTGGATGTATGACCGGAGCGGCTCGTCTCGTCCTTGCTTGCATGCTTGTAGCTCGACGAACGTCGTCGGTCTCGAGTACGTCCCCAGGAAGGATTTAACGAAGGCTTCCGCGAACTCGTCCCACGTCCTGAAGGCGTTCTTGGGTTGAGTGTTGAGCCACCCGCGTGCAGAGCCCGTGAGCATCAGCTGGATGTACTGCATGGCCGTAGTCGAAGTACCGCCCTGGCAGCTGCAGGCTATGAGGTAGTCTTCTAGCCAGAGTCTTGGGTCCTGCTTCCCGTCGTACTTGACTGCTTCTGCCGTGAGCTTGAAGCCCTTGGGCATTCTTGTGTCGCGTATGTTGAAGCTGAAGCATGCGGCGCCGCACGGCTCGTAGTCGCCGTCGTTGCGGTCGTAGTCGAGTTGGACGTGCTGGTCGGCCGCTGGATGCGGCTGCGGTCTACCGTCCTTTGTGATGACGTTGCGGAGGTCTTCACCTGGCTGCGGTTGTCGCAGTTGTCTTGTCGCCGGGGCTGCGAGTGCTGCGGGCTCGTGGTCGCGGCGATCTCGATCTTCACGCGCTTTTTCTGTCGGCGCCTTGTTTACCAGTGCGTCTTCGAGTGCCTTGATAGACATGATCTGCTGCTTGTGGAGGAGAGCGCGCGAGTCGCCCTCAGGCGGCTGTGTCAGCCGCAGGTATGTTTCGACTGCCATGAGTGCGGCTCCGGGTGTCTTGGGGACGGGTATTCCGTCTGCGTCTTCTATGTATGATGACTCGAGGTTGCGGGTGACTCTAGCGCGGTCGACCTCCGTCATCAGGGGCACGCGGGCTCTGTGGCGCCTTGCTCCTTGCGAGACCTCTGTTGAGGCAGTGAACGAGTAAGCGGCCCTCCTGGCGCTCGACGCGTCGGCCTCCTCCTTGCGTCGGAGGAGCTCGGCCTTCTCTGCGCGGAGTCGTTCGCCTTCCTTCCGCAGCAGGTACTGGACCGCCATAAGGTCCTCCCGGGGTGCATCCGGTGGGGGGTATGTGCCGTCCTCGACGTGCTTCAGGGCTTTGATTGCCATGTCGCGGGTGATGGTGAGTCGCGTCACCTGGTCCGGCATGACCACCTCCAGTGGGTATGCGGGTTCGTCGTCGTTGCCCTGCGGCCTCTGGCCGATCATGAAGACTTGCGCGGGGTAGATCTGGGCAGTGGGACGGGTGCTGCCACTGCTGCTTCCTTCGTCCGAGCCGTGCTCGGAGCTGAAAATGGGTGCGACGTGGTGGACACCACAGTCGCCGCCGAGGCTCCTTCCCTGGAGTTTCGCGACCTTCGCCGCGGACGTGAGGAGTGATGTCGCTGTCGTCGACGTGGGCGCGATTGGCTTGTTGACGATCTTGCGAGTCGATGGAGACGCGAGTGGCGTGGATGAGAACGGCGCGACCTTCGTTGCGCGCGAAGGCGTGGTCGACGTAGTCGAAGTTGATGCAGATCTTGGCCTTGCCAGCGACGCGATCGAGGTAGTTGAAGTAGACTCGATCCGCGCGGTGGTCGACGAGGTGGTCGACGTAGTCGTAGCAGATGCGATCTCCGTGGTAGCCGGAGACGCTGGTGGCGCGGCCGCGTTGGGCGCGATCTCTGCCGCAGCGGAGGCGGTCGGAGTAGTCGAGGCGGACGCGATCTTCTCAGCAGTCGAAGATGCTCGCCGCAGTCGCAGCAGATGCGATCTCCGCAGCAGGTGGGGGCGTGGTTGGCGCAGCCGCGGCAGATGCGGGTGCCACCACCGCAGGCGGTGCGATCGCCGTGGATCTGAGTACTCCACAGCTGTCTACGAAGTAGTGCATGGTACCGAAGGTGAGGCACATACCTACGTGCAGATCGGCGTACACCGAGCGGTGGGCCGGCGGGTGGAAGGTGTACTCGAAGGAGCCGAAGCAGATTGGCTCCTTGGTGATGCAGACGTCGGTCTTCAAAGTTTGGAGCCGGTGCGACCATGGTTCCAGCGCTCGTTCTTTCCCACAGACGGCGCCAATTGACGAGGGTGGACTCGGCAAATCCCTGGGTTGTGTACCCCGGGTTGATTGAGGGGGAGAGAGATGAGCGCTGGTGATCACGACGGCTGACAAGCAAGGCGTTTACCCAGGTTCAGGCTCCCGGAGGATAACACCCTACTTCCTGCTTGTCTGGTTATTGATGGTGAGTTGTGGCTACAATGGCGAGATGGCAATCTCGCTAGGGTTTGTGTGGCGGCTATGAGCGTACCCTAGAACGAGGACCCTCCTAGCCTTTATATGGTAGGCTAGGTCTCGGGTGAACGGTGCTGATGGCACTTACAAGATAGGTATGAACCTCATGACCTAGTCAACTAACTTGGGCCGCAGGTGTCCTTGCTGGGCTTTCCTTGGGCTTTTATAGTCTTGGCGTGACCCAGGTACCTTCACCGTGGGATAGTCGAAGGGTAGCCCCACGACAATACCCATGTCAGTAGCCCCGAGTACTTGGCTGACTCGAAGAATCGGGCATGGACTCTTTCGTAAGTGCACGTCATATGCTTTGTATTCTGTATATATAATTTGGAATTCCTGTATGAATAGCACATGTTTGGTTCTGTCGAGTATCTCATCGACTGTGATTTCTGCTTATGATGATCAAGGGATAATAGCTTAGCATGCCCAGTACACTCGACGGATCGGGACTTGTTAACTACACATTCGGGTAAAACCTTACTAGCTTTCAATCAAACTCGAGTCCCCGGACTCGAATCTGGAACAAACTGGTCGGATTCGACTAGGCCGCTGAGGTCTTACTGAGTCGATCTGCAGTATAACTTTGAATTTTACCCAACGCGTCCGTCGGGATTTTTCATCATGTCTGCTGACATGGAAAGTATAAGGATTGACGTTGCTGGAACGGTCCTTGGCCCAGCTCGAAAGTTCGGCGGGTCTTACCTTTGCACTAAGCATGCAGCATCCGAGGTATTTGCGACGGACGCAACTCGGGGATGTTTCGAGTATGTTTTTTGAACTTTGTTGGACGAGTCGTGTCCTTTGTCGACTGATATTTGCTGTTTATGCTATCGGGTGCGCGACAGCGCTCCCGATGGGAGTAGCCCCCGAGATTGTGCTTTATTGCTTTGCAATGGAGGATAATCTCAAAATCCTCTTACTCTGCATATGTTAATCGAAGAAATTTGTGCCATAATTTTATCGGGTGCACGACAGTGCTCCGATGGGAGTAGCCCCCGAGATTATGCTGTATTACTTGTAAATGGAGGATAATCTCAATCATTGTCTTGAGCATCTTCAGTCGAAGAATTTTTTGAATATGCTCCCGATGGGAGTTATATGACTTAGTCGAAGGAACGATCGAGTGACCAATTTTGTCTTGAGAAGGATTTGTCACACCCGAACTAAACAAGCCAATCGAGTGACCAATATGCGTTGGGCAGACTCGAATATATTTCTGAACGGATGCTTCAATGATGTCAGGGATGACGTTTATTTCGACTGCGGTTCCTGACACGCGTGGCGTGCGTTATGCTGCGATGGATGGGACGTGACACACAGGTGGGCCCATTTGTGCAGAGCTGACCGAACAACGACGCAGTTTGGACTTGATTTGACCACTCTGGCCCACTTTTGACGGAGAGGTGATTATGGCTCCTCTTTTTGCGTGCGTAGTGGGCGGAGTGGCCGGCGACAGTTGCTCTCCGCGTTTGACACGTGTATGGTGAGATTGCGTGCGCAACGCACGATTTGGATCTGGATGGCTATGATTTCTTTTGATTTGTGGTAAATAGGGGAACGGCGCTGGCATTGTTTTTTTACCTGCCATTTGCTCTGCGCGTCGCCCCTGTTCCATCGTCTTCCTTGCGCCCTGCCTCCATTGCTTCTTGCGCCCAAGCTCTTGCTGCTCTCCCTAGCCACCACTACCATGGCGCCAAAGAGGAAAGCCTCTGCCACCGATGCGCCCGCGACTGACGTGGCCGCTCTGAAGGGGAAGAAAACTGCGGCTAGCGCATCTGCGGCCGCCGTCGACCTCAAGAAGAGCGACGGTGAGTGGATGAAGTCCACAATCAAAGCAGCACACCTCGAGAAGTTCCGCGAGGGCGGACTGCTGCCACCGGCGGACCAGCTTACCGTCCGCGCACCATCAAAAGAGGTACTCCCCGAGCCTCGCGCAAACGAGCGCGTCTGTTTCGCGGAGTTTCTGCCTAGAGGTCTTTCGTTTCCTCTCCATGACTTCGTTCGTGGACTTATGTACGCATACGGGGTGCAAATCCATGATTTCACCCCGAATGGCATTATGCACATTGCCTGTTTTATGGTCTTGTGCGAGTGCTTCTTGGGTGTTTCTCCCAGCTGGGCTCTATGGAAGTCGATCTTCATGGTCAGACCCAACAACCGAGGCGGCCACACCTATCCTGTTGGCGGCGTCCAGATCCAGGTGCGCAGCGACACCTGCTACTTCGCCCTGAAGCCAGTCGACTCGGCGCAAGGGTGGAGGAAGAGGTGGTTTTATGTGCTCGTCGACCAAGAAGGGGTCCCAGCATTTTCGACTGCTGGTATAGCCACGAGGACGAAGGCCTGGGACCATGAGCTTTCGACTGAAGAGATGGCGGAAGCAGCGCCTCTGCTGGAGACGATTGGAGGGCTGCTAAACAGCGTCACGGTGTGTGCATTTAATTGCCACCTTTGTGAAGATGCGGGTGTGGCCGCTCCGCGCTCGCGCCCACCCAATGTGGGAGTATGAGGGTGCACTCGATGCCACCCGCATGAGCATGGAGGAGCTATCGAAGAGCGAGCTGGTGTCGCACGTGCAGTCCATCACCAGCATGAAGTCCAGCGAGCCCTGCAACGTCGACTGCCCTGTCGCTCCTTATGGGGCTGAAAAGCCTTTGCCAGAGGTTAGTGAATCTTTCGAGTTTATGATCTCCTGCTTTTGTTATTTTGCTATGCATCTTTGTGATTTTCGACTACTGTATGTTGTATACAGGGCCACTCGACCACCTCAACCCTTCCTCCCTTCCCGAAGATGGCCCAACTCACGAAACAGAGGTGACGGTAGCCGCGAAGGGAGGAGATGAATCGCCTCTACCTTCGGTTACCACATCTCCCACAGAAGAGGTCGAAGAGGAAGGGGTTGAAGAAGTACAGGCCAAGGAGCCTGCCGCGACTGATGATGTGAGCGAGATCCCTACTCGCAAGCGCCATCGGGCGGCCCAAGTCGTGTCTTCCTCCACAAGTTCACCGCGAAAGAGGATTTGAGGGATGATGGAGACTCGGGTTTGTCTCCTATGACCACCACTGCTCCTTTGGACGTGAGCCCTTTGAGCTCGGCTCCTCCCCCTTTGGGTGGGGAGCTATGTTTTGGGGGTCCCAATTTTGACAACCTTGATAGCGAAGAGGAGGAAGAGCACAGGTACGCGTCTGAATTTTTTGTACTCAAGTTTCTGCTTGTTAATAGCCTTGCTTATGTTGTATGTCTTATGTTACTCGTAGTGCCGAGACTGTGTGACCTCCAACTCCTCCAACCGTGAGAGCTTCGACTCTAGATCAGCCTGAAGCTTCTCCTGTTGCTGCGGAGGTTGTGAAAACAGTAGCCACGGCCACTTCCATTGAGGCCGCCAAGATTGCGAGTACGTCGACTCCGCAAATTGGGACTTCTGCTGCCAAGCCCGCGCCTTGGGTTGAACACGTAAGTGTCTTTTGTCGAGTCCTTCTTCTGGGACTATTTGTGTATAGCTTATGTTGGTTTCGTGTGCGTGCAGCCCTTCTACCTCAACCTGGTGGAATCAGGTAAAGCATTTGTCCAGGTTGAACAGGAGAGGGATAATCTGCGCATTGTTATGGAGCAGCTCACCCGTAAGTGTGTTGGGTTTCTGTATGTCTTTGCTTTGTCGATTGTGAATGACATCTGGCCATCTATCTCAGGTGACAAGGCGTCTGCTGAGTCCTGGGTTAAAGAGCTAGAAGATGCACTGGCCAAGGAGCGCGCTGAGTCGAAGAAGGCCTTGGATGACGCCAAGAACTCCGCTGCCCTGCGCGAGAAAGATCTTGCTGAGCGCCTGGCTAGCCTCACCCGAGACGTCAGCGGTAAGTTGAATTTGCCACTTTTTTGTCCCCTTCTTTTGGCACTGAATGCTGTGTAAAAGTTTGCGTTCTTTCTGATTTTTGCAGGAGCTGTTGGCGCACCGCTGGGTATAGACCAGTCGAGTGGCAATTTGTCCCTTGACCGCGCTATTGGCGATTTGGACATCGTCTCCACCCAAGCCAAGGATGCACTCGCCAAGTCTACGAGCACCCTCGGCGCCATGTTCAAGGACGTATTCCCATCTAGCCAACCTCCTTCGACTGTGGATGGCTTCGCAGACGTCCTGGGCCCGGGAACTTTGACTATGGCGAACTTTGCTCGCACTTTGACGGTACGCGGCTCAGAGACCACCCTCAAACTCCTTTTAGGTCATGGGATAGAGGGTGACTTCGAGGCCGCTCTGTCTGCTTTCCCTCGTAAGCCTGGCGGGAAACTGGTGTCTCTAAAGCATGTGAACGAGCCAGCTGCATAGTTGGCTGAAATTTTTATGATCACCATGGAGCGCCGGGCAGCAGAGGTCGCCGCTCGTGCGAGTAGGGCTAGGTCGGAGTCAATGTCTGAGAAGTAGGGCAGCCGCGCCTTTGATGTCTTGTAATTAAACTTTATGACCATGCGAGTACGCATGTGCCTTTGCTACCTTTGTATGAATATAATTTTCTCATTATGATCCTGCTTGTAAGGCTGTATGTTGTTGCTCGTCTGAGCTTTGTGACTAGTTTCTCATGAAACTTTTATGATGCTTGGAACAGAAACGGCCAGCCGCCACTTCATCCAGTTCGTCGCGGCATCGTGCCCCTACTCGATCTCGAGCTCAGGTGGCAAACGATGCCGCAGTAATACGTTATATGAAGGCTCGACTCGCGAAACAGGAGCAAGAGCTGGCGAGTGCCCGAAGTGAGCTGGATAGGATGAGGGCAAGGCCTGCTTTACCCACCCAACGGGAGGAGTATGTGCTTGGCGAGATGGAGATCGTGAACAGACAGCTCGAGTGTTGTTGCAGGTTTTGTTCAAGATTTCCAGGCGGAGCAGGCTCGCGTGGATGAGCAGTTGAACATGGCAACTGACGAACCCACGACTGGCCGCCAGCACTTTCGATTGGATAAGCACCGAGCACGGATACTCGCCACCCTGCAGGATCGAGTGTGGCGGAGTACTATGCTCCTTGAGTTATGCAGGTCGGCCTTCAGTCGAATCAACCAGATGCTTTTTCCAGCTGGGCCGCAACCTCAAGGAATCCACGCGTTACTCGAGCTCTTCCGGTCAACAGGTTCCATTCGAGGCTTTATCACCCAGAAGCTTGTGGATGGTGCCAACGCAACCATGGCATATCTCCGAAGTCAACGTCCAAATTTGCAGCTACGTCCACCCGCGCCTGGATCGTCCTTGTCCCAGTTGAATCTTGACGATACATTCGATCATGCGAGGGCATTGGTTGATTGCTATCAAGCGCAACTTATGGGCCCTGTTCTTCCAGCAAAGGACGAACCGGAAGATTATGGTTTTTCTGTATAGGAAACAGCCCCCGAGTGTAAATTTTGCCACTTGGTACATATTTGTTCACTTGTATGTATGCAGCCCCGAGTATATCGAGTGGGGTTTATGAAAAACACTTTACATAGATCATGAATTATACAGCCCCCGAGTGCTCGAGTGAGGCTATGAATTTTATGAGAGTTGAAGCTTCAACTTATGCCTGCAGGCTCAGCCCCCGAGTAATTGAGTGGGGTTGAGCAACTTTTTCCTTTATGTATTGAGTTTTATGATCCAGCCCCCGAGTATTCGAGTGTGGCTGGAGTATTATGCTTGAAGGAGCGAAAGCTTTTTGTTATGAGGTAGCTCAGCCCCCGAGCATACGGGTGAGCTAAGTTTGTGCTGATAAGTTATGCGAGTAGTAAGCAGGAAAAATATGAGGAATTTATTGACTATATTCCATTTATGAATGTTAGGCTGCAGGCCGCCTCATTAAAAACCTTCCAGTCCCCTTAGGTACCCTGGTAAGGAAAAGAGCGCGTCTGAAACCTGCAGCCATCCGACATATGTGCCTATTACATTGTGCGACTGAGCAATCTAAGCATAGAAACGGCGCAGCTGCGCAACGTTCCAAGGATTATGCGAGGGTTCGCCTGTCTTCGCGTGCTTCAGTCTGTATGCTCCACCACCAATGACCTCGGTGATTATGAAGGTCCTTCCCATGGAGAAGGGAGTTTATGCACCTTCTTTTGCTTCAGTCGAAGTACCAAGTCGCCAACCTCGAAAGACCTGGTACGCAGTCGACGGCTATGATAGTTGTGTAGATCTTGCTGGTAGACAGCTGTGCGTGCTAGCGCCGTGTTGCGTGCTTCTTCAAGCAAGTCGACTGCATCTTCGAGTGCTTCATCTGCATCGTCTTCATTGTATGCTTCGACCCTTCGTGCGTTGAACCTTACGTCTGATGGCAGGATTGCCTCTGCGCCGTAGACCATGAAGAATGGAGTAAATTGCGTTGAGGCGTTGGGTGTTGTGCGTAGGCTCCATAGCACAGACGGGAGCTCTTCTACCCAAGCACCCGCGGCCCTTTTGAGTGGCACCAGGAGGCGTTTCTTGATTCCGCTTGTCACAAGTCCATTGGCCTTTTCGACTTGGCCATTAGATTGTTGGTGTGCCACAGATGCATAATTGAGCGTGATATCTTGCTCTTTGCAGAAAGATTTGAATTCCTCAGCCGTGAAGTTTGTACCGTTGTCAGTGATGATGCTACTTGGCACACCAAAGCGGTATATGATGGATTTTATGAAATTGACTGCTGTAGTGGCAGTCGAACTTGTGTAGGCACTGCTTCAATCCACTTGGTGAACTTGTCGACCGCCACCAGAAGGTGAGTATGCCCTCCATGGGAGGATTTTTTGAGTGGCCCAACCATATCAAGCCCCCACTGGGCGAAGGGCCAGGCCAATGGTATTGTCTTCAACGCCGATGCGGGTGCGTGCGGCTTTGTGGCGAATTTTTGACAGCCGATGCACCTTTTGACTATGTCCTCCGCGTCTTTGAGTGCTGTGGGCCAGTAGAAGCCTGCGCGAAGGGCTTTGGCTACGAGTGATCGACTGCTGGCGTGATGCCCGCAGGTACCTGCATGAATATCACGAAGGATGGCTTGGCCATCTTCAAATGCTATGCAACGCTGGAACATACCTGATATGCTGCGTTTGTAAAGTTCACCGTTGATGACAGTGTATGCTTTAGATCGTCGAGTGACGCGTCTTGACTCTGTTAATCTTCGGGTACCTCGCCGCGGAGTATGTATGCGAGGAAGGGTTGAGTCCATGTTGGCTCAATGAGGAGTACCTCGACTGGTGGGTCCTCTATGCTAGGTGCCTTGCTCTTGGCTGGTGCGGCTGATGTAGGAGGTACTCGCTTCTTTTTGATGGATCTGTGCTCGATGTGCTCGAAGAAGACACCAGGTGGCACTGGTGCTTTGGTCGCACCAATGTTGGCTAACTTATCTGCTTCTTCATTGCTCTCACGCCCTATGTGCCGCAACTCGCAGCCTTCGAAGCTGCCCTCCATGACGTTGTATAGGTCACGATAGGCGATCATGTTATCTGCGATTGCGTCGCAGGCCTTCATTGTTTGCTGTACCACAAGATTCGAGTCATCGTAGATCATAAGTCGAGTGCACCCGAGGGCTTTAGCCATCCTCATGCCATGGATCAGAGCCTCATATTCTGCTTCGTTATTGGACGGGAACTCGAACCCATTTGTAGGATGTAGCGGAGCTTGTCGCCTTTTGGTGATGTGAGGATGACGCCTGCGTCTGCGCCTTCGTTTTTCTTTGAGCCGTCGAAATACATAGTCCAGGAGTTGGACACATCTGGTGCTCCTGGGAGCTGAGCTTCAATCCACTCGGTGTGGAAGTCAGGTAAACTTGTGCTTTGATGGCCTTCGGGTAATCATACTTGATGTCTCTTGGTGCTAGCTCGATGAGCCATTTTGCTACGCGCCCAGTTGCGTTGGGGTTTGTGAGGATGTCCCCGATCCCTGAGGTGCTGATTACAGTGATCGGGTGCTCGGAGAAGTAATGCGTCAGCTTCCTTGAGGACATGAACACGGCGTAGGCCAGCTTCTGATAGTGCGGGTACCGCTGCTTTGATGTGGAGAGCACTTCACTCAAGTAATAGACTGGACGTTGTATGCTTTGGGCGTGTCCTTCCTCCCTTCGTTCGACTACCAGTACGGTGCTTACCACCCTGTTAGTTGCAGAGACATATAGGTACAATGGCTCGCGTTCCCTTGGTGCGACGAGGATTGGAGGGCTTGTGAGGACTCGCTTGAGATCCGTAAAGGCTGCTTCGGCTTCTGGCGTCCGCTCGAATTTATCTGCTTTCTTCATCAGTCGATAGAACGGGAGTGCTTTTTCGCCTAGCTTGCTGATGAATCGACTGAGCGCTGCCACTCGACCCGCTAACTTTTGCACGTTATGGAGCTTTGAAGGCCTTTGCATCGTCAAGATGGCCTGTATTTTCTCCGGGTCCGCCTCGATTCCTCGAGCTGAGACTAGATACCCGAGGAGTTGCCCGGCTGGCACGCCGAACGTGCACTTCTTTGGGTTGAGCTTGATGTGGAAGCGTTTGAGGTTTGCGAATGTCTCTCGCAAGTCATCGAGTAGTGTGTTTTCCTCTCTTGTGGTGATGACGATGTCATCTACATAGACCTGGACGTTGCGCCCAATTTGCTTCTTGAGGCAATCTTGCATCATGCGCTGGTAGGTTGCGCCTGCGTTTTTGAGCCCGAAAGGCATTGTGGTGTAGCAGTAGACCCCGAGTGGGGTTATGAACGCCGTTTTCTCTTCATCTTCTTCCTTCATCCTTATCTGGTGGTAACCCGAGTAGGCATCCAGGAAGGACAAGCGAGCGCACCCGGCGGTGGAGTCGACGATCTGGTCGATTCGAGGTAGTGGAAAGTGATCCTTTGGACAACACTTATTGAGTGCTGTAAAATCTACGCACATCCGAAGGATATCTATGTGTTTCTTCTCTACGAGTACGGGGTTAGCCACCCATTGTGATTTCTTGATCTCCCTGACGAATCCTGCTGCGAGTAGCCTGTCGACTTCGGCTTCGACTGCAGTTCTGGCATGTCGGCTGGACACCATGCAAATATATCCCAGTTCTCACGGAGGAAATCGACGAGCGCGCTTTCCTATGCGATAGGCAGACTCGACGAGACATTGACTGTCTTGGTCGGGTCAGTCGGGTGCACCTGATGCGATCTTGTGTCATTGGTGGCATTGAATGCTCTGTCGACTGTCACCTTTTTATGTTGGGTTAATTATCAGGCTGTCCTCAGTTGTGTCTATGACTTCAGTTTTGCCCTCAGTCTCAAATCGTGCTCAGTTTTGCCCCTAGTCTGTGCACAAGGACTCATTCCGTGACTCTTGCCGTCTCCGTTAGGCTTGCTGACATGTGGGACCCAGAAGACAACCGTTGGCCGCGGTTTGTGGGACCCAGAATAGAACCGTTGGCGTGGCTTGTGGGACCCAGTTGTTGACCGTTTACTGGCGGCGGCGTGTGCTTTTAAAGCGGCGGTGAGCACAAAAATCAGCCGAGCGGAGAGCGGCCACGCGCAGAGGTGGGCGGCGACCCCTGTTGGTAGGAAGGAGCCGGGCGCGGGCGACGGAGAAGGCGGCGTCCACGGGTAGCGCCGCCGACGGTGCGAAGATTGCCGTGGAGGGCGCGGCCGTCTGGTACAGCTACAGGGGCCGTGCGCTTAGGCTTTGAGATCCCCTTGGGCTCCGGGCGGTCGCGAATCGAGCTCGATGTCTTCTTCTAGCTCCCGCGCCACCTCGCGGATCGAGATTCCGGCGCGCATGGAGATGCCGATCTTCCTCTGTCCACGGTGCCGGGCGGAGGTTGTTCGGAGGATTTCGCGCACATCGAACAACACTAATCGTCCGTTCTATGTGTGCAGGCAGAATGGGGTAAGAATCGGAGCAATTTCACTATTTTAGTGCTGCGAGAATGGGGTAAGAATCGGAGCAATTTCACTAAATTGATGTGTTTGGCGTTATTGCAGATAAAATGTTTCTTTCTCTGGGTCGATGTTCTGGCCAAGACGCTGATGTTGAACTGCTAGACGAGCACGAAGAATGGTTGCCCATCGTGCCACAAACGGCAGCGGCCGTAGCGCGAGCTCCGGAAGAAGAGACGGAGGGTGGAGCACGCATTGATGATGTTGAGCTTAGGAGGTTGAACCAGAAGATTAAGAAGCTCGAAGATCAAGCACAAATTCCCCTCTGCAATTACATTTGGGCATTTGTAGGTGTGGTAATCGCACTAGGTGAAATGTTGAAATTGTATGGAAAGGCATGATGTTGGGAGCAATTTGTAAGTTTGAAATTGTATGAAATGTTTGAAATTCAGAACATTTATCAATGAAATGCAGCTCTGAATACTGATAATCCTTAAAAGACAAAATAGGATTCTGTCAAAAAAAAGTGAGAACAGACTAATGGGCCAACTGCATCCAATTAGGCCCATTCGTAGTGGGCAAATGGGATTCTCTGGAAAAAAAAGGTGAGAAGGGTAGAAAATGAACAAAAATGGTGTGGCTGGGACTCGAACCCACGACCGCTTGGGTTGGTTGCCTGAAGGGCTGCGCTGGTAACCGGTGGGAGAGATGAAGAGATATTGAAAAGTAGAGGGAACAAGCTATGTATAGTTAGTGTATGACTTGGTTTTGGATTTGACTACACATTTTTGTACTGATTTTTTTGTCACGTTGCTTAACCACTTGTGTAGTTCTATCTTTGGGCACACATAAATTTGAGATTTGGGCACGTTTAGTTTGATATTTGGGCAGGTTGCTTGACCACATGTGTAGTTTAATCTTTCAACACACATTGTTTTTTGAAACAACTCTTTCTTTATTAATTTGATATTTGGGCACGTTTAGTTTGATATTTGGGTATGTTTAGTTTGATATTTGGGCAGGTTGGTTGACCACATGTGTACTTCAATCTTTGAACACACATAGTTTTTTGAAACAACTCTTTCTTTATTAATTTGATATTTGGGCACGTTTAGTTTGATATTTGGGCATGTGTTTTTTGAAACAACTCTTTTTTTTTGCGTAACCACTTGCTCTATGAAAACCTTAGGGCACGAACTTTTTTGACACATATAATGACTTGATAGATGCAAACGAGTACATAGGAAAACACATATACACGACCATAACATAGATATATAAATAAAAGCTCTTACATATAACACGACAAACATAAAAGCCCTAGATAGATAAAAAGTTAACAAACGACACAACATCAACATAGTAGTAGAAATTAAAAGCCCTAACACACTAGGGCAACTCCATCTTCACGACAACCGGCCTGATGCATGCCTTTAGCACCGTCTTCACTCCTGCTCCTCCTCCTGGCCGTTCTCTCCGAGATAGTACGGGAGGCTGTGGATGTTGCAGTTGGGGAAGATGCTCGCCACGTCGGTGAAGAAGTTGTACGTGGTGAAAGCGATGAACTCCTGCCCACCAAAAAACACCTGGCCGAGCAGGTAGTAGGCATCGAAGCGGTTGGTGAAGATGGCGCGGTAGCCTGTCGTCGTCGCGCCGGCGTGGGGACGCAGTTCCTCGAGGCGGAACATCCTCGGAGAGCCCGCCGGGAGGTGGTGAAAGCCCGCACGGAGGAACCCCTCGGCAAGGTCACGAGCACCCCTCCAGGGTGAGATCGCCCACACGCGGAGTTCGTTCTCGACGATGACTCCGGGTGGGTACCGCCTCTCCGGCACGGTGGTTGGCAAGCGGAAGGTGGGGGCGTTGAACTGCATCCTCGCTTCGCTTCGAGAGTGCTTTGGAGTTGGGTGAAGAAGAGAGAAGGGCGGCGCAGATGGAAGGTGTGGAGAAGAGACGGAGGGTTGGGTGGTTTAAATAGGGATAGAGCGCCGCATCTGTATGCGTTCAAACGAGGCGTGTCGATCCATATGCGTCGTAACTGAAACACTGCCGCATCTGTATCACGCGTGGTGTTTAATGGCTCTGAAAGTCTGAATCAAGCGGTGCATCTGAGCGCGGCGAGTGAACGAGGCGCGGCGCGCATGCATGCAAATGGCGTGGTCTCCCGCGCGTGCATGCAGACGCTGAGACGACCGACGGCATGCACTGCTGAGACGACCGACGGCATGCACTGCTGAGACGACGAGGCCTGCAAACGCTGAGACGAACATGACGGCCTGCAAACGCTGAGACGAGCGCCGCCTTGGAAAGGCTGAGACGAGCGCGGTGCAGCACGGCCCGGCCCAACGGTTCATCGTGCGTGCCCTCTCCGTTTTAAAAAAACATTCCTCCAGCCAATCAGGTTGCAGAAGGAGGCATCTCGCGGATCGCGGTTGGATCGGACGGGTGCAGTAGGCTTGGGTTGGATCGACGGTGCCTTCTAGAAGGTTTGACCAAGATTTGACTTGAGCATAAAAAATACAAAAAAAATCCAAAAAATGAAAAAACTCGCGCACATTGTCTCCTTATGACATATACTAACGTCTCAAATCAATAAACATTGTGTACATACATTTCAACGAAATGAATGCATGATATATCGAAACTCAAACTATGAAGTCCAATGTTGAGTAGAAGTGGTTTTGGATGTGTAACATGAAATTTTGAAAAAACTCACCAAAGCTTCATTTTAGAGTAACTAAGAAGGATCCGGGCTTATTTTTTCATTTTCATGTTTTAAACTTGTTTAAATGTTGGTCAAACTTAGGTTTGACCAATTTTAAAATATTCATAATAAATTCAAAAAAATCAAAAAATAGAAAAACCTGCGCACATAGTCTTCATATGTCATATACTGACGACTCTAGTTGATAAACAAGGTGTAGGTACATTCAAACGATCCATGCATGGATGTGGTGTCATATCTCAAATCTCAAACTACGAAATCTAAAGTTGAAGAGAAGTGGCTTTGCATTTGCAACATTTTTTTTCTCACCAAAGCTCATTTTGGAGTGAATAAGAAGAATGCAGGCTTAATTTTTCATTTTCATGTTTTGAACTTGTTTAAATGTTGGTCAAACCTTAGGTTTGACCAATTTTAAAATAATCATAATAAATTCAAAAAAATCAAAAAACAGAAAAACCTGCGCACATAGTCTTCATATATAGAATAGATGTCTAGGTAAGTTATTTGGCTGATTTAGACAAGGTCGAAAAAAATCTTGCTTACAAATGAGGCCGTTTACCCTACCTTCGGAGCTCTTTTCTAGCACATTTTTCATGAATGTGAGTTTACTTCCCAAAAGGTCTCGGATTTTGACATTACTCAACAGAAATACAACAAAAATAGTTCTAACATACATCCCACATCATTCAACAGAAATACAACAGCATTCATAAGGGTTGTTTCATAGAAATACAACATCATTCATAATGTTTCATAGAATCTTGGTGCTTTTTGGCACCACTTTGCTCCTTGTGATCCTTGTGCTACTTGCCATCATTTTGCTCCTTGTGCTCCTTGTGATCACTGTGCTCATTGCTTCTTCTCTTCTCCTCTTGGGTGTCGGTACCTTAACTGTCTTCTTCGAACAGACCACAGAGCTGTACAAAACATAAAGGGGAGTGAAATCATTTTCAGCATCATTTGGAGCAGAACATAAAGTGATAAATGTACAACAAATTCGAAAACACCAATATTGGCAAGATTTACATACCTAGCAGAAGGCAGAACCACAGCAAGGGGAGTGAAATCATCTGGAGCATCTTTTGGCTCAACATTTGCATCATGATCGTCAAAATAATTATTTGGAGCATCATCATCAAAATAATTATTTGCAGCATGATCATCAAACTCATCATTTGGAGCATCATCATCTGAATCATCATTTGGAGCATCATCATCTGAATCATCATTTGGAGCATCATCATCTGAATCATCATTTGGAGCATCATCATCTGTTGCATCCGGCTGCTGACCAGGATTTTCATCGGAACTCTCTCCGAACGCTGGATCTACTGCATTATCACAATACTTACCGAAATGACCAGACCCACCACACCTTGTGCACTTACGCTTCCTTGCTCCAAGTCCAGCTCCTTCGCTGCGACGCCTGAACCGACTCTTCCTCGGTCTACCTGCTGCTCTCTTCAGAACTGGAGCGCAAAGCTTGAATCCAGGGTCCACTCTGTCCCATTGTTGTTTTCCCTCCAAAGCAGGCAAGGCATGTGCATATGTGGCTTTGAACTTTGCAACAGAGTAGTACTCATGAACATACTGTTGTATGTTCCCTGCTGGACCTGAGAGAGAAGTGATGAAAAACAAAGCATGAATGCATGGCAACCCAGTTATCTGCCATTTCCTACAACTGCAAGTTCTAGCTTCTAAATCCACTGGATATCTCCAGGCTCTCTGCTCTTTATCCAATACTGATACCTCTGCAGTGGTATCCGACAATAAAATCATGTTCATTTCCAAGCCTTCTGTTTTCTTCTTCAGTTCAGTCATCACGGAAGGGATGATAATGTGGCCCATGAATTTTGCCTCAGCTATTCCATCACGAAAATGAAACTTCTGCGCGTATTCTATCCTTATCTTGTCAAGCAAATCCACCAAATAAAGATCCTTTAGTTTCCGGATCGTTGAGTTGAAAGACTCTGCAAGATTATTGTGCACATAGTCAACTTTGCTCAGTTCACTGAATTGGCTTCTGGCCCATAACTTGGAGTGGTGTGTTTCCAAGTATTCCTTCACTTTGGCATTCATGTATAACTGCCTCATGTGGTAGTTATGCTTCCTCACACTGCAAGTCAAAGATGCTGGCCATAAATTGTCAGTATATATCTTTCCTTTGAATTTCTTCACAAAATTTGCAGCAAGGTGACGCATGCATTCTCTATGCTCTACTCCAGGGAACACATTGTCCACAGCCACTTCTAAACCCTTGCAGGCATCTGTATGAATTACCAACCCATTGGGATGTTCAATAGCCCGGCGCAGATTCTGCAAAAACCAAGTCCAGCTCTCCTCAGACTCTGTCTCCAGCACACCGTATGCAACTGGAAATACAAAATTGTGTGCATCTACTGCACAAGCTGCTACTAACTGTCCTTTAAACCTGCCTGTGAGAAAAGTAGCATCAATAGCCAAATATGGCCTGCAGCCTGCCAAAAAACCCAGGCGACAAGCCTCAAAGCACACAAAAACCCTTCTAAAGCATTCCTTGGTCCTTGTCACTCCCTTCAATCTGTACTCCACTGAGTGGTGATCAATTTCAACAATACTACCTGGGCTTGTCCTCTCCACTTCAGCTTTGAATGAATACAACAATTCAAAACTTTCATGCCAGTTACCATAGATAGATTCCATAGCTTTTTGTTTACCATTGAAGACCCTCATGTATGGTAAATCTATCTTGAACTTGTCTTTGATGTTTTTCTGCAATTCCTTTGTACCCACTTGATGGTTTTCTGCCACCCACTTCTTTACTTCATCTGCCACCCATTTTGACTTGGCTCTACTGATTGTTTCCTTCCTGAGAGTTGATTCTTGGCATGTGTGGCTAAAAGGGTTCACTTTGACCTGAATATTCGTGCTTTTTCGCATTTTAGATGCGTGCATCCTCCATGGACAACCCTCAGTCACACAATGCACTGTGTAACGTTGTTTATCGCTCTTGTCAACAACGAATGCACGTTCTGCCTTGATGCAGTACGTCACAAGTGCATTTCTACACTCACTCATGGATGAAAAAATGGTACCTTCTGCCATATGAGGGTTCTCAGGGTCCCATTCAACAGCTGGAAGGTCTTCCTCCTCATCTTCTTGCTCACTGTCAGCCTCATCTGGGATTTCAGCAGCACGAGATTCAGCAGCACGAGATGTCCGTCGTAAATTCTGAACAACATCAGAATATAGCCTCTCTTCATCATCCCCAGATATGTCAGCATCAGACTCCACTTCAACAGGTACCCTTCTGCCGGTGCCCACGCTTGTCGAGCCACCACGTCGCTTTGGATGAACTGAACTATTCTGGCTAGAATTGGCTTTACGACGAGATGGTTCTGTCCGAGAAGATGAACCCGTCACCCTAGGTCCAACTTCCGGCACAACCACATCAATTTGCAGCCTCACATTGAATTTATCTTTCTCCTTCTGCTTAGCAAACATGGTAGCGAGTTCTGCATCATTGCTAACTTTCACCCAATTTTTCCCCCATCGTAGTATTTGAATTCCACTTCGTCATGCAAACCCCAAGGATATGGGCTGCAAAGGACCTCCCCAAATTGCCTGAAACTCCAATTGCAATCCATTGGCACTGAATAATCGAAACCTCCCTGGAATTTCTTCTTCTGGGTGTCTTCATCCAGGATGTACCGGTCCCTTCTAATGCTCACCAAGAAAGCAAACCGCAACTCCATCCTAACCCACGAAAAACAGAGACGCAATCAGCACAAGCAAGCTCGGGAACCCATTTTCCAATTGCAAAAAACAGAGACGCAATTGCAGAATTAACCTCAAATGCACAACCAAGCTATGTCCAATTGCAGAAATAAATAGCGTCCTATGTCGATCGACTGTTGAAATGCACAAACAAGCTAAATTGGAGGAAGCCCTACCCCTGGGGAACCCAGTCGTGGACGCGGCGGGTCTCCGGCCCGACGCCTGCCTCGCCAGCTACTCCGGGGTCGCTGCCGCTCGCCATTTCACCGCCAACGTCCTGGTGGGGTGCACCAGCCCCTCACCTATCAGCGCTCCGGCCGGGCGCACGGAAGGAGCCCCGCCGCGGGTCGAGCAGGTGGCGGCCGCAGTGGCGGAACGAGCGCCCCACCCGTGTCGTCGCAGGACGGTGGCGGCGATCTGCTGGTGGTGGTGGATCTGGTGGTGGTGGCGGCGGCGCAGGTGGTGGTGGCGGCGGCGCACAACGGCCAGTCGGGAGCAGGCGCGCATGGACAGATTGGGGATCAGGCCGTTGGGCGGTCCCACCTCTAAGCCCTGCACCCAGGCGGTCCCACCTGTAAGTTGCGGACCCACTGTCAGTAACGCCATCACACGGAATAGACTAGAAACTTTCCGTTTAGGGCAAACCATTGTAGCTGCGAATGAACTAGGGGCAAAACTGAGGACGATTCGCAACAAGGGGCAAAAATGAGTCCAACAAGGCTGGTAGGGGCAATCCATTAAATGACCCTTTTATGTTCTGGCATAAGTGTTCGATCGTTGGAGACCGCTAGATCAGCGAGTGTTGCTTCCATGCCAAACATCTCAGAGATTTTGCTGAATTCTCGGTCGCAAGAATCGGACTTTTGGAAGTTCCCTTTGACTGTGATTACTCCTTTTGGTCCAGGCATTTTTAGCTGGAGGTATGCATAGTGTGGCACCGCCATGAATCGAGCGAACGTCGGGCGTCCAAGTATAGCATGGTATTGTGACTTCCAGTCGACAACCTCGAACTCAATCGATTCTGTTCTGAAGTGGTTCTTGTCCCCAAACGTTACGTCGAGTTGTATGGTGCCTTCTGGGCTTATTGCTTTGCCTGGGACGATACCGTGGAAGGTATTTGAAGATCTTGGCAGGTTTTCGACTGACCTGTTCATTTTGCGGAGCGTATCTGCGAAGATTATGTTTATGCCGCTCCCACCATCCATGAAGACCTTGGATATGGCGTAGCCTCCAATTTGCGCGTCGAGTACCAGAGCAGAGTGCCCTGGGCGAACAACCGATGGAGGGTGATCCTCTTTGCTGAAGCTTATTGTAGTTTCGGATCCCTTCAAGTATTCAGTTACCGCAGGAGGTGACATGACCGCCATGTTTACTTGACGAGTACGAAGTTTTTGCTCCCTGTTGGAAGGTCGACCTTTCTGTATCATGTACATCTGCCCTTGGGGCGGAGGGTACTGTGGCTCGTCCACCCGAGGTATGTGTTGTATTGCACCCGCGAGGTTTTCGCCTGCAGCAGGCTGTGGTGGTGGGGGTGGTGCCATCAGAACATGCACATTGTTTGGCTGAGGCGTGGGTGCAGGTACTTGTGCGGCTGCTGCCTTTCTGCGATTTACGTAATCAGTCGCCATTTGGTCGAACTCCCTGCGGTTTCTCATCGAGTGATTGGATCGCAGTTTTCCGTCGTCCCCCTTGTACAGGTGGAATCTGCAATCAGCGTCCATCTTTTCTTCGAATGATCGCTCAGATTGTGCCCGTGACTTGCGCCAGTCCTTCCTCTTGTAGCTATCACTGCGTTGGCCGCGCTCTCTGCTGTCTCGACGATCATCTCGACTGTCTCGCCGATCATCTCGACTGTCTCGCCGATCTTCCGACCGTCGGTCGCTTCTGTCCTGGTCATTGCGGGGTGTGGAGAACCCAGCCGCCATGAATTCGGGTCTGTCATCGTCGTAGTGACGTTTTGAACGTTTGCGCCTTCGGTCGTCTCTGTACGAGTCTCTGTGGCTCCGACTGCTACTCTCATGTTTGTCACGGGGTGAGGACCCGCGTGTGGTGCGCGCCATATCTTCTCCATCTGCCCACAAAGTCGCGATCTGCAAGAGGTGAGATACAGATTTTGGCTTTTGGCGACCAAGTGCTTCTTTGAAGTCTCGCCTGGCGAGGCCCATGACGAAAGCATCCATGGCCATATCTTCTGAAACTACTCCAACTGAGTTACGTATCTCAGTCCATCGTCTGATGTATGACCTCAACGTTTTGTCTGATCGTTGAACGCAGGCCCGCAGCTCCTCGAATGTTTTTGGGCGCTCACATAGAGGCTCGAAGTTTTTGACGAAATCCCTGCGGAAGTGATCCCACAAGTCGTATGTTGATGGAGGTAGGGCCTTGAGCCAGTCGCGGGCTGTGCCTTCGAGCATGAGTTGTATGTATTGCATGGCTGTGGTGTTTGTGCCTCGCTGGCACGCGACAGCCAGCCTGTAATCTTCCAGCCACCCGGAAGGTTCCTGTCGACCCGTGTACTTGGGCTGTTCAGATGTGAGTTTGAACCCTTTGGGCATCCGTGTCTCGCGGACGCGTCGAGTGAAGCACAGAGCTCCATGTGGCTCAGGCTCTCGATCAGAGTATGAATCGCTACTGTAAGATCTGTGTGATCTGCTCCTGGACCTGCGCCTACGCGAGCCGCTTCTTTCCTTCGAGTGGTGGCGGCGACCACTGTGATTATGCTCTTCCCGACGCGCGTCGACTAGGGCACGGTCTCGACTCCCACCTAGAGTTTTTGGAATTTGGCGTATGGCCTTCGCCGCTAAGGCGAGTGATTTGATCTGCTGACGAAGCAGTTTTGCATTGGGGTCATCAGCTAGAGGTTTGATTGCCTCTAGGTACGCTGCGGCGGTGAAGAGGGCACCCGCAGCTGTTTTGGGTACTGGCACTCCTTCTTCGTCGTATGTCATGAAAGAGTTGCCTAAGTTGCGGGTGAGCGCCGCCCTTTCGTCTGGCGAGAGGTGGGACAATCTTGATCTGGGTCCTGTGTCTGCTCGCCCAGTGGAGCTCAGGGAGAGCTGTCTTCTTCGCGCACTCGATAAGCCAGCTTGTTTTTTGCGTTCTTCAAGTGTTGCTCTGACCTGCCGCAGTCGAAGTGATTCCTGCCAGTTGAAGTACTGGAAGGTCAGCATCTCCTCTTGTGTTGCGTCTGCTGGCATCATTGTGCACTCCTTGATGACTTTGTCTGCTTTTGCTGTCATCTCAGCAGTGATTGTGAGAGTTGTGACTCCGTCCAGCATAGTAACTGTGCACGGGAATTCTGTAGGCCTGCGGCTGGCCGCAGCATCTGATGATTCTGCGGCGATGGCGACGTAGACCTGCTGGGGTATCACCCGAGGATATGTATGCGTGTCTTCGAGTCCTGTCATGGACTCGACATCGTCATCAAGGCTCATGTCGGAGTCGATAGACACGTCGAGTGGTCCGTCTGGACCAGTCTTGCTGTTGATGCCTTCATCGCCTATGCTCATCTCGGCGTCGATGAAGTTGTTATGAATCTCAGAGTCAAGGTTGTTGTTGTTGGTGCAGATCTCGGAGTCGACGTGGTTGTCGATATGAGTTTCGAGGTCGTCGAAGTCGCCTCGCCCTGAAGTTCTTCGATGAGCTCGTGCATCTCCCGTGTGGACATGGTTGTTGCGGATGAGCAAGCTTGGAGGATCGACGATGGTATGGATGCGGTTGAGGGATCCGCAGTCGAAGGAGCCGCAACCGATGGAGCCTCGGGTGCGGAAGTCGCGAGTTGGTGTGGATCCGTCAAGTCCTGCACACCAAGCTTGTTGACGAAAAAATTGAACGAACCAACGGTTAAGCCCAAACCTGACTCGAGATCGGAGAAGGCCTCCTGGAATCCTGGCGAGTGTGGCTCGAAATCCATCAGAGGATCCGATGCGCTTTTTGCGGGTGAAACTGGCGTGTTGCCGTTTGTCGAGTGAGCCGGCGAGTTGCCGTGTGCCGCCTGAGTCGGCGAGTTCTGGTTTGTCGATGGAGCCGGCGAGTTGCCGTTTGTAGATCCGATCGGTGAGTCACCGTTTTCCGATGGAACCGAAGAAACCGTTAGTCCAGCACTATTCTTTCCCACAGACGGCGCCAATTGACGAGGTGTACCCTCATCAAATCCCATGGTTAAGGACCTAGGGTTGAGATTATGGGGAGAGAACGTGGTAGTAGTGGTAGTTTCGTCGGCTGACAAGCAGAGGCAAAGATTTACCCAGGTTCAGGCCCCTCGGGTGGAGGTAAAGACCCTACTTCCTGCTTGTCTGGTATTGATTGTGGATTATGCGATTACAGGGGAGCTCCGGCGAGGTATCGATCTCGCTAGAGCTTTTGGTGGTTCGAGTATGGCTTGTCCCAGATCGGCACCCCTCCCAGCCTTTAAATAGGCTGGGTCTCGGGAGTTCGTAACCGACCTAGTTTACACGTAAGGAAAGTCTAAACCGACTATGCCTATGTCTAATCTTGGAGGGTACTCTATCTTCTTTAGGCCTCTTGTCTTGGGCTTCGAGTAGGCTCTTCGCCATTGGGCCTTAGTCGTCATGTGCACCAGATACCCTCATGATAGGGTACCTGAGATGTATACCCTTGTCAATTGATGACAAGTACATTGAACGAAGGACATGGCTCCATATTAATCCTTCCGATATATAATATATCCATCACGCAGAAACATTATTCCAGTGATACTCTCTCGATGTTCCAGACCAACCAACATAAACAACTAACTAGCCCTGGTTTAAGTGTGTGACCCTACAGGTTCGATAACAAGTGGACATGATCTGGAGGAACTTTTCCAGATCAATAATCAGCATTGGGACCATGTGAAAGGACAAGGATGTCGCCTAGAGGGGAGGTGAATAGGCGATTATAACTTTTCCGGTTTAGGTTTGATAATTGCGGAATAAAACTAGGTGTTTAAATTAACAAGCTAACAACCTAAATAAACTAGGCTCATCTATGTACACCAACAACTTATGCTAAGCAAGACAAGCAACAAGGTGATAGCAAAAGAATACTTCAAGCACGAAGGCTATCACAATGTAAAATGCATAAGTAAAGAGCTCGGGTGTAGAAATAACCGAGGCACGCGGAGACGAGGATGTATTCCCGAGTTCCTCCTTTTTAGGGGAGTACATCTCGTTGGAGAGGTGTGAGACCACCACAACTGGCTGGTCTCAATGCCACAACAGGCTCACCTTCTTCTCCGATGAACCGCACCACAAAGGATTGGTTCACCTTCCACTATCGAAATCCTTCAAGGCGGAATCCGGAGCCTTTACAACAACGATCCGGGGCACACACCCACAACTGAATTGGGGGCTCCCGAACAGCTACAATTGACCACAAGAGGTCTCAACCACCACAATGGCGTCTAGGGTCCAAAGACCCAAGAGTAATAAGCTCACAAACTTTCACTTCCACGAATTCTCGTGGAGAGCACAAACCGATGCACAAAAGCAATGGCAAGAGCACAAGTGATCAAATCCTTCACTATCAAATCCCACCAAAAGCAACTAATACTTATGGGGGGAGAAGAGAGGAAGAACAAAGAAGAACTCAACAAATGGAACTCCAAGATCTAGATCCAAAGGGTTCCCCTCACTTAGAGGAGAGATGGATTGGTGGAAATGTAGATCTAGATCTCCTCTCTCTTAGCCCCTCCCAAAATATAACCGTTACAAACAGGAAAACAGGAAAAACCGGATGTTCCGAATCAATTTAGGACCGGAATATCCGGTTCAGAAGTTGAAGCCAGGAAATTCGGCTAAGGACCAAAACACGAAGTCTTCTGGAGGGAGCCGGATATTTCTAACCGGAAATTCCTGAAGTTAATCGGAATATCCGGTTGTCTGAAAACTGACAGAAACAGCAAAACGAAAACTGCAATATCGTTTTCATCCGAACTCCGATTTCGATGATCTTGGGCTCGTTGGAATCGTAACGAAGAGCTTTACAAGATCATGTAGAGAAAATCATAGTCCGTCATGTGAGGAGGAGACCAAATGAGGAAAGTTAAGACCTCTCTATAAAAGATAAACCGGTAAACCTCCAATATAAAAAACGCAACAAGATATGCATATGAAATCCGTTTTTGATGAACTAGAGCTTGGTATGGAGATGAACACAAGATCTAAATTCTCACATGGATAAAAACCAAATAAGAACCAAGGAAGATGATATGCCAAGCATGCAAAGGTTTGAACTCTCCACAAAGATGCGATCAAGTTACTTACTTGAGAGCCCTCTTGATAGTACGCCGTCTATCCTATAACCCGGGCTCCCACTAACACCATGAGACCGGTAAAATAGAAACCCTATCAAGATCATACCTTTGCCTTGCGCATTCCACTTGAGCTAGATGATGCCGATCTTGACTCCCTCAAGTTGGAACACCTTTCTTGATTGTGCTTGCTAGCACATGCTTGATGAAGACTTCTCTAAATACTCCCCCATACACCATTATGGGAGAGCCTCGCTTAGCTCCGTCTTCATGTATCCACTTGCACTTTATCTTCTTCTCTCGATATAGATGATGACTTGGAGATAAACATGAATGTTCACTCAATCTTCCTTTCCAAGCCATGCTTGCAATAAGCTCAACTCTAGGTGACCATTCTTCATATAAACCCATTGGATAGAACCTTAGTCATCATATAATCTTCTAGACTCCAATACATGAACTCCAATATTCTTCATGGACACGATCTATAAAGATATCTCAATGCAAACATTAGTCCATAGAGATTGTCATTAATTACCAAAACCACACATGAGGGCACATGCACTTTCAATCTCCCCCATTTTGGTAATTGATGACAATCTCTTTTGAGAGGGTTTATAATATGGAAATTAACGAGCAAGAACCAATTGTACTAACATCAAATACTACAAAAGTATGTGATGTTAGTCCAACAACATATATAGAGCAAGCTCCCCCCCCCCACAAACTATGCACGTGTGTATGAACATGAATTCATTGCATATATTGCCAACCATTACCGGTGGTGGAGTTCCACTATATACAAAACCAAGCAACGAATGCAAAGGCACGAAGGGCAAATACTTAAGAACCAATCAAATATAAAGCCAAATTCCATAAACCCTCCAAAACTTCTCCCCCATTGGCAACAATTGCCGAAATGGGCAAAAAGTTTCGGAAGACCAACATAGTGAGAGTTCCTCCACGAGTTTATCTTTTCTCATAAAAATGAGTATAATCAAGTGGACATTCCACCGATCAATAAAAGGAGGAAATCAAACTATATAGAGAATCCAAAGATTGCAACAAAATTGCAAAGGGAAAGATACCTCAACAAAAGAGGCACGCAATCAAAAGATCCGAGAAACCAATTAGGCACAAGAAGATATTATGACAAGATCAACCAAGTGTTCTAAAAATCAAGAGAGAGCTCCCCAAGGTACATGCACAATGTAGGATTCGCATTTCAATATGGTGTGCACAACATAGAATCCTCCCTCCCTCCTAGACAATCTTTGAACACAAACAAGTGCAAGAAAGCATAGATGGAAATTGAAGCAAAGCAACTAGGTCCACAAGCTTATTAAGATGCAAAAAGGATATCAAATGAAAAGCAAAGCTTGTGCCTTTTAGGAACCACCAAAGAATCAAAAGCAATAAAAGGTGGTCACTAACGAAATGGAATCCAAGTGAAGGTGTAACTATTCTCATGTGTATAAGTTTCTAAGTAGACACCAATCATGAAGATATAAGTCCACAAAGAAACATGCACACACAAAATAGGTACAAAGGTAAAGAACATGATATCCAAGAGGAAGTCATGAATATACCAATAAGATCTTTGCTTAAAAGCATAGCACAAAGCTCAAATTTATCTTAAAGGGGTATAGATGAACTTCTAACACAATCTCATCATAGCATCAAGAAAATTCATAAGGGAAAAGTGATTGATGGGATGCTCCGAGAAAGATAACAAGTATCACACAGGGCAAATGATTTTGCAAATTCATCAATATTGCATATGAGAGACTTTGAGAAGAAATGCTAGATTAACATATTTGGGATTGGTGAATCAATAAAATGATTATGTATATTCCCCTTGATATGTAATCATCCCGGCTTGCTCACATTTGCAATAAAGATGTTTTGATAAAGGCTTTGCAAGAACATATCAATTGCAACTAAAGGGACTCATGCCAAGATACAACCTACACAAGGTTGAAAGCTAGTAAAGTATGCATGATGTAGATACTTGTTACCGAGATAGCATTGGTGATGTAGAAGATAAGAGTTCACGATCATCCGAGTTTGGCTCCAATAAGCACATGGTGATAACACCTTCCTTGTAAATGAGACAAGCTTCCAATGCACCTTCAATGTACCTAAAACAAATTTAAGTACAACATGGTACCCAAACTCATTGGGTCCAAAGTAGTTAGAACAACTATAGTACATAGGACAAACTCCACATAACTATGTGCATATTGATATGAAATTGAATTTCATGCACATCTTAGCCATTTAGGATTTGATGGAATTTATCCTATATATTGGATCAACGAAAGTAAGCATGCCATAATATATACATATAGTAAATATGTATGCACAAGACTTTCAAGAACCAAACGAGATACAATTTGGACAAAACACCAATTAAACAAAGGAAGCACACACAAGTGTGACAAGAAAAAGAATTGTCCAAATTATATCAAAGACCCAAATCAACACTTGATTGAAGATACCATTTTGAAAAGATACCAAACGAAGGTAAGATACCAAATGATGAAAATACCATCAAGGAATAAATCGAACCCTCTACACTTCTCATGATGGCACAAAGTACCAAGACGAGAAATGTTTGTCTTCCAAAGAGACATGTCATCAGGATCAAATGCCAATTGAAGAAAACTAATGTTCAAAGCATATAGGATACAAAACCAATTTAAAGAAAGATGTTCTACTCAATGTAGGATTGCTTCCCCAAGAATAGTGCATTATCTAGAAGTATGACTTTGAATGTAAATGCACAAGAATTGGATCATTGCTTTTCCTAACTCAAGAAAGCACAAAGAAAATTTTGAGTAGCGCAACAAGGATCTAAAAGATACAAGACAAGAGGAGTTAGATCAAACCAAATCCTTGGCAATAAAATTAAGGCAATTCAAAGCAAGAGCCAAAGTGAAGATGGTCCACAAATTCCACCACAAATATGAGTACCACATGTAATAGACAAGGAGTATATAGAGATATTTCTCGGTGGTATATAGGAATGATATTGAAGACCAATTTCACAACAAATAAGCATGGCAAAGGATAAGATTTAAAAGCCATGCTTAGATAAATAGATATTCTTGATAGTTTCAAATATTCACGCGATCATGCAAAACAACTACAAAGAGTAGCTTGAAGCAATCGGTTTCCCAACAAGATATATGCAAACAAATTTGGGGAGAGCCGTACCAAGAGTGTCCATCACAAACAAGGTCCAAAAGAGTGATTAAACAAAATCATTTTAGCAAATATGGAACTTGTTTGAGCAAGATGCCACATGGGAATAAGATAATGAAGAATATCAATTTTAGGTGGCAATAGCTCACATGTTCACATTTTCTAGGTTTGTAATATGCACAAAGCTTATTACTCCCCCATAATGTGATAATCCAATTTTTCTTAACAAGAGGCAAACAAAACCAACTAGAGATAATTAATGGACATTATAGAATTTGAATTTCTCATGAGAGTGACATACCACATAGAGAGTAGATAATATTGATATATCAACACTAAGTGGTATTCCTCATGTATACACATTTTTAGGAGTGTGAAGTGCATGAAGCATATCACTCCCCAAAAAGGGATAGTCCATTAATCTCTCAAAAAGAGAGCCAACAAGATAAGATATCAAATAAAAGCAATAAGGCTCAACACAAGTAAATGGTGTGCAAACCAACATACACATACTTGATTACTCAAGATAAGTAAGTGGAGAGCACAACACATACAAACACTAGCAAGGTACACAACCTAACACATGTAAGGGTGCAAGCAACTTTCAATGTATATATGATTCAAATAAAAGTTACCGCAAGGAGGAACATTGGATATGAGATATGAAAATATAATCCAAATGACTCGACTTGAGAGAATATAATTGATGAAGATCACTTAATTCTTCATGATGTAGCCAAGTCTCCAATGCCCTCCATCAACACCTATTGATCAAGTTTTAGCTTGTTGGTCCCCAACCAAGTTGGGTCCTAAGAGGTTAGTCACAATAGGCTTGGCAACCCAAATGGTGCTTTTCTTGTCACCACTTTGAGTACCAACATATTTGGCAAACACATTGCCAACCTTATCCTTTCTAAGAGAATAAACATTATCAATTATAATGGGGTTGGATAAGGTACCACTAGTGCATGAAGAAGCAAAATGACCCTTCTCACGGCATAAGTAGCAACATTGGCTTTTTTCCTTCTTCTTAGTTGAGGTCTCAACTTGAAGAGGGATAGCTTGATTCTTCTTGGGAAGGGGCCTTGCTTTAACTTGAGGAACTTGAGGCCGCTTCCCTTGTTCCTTCTCACTAAGAGGCTTCTTCTTCTTCAAAGGGCAAGATCTAACGTGGTGCCCTTCAACTTTGCACTTGAAGCAAACGATCTTGGCCGAATCCTTAACTTGTTCTTGGCCCTTGTTCTTCTTGATAGGCTTGGACTTGTTCTTGTTGTTGGAGTTGAATCCAAGTCCACTCTTGTCATTGGGGCGTCTTTGAACACTCAACACATTGTCAAGTGTGGACCTCCCAACATGACGCTTTTCTAAGTCTTTCTTCAAATAAGTGACTTGGGCCTTGAGCTCTTTTAATTCCTCTACATAGTTAGTATCAACACAAACACTAGAGGAAGTAGATGTTTCATTGTTAGAGCAACAAGGCAAGGAAGGTAATTCATCACAAGATTTAGCAATAGTATGTGATGTAGAATTACTAGGACTAGCACATGACAATAAAGCATTGTGAGAGGAACTTGTGCCATTGTCCACATGAGGCTCACAAGATGTTACCTTTGACATAATAGCCTCATGAGCTAACTTTAGCTTAGCATAGGATGCCAGAAGATCCTCATTAGAGCTAGAGAGCTTTTCATGACTTTCTTTCAATTTCCTATACTTGCTAGTTAGCAACTCAAGTTGAGCCCTTAGCTCAACATTCCCCTTCAAAATAGATGCTTCACGAGAAATTGAGTTAGTAGCACAAGCTTTAATATCATCAATATTAGTTGATCATGAGACTTGATAAGGAGAGAGTGTTCACTTTCTAAAGCCTTGTGGGCTTTGTCAAGTCTCTCTATGTCCTCAATTAGTCTAGCATTGCCAACACCAAATTCAACTTTTTCCTTTTTAAGCACTTTATATTTAGCAATAGCATGATCTATTTCCTTAATGGTTTTAGCAATAATAACATTGTTGAAGGGAATCGTATGCAGAAAACAAAAAAATTCCTAGCAACGATAACCATAAACTAGCCAAGATCTATTACTATGCAGATATACCATAACGGGGGATCGATATACATACCCTTGTAGACCGAAAGCGGGGATTACGCTCCCGCACAAGCGTTGTTGATGAAGCCGACGACGCTGACCTCGAGGTCTTGTAGTGGAAGAAGACGTACTTCCAGTGCCACCCGTGTAGCACCTCGTAGCTCTACACACGTACGGAGTTGACGACGACCTCTGGGCTCTAGATCCAGCGAAGCAGCGGAAGCGAAGACTTGGACCCAGCAGCACGGCGGTGTGCGTATGGTGGAGAAACTTCTCTCCTCGTACGCAGCTCCAGAAATGGAACCACGCTCAAGGTAGGAGAGAAGAAGAAGGAATGAATTTCCAGGCTAGGGTGCACCCCTATTTAAAGGAGAGGGAGGGCAGCTAACTTTGCTGGCCTGGCCATGTGGGACTATTCCCACATGGCTAGCCGCACCATGATTGGTGCGTCGGCCCTAGGTGGGCTCCACGTGGCCCACCTAGGCCGGCCGGCCCTTTCCCCCTTTTTTTCTTTTCCCTTTTGGGGTTTTCCCCCTAATGGGCCTCTAAGACCCATCTAGGTGAAAATGCCTTTAAAATTCGAAATAAAATAAAATAAAAATATATTTAATTATTAATTACACTAATTAATATTAAATACATATTATTTAATTTATTCGAGCTCCGAAACTTATTCCGTTGCCCTCCGATCATCATCGGACATGTCCCAGAACACTTCCGGTGTTCTCCTGAAGTTTCTCCTAATATCCAAAGTTTATAAAACTGTCGCCTACCCTTAAGTGTGCCACCCTACGGTTCGGGATCACTCCAGACATGATCGACTCCAAAAGAAAACTCTGTTCTTCCGCGTCTTGGACTAACCATCCCTTAGAGACACGTTATCCGATCAATGACTATCAACGGTGGCTGGATAACCGTGACAGTCCTTGTGTGTCCATGAATGTCTTTTTATCGTTTGAACCTTAGACGTCCAGTTTCAACCTTTTGCCTGACGATACTTAGATTGTCCGAGACTCGTTATCCGGTATCACGATTACCGAGCTTGATCTCGTCACTTGACAATTCTATCTTTACTCATCTGTGATATTACATCCTCGTGACCTAGTCACATGCTTGCAAGCTCATTGATGTAATCTCACCGAGTGGGCCCAGAGTATCTATCCTGCTATGTGGATTGGCAAATCCCACTCTTGATCACTCGCCTCTCCCACTTCCTTCAGATACCCGAAAGGAACACCTTTATTGTCACGCTAAATAAGTCATGACGTTTGATTCAATCAAAGCACCTTCCAGAAGCAGCGATTAAATATGATCTCACGGTCAAAGGTATGAACACTACGTTTCTATATATCTTGGGTGTGTCCATCACATCATTCTCCTAATGACATGACTCCATTGTCAATTGACATAAATGTCCATGATCAGGAAACTTTGATCATCGGTTGCCCAATGGACTAGTTAAGAGGCTACTAGGGACCTGGTTCTTTACATACCACACGTGCATTAATGTTTCCGCTTAATACAGTTATAGCATGGTACAAAACATATTATGAACAATTGAGATATGACAAATAAAATATTTTTATTAATTGTCTCTAGGGCATATCTCCAACAGTCTCCCACTTGCACTAGAGTACAATTTAATCTAGTTTACAACTTGGTAAAAGCCTAACACCTATAGCATCTTGGTGTTTATCATGCTTGTCTCGTGGAAGAGGTTTCTTCAGCGGATCTGCAACATTCAGATCTGTATGTATTTTGCAAATCTTTACATCGCCTTCCTTGACATACTGTCTTATCACATGGAAGCGTCGGAGAATATGTTTGGCAGTTGAGTGAGACATCGGTTCCTTCACGTTGGCAATGACACCTGTGTTGTCGCAGTAGAGGTTCACAGGGTCTTGCGCGCTTGGGAACACTCCTAGCTCGATGACGAACTTCCTCAGCCAAACAGCTTCATTTGCAGCATCAGCAACAACAATATACTCCGATTCCATTGTAGATTGGGCTACTATGGGTTGCTTCCCACTTCTCCAGCTCACAGCGCCTCCGTTCACCGTAAACACATATCCTGTTTGAAATTTCGAGTCATCTGGATCTGTGTTAAAACTTGCATCAACGTAACCTGTTACGCCAAGTTCCTCTTCACAGCCTCCATAAACCAGAAACATTTCCTTGGTCCGATTAAGATATTTCTAAATGTTCTCAACAGCTGTCCAATGATCCTTGCCAGGATTACTTTGAAATCGGCTCGTCAAACTAAGAGCCAATGCTACATCGGGTCGAGTACTTAACATGGCATACATGATCGATCCTATGGCTGAAGCATAGCGAGTGCCATTCACGGCTGCCTTATCATGAGCCGTCACTGGACACTGAGCCGACTCAATGTTTTACCGTTGACAACCGGCAAATAACCTTTCTTTGCCTTATGCATATCGAACTTCTTCAATATCTTATCAAGGTAAATACTTTGACTTAACGCTAATAGGCGCCTTGATCTATCACGATAGATTTTAATGCCTAATATGTATGGAGCTTCTTCTAAGTCCTTCATAAAAAATTAACTGTTTAAATATTCCTTCACGCTATTTAAAAGATCCACATTATCCCCAATTAGTAATATATCATCCACATATAGAACTAGGAATGCAACTGAGCTCCCACTCATTTTCTTATAAATGCAGGTCTCTTCCGCATTTTGGACAAATCCAAAACCTTTGATCACCTCAGCAAAGTGAAGATTCCAGCTCCGAGATGCTTGCCTCAGTCCATAAATGGAACGCTGAAGCTTGCATACTTTGCCAGCATTCTCTGGATCAACAAAACCTTCGGTTGTACCATATACAACTCTTCCTCAATGTTTCCATTTAGGAACGCAGTTTTGACATCCATCTGCCATATCTCATAATCATGATATGCAGCTACTGCTAGCAAAACCTGAATAGACTTCAGCCTCGCTACCGGTGAAAACGTTTCATCGTAGTCAATTCCATGAATTTATCGAAAACCTTTTGCGACAAGTCGAACTTCATAGACGGTCACGTTACCGTCAGCATCAGTCTTTTTCTTAAAGATCCATTTATTCTCGACGGCCTTGCGCCCTTCGAGAATCTCCATCAAAGTCCATACTTTGTTGTCATACATGGATCCTATTTCGGATTTCTTGGCCTTAAGCCATTTCTCGGACTCGGGTCCTTCCATCGCCTCTTTGTAACTCGTAGGTTCATCTTGTTCAATTAACATGACAGTGCAAACAAGATTGCCGTACCACTCAGGAGGGGCACGGGTTCTTCCAGACCTACGAGGTATAATAGCTTCCTCGACATTTTCTCCCACTTCATCTGTTATGGAGGACGGTTCAGGAACAGTTTCCGTTGCGCCACTCGAAATTTCGAGTTCAGGATCAACTATCTCGTCGAGGTCTATTTTCCTCCCACTTACTCCTTTAGCGAGAAACTCTTTCTCGAGAAATGTGTCGTTCTTTGCGACAAACTTTTGCCCTCGGCTTGATTGTAGAAGGTATATCCTATGGTTTCCCGCGGATATCCTACAAAGACGACCTTCTCTGATTTCGTTCGAGTTTGTCGGGCTGTAGTTTCTTAACGTACGCCTCACAACCCCAAACGTCCAGGAACGACAACTTAGGTTTCTTGCCATGCCATATCTCATACGGTGTCGTTGCTACGGATTTGGATGGAGCCCTATTTAAAATGAATGCGGCTGTTTCTAACGCATATCCCCAAAACGATACGGGCAAGTCGGTAAGAGACATCATAGACCGCACGCTATCTAATAAAGTATGATTACGTCGCTCGGACACACCGTTGTGTTGCGGTGTTCCAGCAGGCGTAAGCTGTGGTGCGATGCCACAGGCCTTCAGATGTGTGCCAAACTCAAAACTCAAATATTCACCACCACGATCGAATCGAATGTGCTTGATTTTCTTGTTGAGTTGATTTTCAACCTCACTCTGAAATTCTTGAACTTTTCAAATGTTTCAGACTTGTGTTCATTAAATAGATATACCCGTATCTACTCAAATCATCAGTGAAGGTTACAAAATAACGATAACCATTGCGTGTCGACACGCTCATTGGACCGCACACATGTATGTATAACTCCCAATAAGTCTGACACCCGTTCCATAAACCGGTGAACGGTGTCTTGGTCATTTTGCCCATAAGGCATGGTTCGCAAGTGTAAGGATCCAAAATCTAGTGACTCCAAAAGTCCATCAGAATGGAGTTTCTTCATGCGCTTTATACCAATATGACCGAGACGGCAATGCCACATATACATGGCGGTATCATTACTAAGTCTAATCCTCTTGGCATCTACGTTATGGATGTGAGTACTACTATCGAGATTCAACAAGAATAAACCATTACTCTCAGGAGCATTAACATAAAAGATATCATTCATCGAAATAGTACAACCATTTGATACTGAATTGAACGAATATCCATCTTGCAACAAGCAAGATCCACTGATAATGTTTACACTCAAAGCTGGTACAAAATAACATTTATTCAAAACCAAAACTAATCCCGATGGTAGATGTAGAGGAGTGTGCCGACGGCCACCACATCAACTTTTGATCCATTGCCGATGCGCATCGTCACCTCGTCCTTCGCCAGGCGCCGTTTATTCCGCAACTCCACCTGAGAGTTACAAATATGAGCAACAGAACCGGTATCAAATACCCAAGCATTACTCTTGGCGCTAGTAAGGTAAACATCTATAACATGTATATCAAATATAACTTTCTCTTTGATGGCAATATTGCCTTTCTTTGCTAGGTACTTGGGGCAGTTGTTTTTCCAGTGACCGCCGTCTTTGCAGAAGAAGCAGTTGCTTGCTTTTGGTTTGACAGTCAATACCATCCTTTCCATCTTGATTTCCAATTCGGCCACTTTGAGCATCAACAGTACTTCAGATAAGGATTTTGACGTCCCTAGGTCGAAGTAGTTCATGATAGCATCCTTATAGCTAGGGGGCAACGAAGCAGCACCCTATCTATAACCAGCTCATCTAGAATCCCATATCCTAGATCACTCAGGAGCTGGACGCAGCCAGGCATTTTGGCCAAGTGCTCGCTTATGTTGCCGTGCTCTTCCATCTGGGCTCAGAAGAACAGCTTGGTAGCTTCATACCTCTCAACCTTGACTTGTGGTGCAAAGACAATCATGAGTTCAGTGATTATCTCATAAGCACTCTTCTTCTCAAAATGCTTCTGCAGGTCAGCCTCCATGGCAAAGAGCATGCCACTCTGGACATAAGAGGAAATCTCCACCTTCGACTGATAGATGTTCTTCTCGTCATTGGAGGTGGTGTCTGCGGGCTGATCACCTATGGCGGCCTCAAGAACATAGGCCACCTTGTGGGAAGTGAGGAGGATCCTCAGGTTGCGGAACCAGGACATGAAGTTCGACCCATTGGTCTTAAGCTTTTCTTTCTCAAGGAACAGGCCTAGGTTAAAGTGGGGCGAGACATCTACAATGGAATTTGCAAAAACATAAGACTTTGTTCATAATAAAATATGGGTTCAAGTTTTAGTAAAATAAAACTAAGAGAACTCCCACTCAAAACGAACACCCCCCGCATCGTTTTAGTGATTACATGATCCTAATCCATTATACTACCCCGATCGTCATGGCCGATAGCATAACTTCAAAAGTGGACATCTCTATGTGGATCACAACAACTATGTGACTCGTGCTTAACCTTTCGGCCACTGTGTTCCGAGGCCATGTCTGTACATGCTAGGCTCGCCAAAATAACCTCTAGCGTATTGTGCAACGTGGCTTACACCCACGTTATGCGAACGCAGATACGTCTGACACCCGATCGTAACGACCTGCCTCATATCGGAGAACTTTTGGTGGTGCACGCTAAAGGGAGAACACTATATGGTATTTTAGGAGGGATCATCTTATATTACTACCACCATGTAACTAATATATAAACACATATATATACACAATATAAGATGCACAAAATAACATGACATCAAAATGAAATGTAGTGCGACATGATATGGTCTTGCGCCGATGGTCTCCTTCGCGCCCACAGTTTATAAACAATTTACTAAACTTACCTTGACCATATCACATTGCCCCTGCAAAATAAAGTTGGACGCTTTCTACTTTATCTTTTGCATATTTTACGTGGCTTCAGGGGCTTTCGTAAATAGAACCGCTTCATACCTACGAACCTATAACCACAACAATGATCCGACAGTTGTATGTTTTTATCCCTTTCGGGCCCTCCATTGAAAATGCAAAGGCCATCTATTGAGAGAGAGACAGACACCCGCCAGCCACAAATACGGTACAAGCCATATGTCAGGTGTGGAACCAGTCTCGCGTAAGCATACGCGTAAAGTCGGTCTGGGCCGCTTCATCAACTCAATGCCGACAGCAAAAGCAAGTGCACGCGAGAGGGTAACAACTATTAGAACAATGCCCTCATAAATATGAGTTCTAAAAACCGCACACCTATATCTACACATAGATCGACTCTGATACCACTGAAGGGAATCGTATGCAGAAAACAAAAAAATTCCTAGCAACGATAACCATAAACTAGCCAAGATCTATTACTATGCAGATATACCGTAACGGGGGGATCGATGTACATACCCTTGTAGATCGAAAGGGGGATTACGCTCCCGCACAAGCGTTGTTGATGAAGCCGACGACGCTGACCTCAAGGTCTTGTAGTGGAAGAAGACGTACTTCCAGTGCCACCCGTGTAGCACCTCGTAGCTCCACACACGTATGGAGTTGACGACGACCTCCGGGCTCCAGATCCAGCGAAGCAGCGGAAGCGAAGACTTGGACCAGCAGCACGGCTGATAACACGGCAGTGTGCGTATGGTGGAGAAACTTCTCTCCTCGTACGCAGCTCCTGAAACGGAACCACGCTCAAGGTAGGAGAGAAGAAGAAGGGATGAATTTCCAAGCAAGGCAACACCCCTATTTAAAGGAGAGGGAGGGCTGCCAACTTTGCTGGCCCGGCCATGTGGGACTATTCCCACATGGCCAGCCGCACCATGGCTAGTGCACCGGCCCTAGGTGGGCCCCATGTGGCCCACCTAGGCCGGCCGGTGATGACGTGAAACACACGTTCGTTTGGAGACCCCAAGAGGAAGGTATGAAGCAGTGCAGCAGCAAGTTTTCCCTCAGTAAGAAACCAAGGTTGTCAGATCCAGGAGGAGTAGGAGCACTTCAGAAGGTTGTTGGTGGCACCGTTGCTCGATCACCAACGTGGAACCTGCACACAACACAATCAAACTACTTTGCCCCAACGAAACAGGAATGTTGTCAATCTTCCCGGCTTGCTGTAACAAAGGATTAAACGTATGGTGTGGAAAATAGTATTTAAATGCAGGAAGTAAAAGAGAAAAATTGTTTGCAGTTGGTGGTTTTATCAGTGTAAAAGAATGGACCGGGGTCCACAGTTCACTAGTGGTGTCTCTCCATAAAGATAAATAACATGTTGGGTAAACAAATTACAGCTGGGCAATTGATAAAATAGTGAGCGCATGACAATGCATATAAATGACAAGATGACTACCATGATATTTAATTGGGCATTACGACAAGATACATAGACCGTTATCCAACCACATCTATGACTAATAATCCACCGTCAGGTTAACATCCGTGTCCCCCGTTGGTATTAAGTTGCAAGCAACGGATAATCGCATTAAGTAATGTGCGTAATGTAAACAAATACATATGACCGTAGACATAGCATTGTTATGTTATCCCTAGTGGCAACAGCACATCCACAACCTTAGACGTTGCTGTCACTCGCCCAGATTACTGGAGGCATGAACCCACTATCTAGCATAAATACCCCTCTTGGAGTTACAAGCATCTACTTGGCCAAAGCATCTACTAGTAACGGAGAGCATGCAAGATCATAAATAACATGTAACATAGATTAATAATCAACTTGATCATAGTATTCAATATTCATCGGATCCCAGCAAACACAACATGTAGCATTACAATAAGATGATCTTGATCATGTTAGGCAGCTCACAAGATCTAAACATGATAGCATAAAGTGGAGAGACAACCATCTAGCTACTGCTATGGACCCGTAGTCCAAGGATGAACTACTCACGCATCACTCCGGAGGCAGGCATGGCGATGTAGAGCCCTCCGGTGATGATTCCCCTCTCCGGCAGGGTGCCGGGAAGAGCTTCAGAACCCTCCCGAGCTAGGGTTGACGACGGCGGCGCCTCTGGAACTTTTCGTGGAATATGACTCGGGTATTTAGGGTTTTCCAGACGGGAGGAATAAATAGGCGAAAGGGCGGCGTCGGAGGCCACCCGAGGGGCCCACACCACCCTCGGCGCGCAGGAGGTGGGGCCGCGCCGAGCCCAGGTGTGGCCGCCTCCTGGCGCTTCTCCGTCTCTCCTTTGGACTCCGTGGACGTGTCGGTGAAATAGGGACCTCCGTTGATTTTCGTCCAATTCCGAGAATATTTCCTTAACAGCTTTTCTGAAATACAAAAACAGCAGAAAACAGGAACTGGCACTGTGGCATCTTGTTAATAGGTTAGTCCCAGAAAATGTATAAAAATGATATGAAGTGTATGTAAAACATGTAACAATTGGTATAATATCAACATGGAACATCAAAAATTATAGATACGTTTGAGACGTATCAGCATCCCCAAGCTTAGTTCCTACTCGTCCTCGAGTAGGTAAACGATAAAACAAAATAATTTTTGAAGTGACATGCTACCATCATAATCTTGATCAAATAGTATTGTAAGGCACATGTAAATGAATGAAGTGATCCAAGTCAATGGTCTATAGTTTGCTACCAAATAAATAATGAGTAAACAACTGAATCATACAAGCAAAACTTTTCATGAATAATACTTTGGAGACATTGCATCCACAGGTTTACATAAGAGTTAACTCAAAAAGCAATAGATTCTAGTAAAAGGTATTTAACCAACACAAAGGAAGATTTAAGTTTCAGCGTTTGCTTCAACTTTTAACATATTTATCTCATGGATATTGTCAACACAAAGCAATATAATAAATCCAATATGTAGCATATAACAATTGTTGTACCAAAGTTGACACTAGTGTTTGCTTGTGGAAGATAGAAAGAAGTAGGAAAACTGACTCAACATAAAAGTAAAAGAAAGGCCCTTCGCAGAGGGAAGCAGGGATTAAATCATGTGCTAGAGCTTTTTAGTTTTTGAAATCATATAGAGAGTAAAAATTAAGTTTTGAGAGGTGTATGTTAATTGGTCAACGAATCAGTAGTGGAAAGTACAATATGACCCGGCCAAACAGACTTTTAAGAGCGGCTCCCATGAAGGACGTTATTTCTACCAGCAAGGCAGATCATCCCTCTTTTCTCTTTGGTTTACACATGCAGATGTTTCACTGAGTATTCAGTTGACAAAATGTGAAGAGATTAAGCGGTTAAAGTTGTAATTAATTGGGACTGGGCACCCCGTTGCCAGCTCTTTTTGCAAAATTAATAGATAAGCGGATGTATATGCCGCTAGTCTGAAGGTAAAGTCTGCTTGACAAGTGACATAAAGACATCCACCACGTCCTCATGAGCTTGGTAAACATTGACACAAAAAGGAGTAGTAACAATTTTGAATAGTTTAAAGGTAGCACATGAAAAATTTACTTGGAGTGGCAAGGAAATACCACATATAGGTAGTTATGGTGGACACAGATGGCATGGATTTTGGCTCAAGGATTTGGATGCACGAGAAGCATTCCCTCTCAGTACAGAGTTTAGGCTAGCAAGGTTATTTAAGCAAACAAGACTATCAACCGGTACACCAAGTTTTATATGACCAACATATTGCAAAAATTATAAGACTCCACACTGTCTTCCTTGTTAACCAAACCCTTTTACTAGAAAATATCTAGACCTTAGAGATACCACTCATGCAAACCAAATTTCAACAAGCTTTACGGTAGTTCTTCACTAATGGGCTTAACTTACATGATGCAAAAGTTTAATCATGACCTACTTGTTAACTCAAAACAATTGACAAGTATCAAATTATCCAAGTTAGTGATCTACAAGAGTATGTAAGTCTTTTCCATTATACCATTTACCACATGCAACATTTTCTGTTCCAACCAAACACCAATCAATTTATTTCAATAACTCTCCAAACAAGTATAAGTGAAGTAAGAGAGTACTTTCTTTAAAAGAACTAATAGCTCTGACAAGAGATACATGAAAACAAGAGCTAAAAGCTTAACAGCTAGATATGAATACTCAACAAGTATAAGTGAAGAATAGAAGTATTCTAATGAAAAAGCGGAGCGTGTCTCTCTCCCAATCAAGAATGCTAGGATCCAATCAAGTTGATATCAGAAAATAAAAATAACATACTGAAAATAAAAGCACACAGACGCTCCAAGAACAGCACATATGATGTGAAAGAATTAAAATATAGTTTCACTAGAGATGACCTGATAATTTTGACGATGAAGAAGGGGATGCCTTGGGCATCCCCAAGCTTAGACGCTTGAGTCTTCTTGAAATATGCTGGGGAGATCCATGGGAGCCTCCCCAAGCTTAAGCTCTTTACTCTTCTTGATCCTATTATATCACTCTTCTCTCTTGACCCTTGAAAACTTCCGCCACACCAAACTCAAAGTAAATCTCATTAGAGGGTTAGTGCATCAATCAAAAACTCACATGTTCTGTAAGGACGCAATATGACCGTTACTTTAAACATTAACTACTGCCACTGATGTTATGTGAAGCTCTTCACCCAAAAAAGAATTCCACCCAACACTAGTAAAAGAGAGAATGCAAAATAAAAGACATAATCTGTCTAAAACAGAACAGTCCGCAAAGACAAATTTTTGAGGCACTTACGTTGCTCAGATCAAAAAACTTTGAACTAACGAAAGATGCGTACATACATCAGGATTACGCACAAAAATTTGCAGATTAAAATCACATTTCTATGAATTTATAATTTTCGTACAGTGAACAACAAAAATCTGTTTCTGCGCAGCAATCAAAATCTAGCATCATCTTATCATTAGAGACTCTTCTTGGCACAACAATGCGAAAAAGTAAAGATACAAAGGAGTTGCTACAGAAGTAAACAAGTTCCTTGACTCAATAAAAAGAAAAATTGCAGAAATAAAAATAATGGGTTGCCTCCCATAAGCGCTTTTCTTTAACGCTTTTAGCTAGGCACAAAGCATGCATCAAGTATTACCAAGTGTAGAAGCATCAACAAAAGGTTAGAAGTTTTCTCAACAATGCATTGTATCTTATCTATATAGGTTTCATAAACTACCCTTTCAATACTTTTAGGCACACTGTTCTTATCAAATAGGTTTTCAGGAACAATCCAATCAAAATTCTTTTCTAGTGCCTCATGCATTCCTACAAGCTTAAAAGGTATTGGTATTTTAACTTCCCCCTCATAATTGGCTTCATTAGTGTACTTAAGCCTATCTTTTTCCAGTTTCTCAAGTGTATTAGCAATATCAATAAAATAGCCAAGCATCTTATATCGAATAAAAACTTTTCTAGCCTCCCCAGCAACATCACCAAATTCTTTAAGAAGGGTTTCTAAAACAAAATATTTCTTCTCACCATCTTCCATATCATCAAGTTTAAGAAACATTTGTTGCATTATAGGGTTAAGATTAACAAACCTAGCTTCCAACATGTGAACTAAAGAGGCTGCAACAATTTCATAATTCGGGGCAAGTTCTACCAAGGACCTATCTTCAAAATCTTTAAGTCTACTGACATGACTAAAGAATTCTTCAATGTTATCTCTTCCAATGATAAACCCACTACCACTGATGCATGTAAAATACATACAAGAACTTTGCATTATTTCTACTTATTCCAGTCATATTTGCATCATATAAGGGTTATATCACTGTTTTATAATGATTTTGGTAATATTTGACATGTTTCCTATTTTTATGGAATTAACCCTGCACAGGCAGAAAACCCTATTTCTTTCCTTTTATGTTTCAAGGACCCAAACGACGTCCAAATGACCTGCAAATTTACGGGCGTCAATATTTGGAAGGAAGAAGACTTGTGGGCGAAGGAAGCGAACGAACGGAGCCACGAGGGCCAAAAGGAGTGGGCCCATGCAGCCAATGTACCTGGACGCGTGGGACCCCCATCTTGGGCCTCGGAGCTCCGCTGCCGTCGATCTTTCCTCCACAGACTCCGTTTTGACCTAAAAACGCCTATAAAAATTATCCCCCGACGTTCTCTGGAAGGAGCGCCGCAGAAACACAGAAACACCGAAACAGAGACCTGAAGCTGCAGATTGGAGGGGGAAAACTCCGGCGGGGCGCTGTCGGCGTGGTCTCCATCTTCTCCAACGACTTCTCCACCGTCTCCATGATGAAGAGGGAGTAGTCCACCTCTGGACTAGGGGTTTGTGGAAGTAACTTATGTATCTCTCTCTCTCGAGCTTCACTAATTAGTACCGTATGAGCTGCTGAACATGATTACGGTCATCTATGTAATACCTTTGTGGTGGATCTTTTTATGAGTTAATATATGTTTGAGATTGCAATTGTTTTGTTTCGGTTATGAAAGTAGATGCATATTATGTACCCCGTTCTTATTTACTTGTTATGATCAAGCATGTTTATGAGAGCGTGTGAGGGGGAACGTGTGCATTAGTTGGAGTAACGGGGGTGGCTAGTGCGGTGAACGTGAGAGAAAGTTCCGCGATCCACTTGGGTGTTTTACCTTACTTTGTTACCTCACTAGGGATAAAAGAAATACCATGCTACCGGAGATGTGGGGGTGACCATTGCCACTACTCCATGACTAGATCTAGCATGTTCTTATTTTAACTTCATGTCATGATACTTATTGCTATACTCTGAGTTATCTTAATTATCGAGGTGTTATGATTTAGTTCGCATCTTGGTGGAGTATAAGAGAGACTAATAACCAAAAGGTCTCTATGTTAGGACGTGATGCCCATATAATTATAACTTGTCATTAAACTGTTGTGTTGCAATCTCATATGTCAACTCTAGTGTTCCATTGTCCACCACATTATTAAAGAGAGAGTGCATTTGTGAAACCATGAACCCCGGTCCATTTTTAATCATAAGAAACACCTTTCCAACCACTTTTACCACTTTTCCATTTTCTGCCATTATTAAATCCGAAAATACAAAAACACTTTTACATCTTGAATTCATTATAAAAAACCCAAAAATATCATTTATCATTGCTACCACCATCCTTGCATATTTATTTACCACCATTGCATGTTTATTTCTTGTTTGCATTGCATATTATCTTGATATCATTCTAACACCTTGTGCTTGACAACCACTAGGTGAGGTTGAGGACCAAAACATTTACTTTGTTTTGTAGGTAACCAAAAGAAGGATAGGAAGATAAATCTACACTACTGATTCCCGAGAGTTCGATATTAAACCCTCGAGTCACCCTCGTGGGGAAAACACGTCTTCCACTTACTACACACTCTGCACTTGGAGTCTCAACCTAACCCATTTACTTTTCACGCAGGTACCACGCGAAGGGGCTAGCAATGTTTTCTGGCACCATTGTGGGGTAACTACGTGAAGGGCCATCAAGACTGTTTTCTGGCGCCGTTGCCGGGGAATCATTGCTGAAAGGTTTATCCAAGGATATCTCACCAAGTCAACTTCATCACCAACTTGTGCTAACACCTAAGCTTGGGGAGGTTGCACCTACGTGAGCATCATCTTATCCATCTTTACCTTCAAAGCAATTTATTTTGTTTTGTCATTGTCTTGCATATTTATTTTCAGTTTTGCATAAAAAATTAAAAAATACATAAAAACTTGCACAATGGAAAAGAGGACCTTCTGGCCATTTAGTGTTAAGAACTTTCCTCAAGATATGAATATCCCTATTGAGAAATGTGAGGGTTCTTTTATGAACACTGCTGCTATTGACACTCACTATTTACTTGATGGCTTGCTTTTGGAAGTGAGAATTAAAGAAAGTTTAGAAAAAGCCCAAGTACCTGAAGATGTGTTTGATGACCGTTATGAAATATTTAACCTATATAATAGGGAGAAGAAAGTTGAGGAAGTTAAAATGCTTAGTGAAGTAAAGGAACCATTGCTTGACTTAGAGAATTGTAGCTTGCATGAATTAATATCTATCTTACAAAAATTTGCAAGTGATCCTTCTATTAATGTTAACCAAGCTGGTTTTGGTTCTTATATTGCTAATCATGTGTTAAAAGAAAAGATTGCTAGGTACAACCAAGAGGCTATGATACCACCTAAGCTTGGGGATGTATGGATTCCCAAAGTCCTAGTAACCATTGGAAAAGAGACACACCATGCTATACTTGATCTAGGATCTAGTGTCTCTGTTTTATCTAAAGAACTATATGAAGTACTTGAATTGAAAAATCTTGAAAAATGCTCTATTGAACTTGCACTTGCTGATGATTCCATTAAACATGCTTTAGGAAAAGTAAGTGATGTTTTGGTAGAGTTACATATGACATTTGTGCCTGTTGATTTTCTAATCATGGATATGGGGAATAAAACCTCTAGTCCAATTATTCTTGGAAGACCTTTTCTTCGTACTACAGGTGCTATCATTGATTCAAAAGAAGGGAATGTGAAGTTTCAGTTTCCACACAAGAAGTGCATGGAACACTTCCCAAGGAAGAGGGCACATCATTCAAGCTCCCTCATGAGCTTCGTCCACAATAAACATCAAGTAAGAAGCCTAGCTATATGGCTATAAAGAAAGCGCTTTACGGGAGGCAACCCGGTTGTTTTTATTTGTGATTTTCTTTGTGTCCTCTTGCTGTAACAAGAGACTTAGTGTTTAGTTTAGTTTCTGGAATTTTTAATAAAGTGCCAAGTTTTACTCATTTTGGTATGAAGAAGTTGCTTATAGCGTTCGGAGATATTATTCCTGCACGAATCTGTGCACGGTATGATTTTTAATTCTTATTCTGTAACTCCGAATGAGCTCATATTTAAACTGTAGGCAACTTTTCATCCTCTGTATGCATGAATTTTTCGGAATTTTCCGACAAAGTTAAGTAGGGTAGAAAAATACGTTTAGCTGCTGCTGTTTTTCTGGACAGATTCTGTCCCATTTTGTTTGATGCATGCTTAGAACTTTTAACATGAATTTTTTGATCCAATTGAGTTTATGAGTAGGCATACAACATTATACATTTCTGGACATTCATATGAATTTTTGTCTAAGGATTATATGCAGCAAGAAATCTATTTGTTTATCACTACTAATGTGCCCCACAGAAAAAGAAATGGGAGAAACGGTGTTTTGAAGTTTTTTCACAGGGATTAGAGGAGATGCACCAAGAGCTATCCAAGGATGGTGAAGACCATAAGCTTGGGGATGTGAAGACAACCCCACTGGACCTACACACTCTCGGTTTGCACACGTCTAACTTCTGTTTTTCGATCGAAACACTTTATCGCATAAACTTGGAGCGTCTTTTTGTTTGTTTAGGTTAGATTTTTATTTTGTGAGACCACCACACTATCATTTATATATGAGAGAGCTACTGGAAATTTGGGTTGAATTATGTTGGATGCTATTATAAGATTGGGAAAAGGGATGTTAAGTTGATTTTAAAAGATACATATAATTGCATGATTCATGAGCTTGTTAATGAGTAATAATTTGCAAATATTTTATCAAGAGCTATCTTTTATTCATGTTTTGATGCTAAATGTTATTTACCTTGTTTAACATGGATTAGTTAGTTCTATGGACACTCATGCATGCATTTAGATGGTCAACTTTCTCCCTCTTGCTAGCCCAAAAATTCCAACAAGCAAAAACTTGTTTCCAACACCTTCAACCAAAGTTTTTCCAGTGAGTCCACCATATCTACCTATTAGCTTTATGCTATTCCGAGTATGTTTATCATGATATTTGTGTTATCTATACCTCTGAATGAAAATGCTTATGTTGTTAATTGTTATGGGAAAAGTTGGTTATATAGCTCTCTCGAACTTGATGCACACTTTACTTTCATTGCATAAATAAATATGACCCATTGTGATTAAAATTATGAAGTTGTGGACTTGACAAATGTCTTTGGTTGAGAGTTAGCTCATATGTGCTGTCACATGGCAAGCTTTCAACATTGCACATCATCTCATTTAGTTGATATCATGTACTTTTGTTTATGGATGCTTACCATGGGTGAAATAAATGGGAAATGAAGTGAGTTTAAATGAGTTTGTATAAATGGTTAGAGAGACGCCTGGGCCGCTAATCTAAGCCATGCATCATTCATGGTGGAAATTTACTTACATGCTATGGTGAACCTTCTGTGATACACCTTACAATAAAAAGCTATCCAATGGTAAATAAAAAGGGTGTTGAGATTGTTCATTATGTTTGTTTGTCTTGTCATTTTGATATGGGCTTGTTCCATATCCTGGGACAAGAGGTACCCCAGTTGACGCTCTTAATGATACTATTATTACTTACAATGATATTTAACTTGAACTTGCTTTGTTTTCCAAGTTGAGTAACACATGGAGTAGGTACTTGTATTCAAGGGGCATGAGACTTTCAACCTGTACTTTGTCAAGCACACTACTCGTATTGCTTTCACTTTAAACTTAATCATTCAAGATGCTATGATAGGGGAATGAGAGCTTGACACCAAGGATTACCATATTACAATCATTGACTTAAGTAGAGAAGTTCAGAAGTTAGATGAAATTTATTCATGCTTTACCTCTACTCATATATATCTTTCCAAAGTGTCCACCTTTTATATTCAGATTTTCACAATACTCTATGACCATTGTAGGATGTTCTTACTTATTATTATGCATACATGTGGTCCATAGTACTTTTTCTTATGTTACACTTTGTGAATTATCATTGAACATCCTTGCATTGAATACTTGATATCACTTCATAAACTATCTTGCATATTGCTACTCCTTTTAAGAATGAATCATTTGACTCTATGTAGCAATAGTAATCATCTTTGATATCCATTGATAGTATTAAATTGCAAAGTCCATGTTAGTTTTATCACCTTCATACTCGAGGACGAGTATAGGTTAAGCTTGGGGATGTTGATGCATGTAAAATGCATACATGAACTTTGCATTATTTTACTTATATTCCAGTCATATTTGCATCATATAAGGGTTATATCACTGTTTTATAATGATTTTGGGAATATTTGATATGTTTCCTATTTTTATGGAATTAACCCTGCGCAGGCAGAAAACCCTATTTCTTTATTTTAATGTTTCAGGGACCCAAACGACGTCCAAATGACCTGCAAATTTACGCGCATATTTGGAAGGAAGAAGACTTGTGGGCGAAGGAAGCGAACAACGGAGCCCGAGGGCCAAAAGGTGGGCCCACGCGGCCCATGTACCTGGCCGCGTGGGACCCCCATTTGGGCCTCGGAGCTCCGTTGCCGTCGATCTTTCCTCCACCGACTCCGTTTTGACCTAAAAACGCCTATAAAAATATCCCCCGACGTTCTCTGGAAGGAGCGCCGCAGAAACACAGAAACACCGAAACAGAGACCTGGAGCTGCAGATTGGAGGGGGAAAACTCCGGCGGGGCGCTGCCGGCGTGGTCTCCATCTTCTCCAACGACTTCTCCACCGTCTCCATGATGAAGAGGGAGTAGTCCACCTCTGGACTATGGGTTTGTGGAAGTAACTTATGTATCTCTCTCTCTCGAGCTTCACTAATTAGTACCGTATGAGCTGCTGAACATGATTACGGTCATCTATGTAATACCTTTGTGGTGGATCTTTTTATGAGTTAATATATGTTTGAGATTGCAATGGTTTTGTTTCAGTTATGAAAGTAGATGCATATTATGTACCCCGTTCTTATTTACTTGTATGATCAAGCATGTTTATGAGAGCGTGTGAGGGGGAACGTGTGCATTAGTTGGAGTAACGGGGGGTGGCTAGTGCAGTGAACGTGAGAGAAAGTTCTGCGATCCACTTGGGTGTTTTACCTTACTTTGTTGCCTCACTAGGGATAAAAAGAAATACCATGCTACCGGAGATGTGGGTGTGACCATTGCCACTACTCCATGACTAGATCTAGCATGTTCTTATTTTAACTTCATGTCATGATACTTATTGCTATACTCTGAGTTATCTTAATTACTGAGGTGTTATGATTTAGTTCGCATCTTGGTGGAGTATAAGAGAGACTAATAACCAAAAGGTCTCTATGTTAGGACGTGATGCCCATATAATTATAACTTGTCATTAAACTGTTGTGTTGCAATCTCATATGTCAACTCTAGTGTTCCATTGTCTACCACTTTATTAAAGAGAGAGTGCATTTGTGAAACCATGAACCCCGGTCCATTTTTAATCATAAGAAACACCTTTCCAACCACTTTTACCACTTTTCCATTTTCTGCCATTTAAATCCGAAAATACAAAAACACTTTTACATCTTGCATTCATCATAAAAACCCAAAAATATCATTTATCATTGCTACCACCATCCTTGCATATTTATTTACCACCATTGCATATTTATTTCTTGTTTGCATTGCATATTATCTTGATATCATTCTACACCTTGTGCTTGACAACCACTAGGTGAGGTTGAGGACCAAAACATTTACTTTGTTTTGTAGGTAACCAAAAGAAGGATAGGAAGATAAATCTTCACTACTGATTCCCCGAGAGTTCGATATTAAACCCTCGAGTCACTCTCGTGGGGAAAACACAACATGTAGCATTACAATAAGATGATCTTGATCATGTTAGCAGCTCACAAGATCTAAACATGATAGCATAAAGTGGAGAGACAACCATCTAGCTACTGCTATGGACCCGTAGTCCAAGGATGAACTACTCACGCATCACTCCGGAGGCAGGCATGGCGATGTAGAGCCCTCCGGTGATGATTCCCCTCTCCGGCAGGGTGCCGGGAAGAGCTTCAGAACCCTCCTGAGCTAGGGTTGACGACGGCGGCGCCTCTGGAACTTTTCGTGGAATATGACTCGGGTATTTAGGATTTTCCAGACGGGAGGAATAAATAGGCGAAAGGGCGGCGTCGGAGGCCACCCGAGGGGCCCACACCACCCCTCGGCGCGGCAGGAGGTGGGGCCGCGCCGAGCCTAGGTGTGGCCGCCTCCTGGCGCTTCTCCGTCTCTCCTTTGGACTCCGTGGACGTGTCGGTGAAATAGGGACCTCCGTTGATTTTCGTCCAATTCCGAGAATATTTCCTTAATAGCTTTTCTGAAATACAAAAACAGCAGAAAACAGGAACTGCACTGTGGCATCTTGTTAATAGGTTAGTCCCAGAAATGTATAAAAATGATATGAAGTGTATGTAAAACATGTAACAATTGGTATAATATCAACATGGAACATAAAAAATTATAGATACGTTTGAGACGTATGAGCCAGCCCTCCCCCTATTTTTCCTTTTCCCTTTTGGGGTTTTCCCCTAATGGGCCTCTAAGGCCCATCTAGGTGAAAATGCCTTTTAAAATTTGAAATAAAATAAAATACAAATATATTTAATTATTAATTACCCTAATTAATATTAAATACATATTATTTAATTTATTCGAGCTCCGAAACTTATTCCGTTGCCCTCCGATCATCATCGGACATGTCCCGGAACACTTCCGGTGTTCTCCTGAAGTTTCTCCTAATATCCAAAGTTTATAAAACTGTCGCCTACCCTTAAGTGTGCCACCCTACGGTTCGGGATCACACCAGACATGATCGAGACACGTTCTCCGATCAATGACTATCAACGGTGGCTGGATAACCGTGACAGTCCTTGTGCGTCCACGAATGTCTTTTTATCGTTTGAACCTTAGACGTCCAGTTTCAACCTTTTGCCTGACGATACTTAGATTGTCCGAGACTCGTTCTCCGGTATCACGATTACGAGCTTGATCTCATCACTTGACAATTCTATCTTTACTCGTCTGTGATATTACATCCTCGTGACCTAGTCACATGCTTGCAAGCTCATTGATGTAATCTCACCGAGTGGGCCCAGAGTATCTATCCTGCTATGTGGATTGGCAAATCCTGCTCTTGTCGTTACCTTTCCAACAAAATTGTTTTCACCTGATTTGGAGTTCGAACGAGAAAGTTATTGTATTTCAGGTTTTCTGAGTGGCTGCAGGTGAAAGTGCATAAGCCCTCATGTGTGGTTTTGGTAATTAATGACAATCTCTATGGCCTAATGGTTGCATTGAGCTATCCTTATAGGGCTTGTCCATTGGCAATGCTTGAACACCATGTGTTGGTATCAAGATTGAAAGAAGAAGATAAAGTGATGACCAAAGCAATATCCAAGTCATCATATATATATTAAGTGAAGAAGTTGAAGTGCAAGTTCAAGAGAAGCATCTCGAAGAAATCCTATGCTTGAAGCTTGTCACCCTTTTGGAGATATTGGTCAATTGAAGATGTGCCTTATAGAGGCTCTCCCATATTGGTGTATGGGGGAGCGATATGTGAGTCTTCACCAAGCAAAGCACAATCAAGAAAGGTGGTCCACTTGAAGAGATCAAGATCGTCATCATCTAGCTCAAGTGGAATGCGCAAGGCAAAGGTATGATCTTGATAGGGTTTCTATTTTACCGGTCTCATGGTGTTAGTGGGAGACCGGGTTATAGGATAGACGGCGTACTATCAAGAGGGGCTCTCAAGTGAGTAACTTGATTGCACCTTTGTGGAGAGCTCAAACATTTGCATACTTGGCATCATCATCTTTCTTGGTTCTTATTTGGTTTTTCTCCTAGTTGAGTTTTGGTGCTTGTCGTGATCTTCTTGACAAGCCCAAGTTCTTCGAAAACGGATTTTGATTTGAAAACTTGTTGCGTTTACGTGTTGGAAATATTATCGGTTTATCCGTGAGGAAAGTTCCACACCTTCCCATGTGTGTCAACTTAACTCTATTTATGGCTCTTGTCGTTACCTTTCCAACAAAATTGGTTTCACCTAATTTGGAGTTCAAACGAGAAAGTTATTGGGTTTATAGTTTTGTTGTTGTTTTTCCTGGCCGGAGTGTCCGGTGTGCCAGGGCCGGAGATTCCGGTGTGCCTCAACCGGAGTCTCCGGCCTCAGGGGTGCTCAGGGGCCGGAGTCTCCGGCCCATCAGATTTTGGAGCGAAGATCTCCACAAGACGGCGCTTTCTGCCTTCGGTCCGGAGTTGGTCCGGAGTGACCCTAGAGTCTCCGCGTGTGGCCGGAGTCTCCGCCCCCTCGGGGTCCGGAGTCTCCGGCCCTCCTGGACCGGAGTCTCCGGTGTAAGTTTCCTGCAACGGCTCTTTTTCTGTGAACCTATAAAAAGGCCCCCTTCTTCCCCAAAGGGTCAGCTCTTCCAAGCACGAAATTTCCCCTCTCTCACCTCCATTGTTGACCTTGGAAAGCTTGCCCCTCTCCCAATTCCTCCCATGATTCTTGCATATCTTTGAGGGATTTGAGAGAGGAGATCTAGATCTATATTTCCACTAATCCATCTCTCCTCTAAGTGAGGGGAACCTAGTGGATCTAGATCTTGGAGTTCTTGTGTGGTTCTCTTCTTTGTTCTTTCTCTCTTCTCCCCCATAAGTATTAGTTGCTTTTGGTGGGATTTGAGAGTGAAGGACTTGAGCACTTCTTGTGTTCTTGCGATTGCTTTTGTGCATCGGTTTGTGCTCTCCACGAGGATTCGTGGAAGTGAAAGTTTGTGAGCTTGTTACTCTTGGGTCTTTGGACCCTAGACGCCTTTTGTGGCGGTTGAGGCCTTTTGTGGCCACTTGGGAGCTCCCAATCCTTTTGTGGGTTGTGTCTCAAGATTGTTGTAAGGGACTCGATTTCCACCCAAAAGGGAAATCAATAGTGGAAGGTGAACCAAGCTTTTGGGCAAGGTTCATCGGAGAATAGGGTGAGGCCATTTGTGGCGTTTGAGTTTGAAACTCACACCCCTCCAACGAGACGTACTCCCCTAAAAAGGAGGAACTCGGGAATACATCCTCGTCTCCGCGTGCCTCGGTTATTTCTATACCCGAGCTCTTTACTTATGCACTTTACATTGTGATAGCCTTCGTGCTTGAAGTATTATATCTTGCTATCACCTTGTTGCTTGTCTTACTTAACATAAGTTGTTGGTGCACATAGGTGACCTAGTTTATTTAGGTTGTTGGCTTGTTAATTTAAACATCTAGTTTTATTCCGCAATTATCGAACCTAAACCGGAAAAGTTTTAAATCGCCTATTCACCCCCCCTCTAGACGACATCCTTGTCCTTTCAGCAGGAAATCCAGGACGGAGTGTCCGGTGCCCCTAGACCAGAGTCTCCGGTGTACCCACACCGGAGTCTCCGGCCTCAGGGGGACCGGAGTCTCCGACCTGCCGGTTTTGGCACTTGCGCCCCAACGACGGCGCTCTCTGTTGAGAGGCCGGAAGTGCCCCGGAGACTTCGCTGTCTCTGGTCTGGCCGGAGTCTCCGCCCTCAGGGGCCGGAGACTCCGGCCTGCAACGGCTCTTTTTTCGTGGGACCTATAAAAGGCCCCCCTTCTTCCCCAAAGGCACTAGCTCTTCCAAGCATTTTTTTTCTCTTCTCTCACCTCCATTGTTGACCTTGGAAAGCTTGCCCCTCTCCCAATTCCTCCCATGATTCTTGCATATCTTTGAGGGATTTGAGAGAGGAGATCTAGATCTACAATTCCACCAACCATTCCTCCTCTAAGTGAGGGGAACCTAGTAGATCTTGATCTTGGAGTTCCATTTGTTGAGTTCTTCTTTGTTCTTCCTCTCTTCTCCCCCCACAAGTATTAGTTGCTTTTGGTGAGATTTGAGAGTGAAGGATTTAAGCACTTGTGCTCTTGCCATTGCTCTCCACGAGGATTCATGGAAGTAAAAGTTTGTGAGCTCCCAATCCTTTTGTGGGTTGTGCCTCAAGATTGTTGTAAGGGACTCGATTTCCGCCCAAAAGGAAATCAATAGTGGAAGGTGAACCGAGCTTTTGGGCAAGGTTCATCGGAGAATAGGGTGAGGCCATTTGTGGGGTCTTGAGTTTGAAACTCACACCCCTCCAACGAGACGTACTCCCCTAAAAAGGAGTAACTCGGGAATACATCGTCGTCTCCGCGTGCCTCGATTATTTCTATACCCGAGCTCTTTACTTATGCACTTTACATTGTGATAGCCTTCGTGCTTGAAGTTTTACATCTTGCTATCACCTTGTTGCTTGTCTTGCTTAGCATAAGTTGTTGGTGCACATAGGTGAGCCTAGTATATTTAGGTTGTTGGTTTGTTAATTTAAACACTAAGTTTTATTCCGCAATTATCAAGCCTAAACCGGAAAAGTTTTAAAATCGCCTTTTCACCCCTCTCTAGGCGACATCTTTGTCCTTTCAGTATTTATAGCCCCTCCCAAAATATAACCGTTACAGCCAGGAAAACAGGAAAAACCGGATATTCTGGGTCAATTTAGGACCGGAATATCCGGTTCAGAAGTTGAAGCCAGGAAATTCGGCTAAGGACCAAAACGCGAAGTCTTCTGGAGGGAGCTGGATATTTCTAACCGGAAATTCCTGAAGTTAATCGGAATATCCGGTTGTCTGAAAACTGACAGAAACAGCAAAACGAAAACTGCAATATCTTTTTAATCCAAACTCCGATTTCGATGATCTTGGGCTCGTTGGAATCATAACAAAGAGCTTTACAAGATCATGTAGAGAAAAATCATAGTCCATCATGTGAGGAGGAGACCAAATGAGGAAAGTTAAGACCTCTCTATAAAAGATAAATCGGTAAACCTCCAACATAAAAAACGCAACAAGATATGCATATGAAATCCGTTTTTGATGAACTAGAGCTTGGTATGGAGATGAACACAAGCTCTAAATTCTCACATGGATAAAAGCCAAATAAGAACCAAGGAAGATGATATGCCAAGTATGCAAAGGTTTGAGCTCTTCATAAAGATGCGATCAAGTTACTCACTTGAGAGCCCTCTTGATAGTACGCCGTCTATCCTATAATCCGGTCTCCCACTAACACCATGAGACCGGTAAAATAGAAACCCTATCAAGATCATACCTTTGCCTTGCGCATTCCACTTGAGCTAGATGATGCCGATCTTGACTCCCTCAAGTTGGAACACCTTTCTTGATTGTGCTTGCTAGCACATGCTTGATGAAGACTTCTCCAAATGCTCCCCCATACACCATTATGGGAGAGCCTCGCTTAGCTCCGTCTTCATGTATCCACTTGCACTTCATCTTTTTCTCTCGATATAGATGATGACTTGGAGATAAATATGAATGTTCACTCAATCTTCTTTTCCAAGCCATGCTTGCAATAAGCTCAACTCTAGGTGACCATTCTTCATATAAACCCATTGGATAGAACATTGGTCATCATATAATCTTCTAGACTCCAACACATGAACTCCAATCTTCTTCATGGACATGATCTATAAAGATATCTCAATGCATACATTAGTCCATAGAGATTGTCATTAATTACCAAAACCACACATGAGGGCACATGCACTTTCACCATGGACATCCATATTGACTCCCACTGTTATACGAAGAATACTCTGTTGAACCTGTTGGTTACAATATATCAATCCCATTACTCGCGATACCAAACTTTGCCCGAGATGTAGATCCATTGATATTTCCCGTGAGTCAAAACTTAACTCACCATATCTTAGTCTATCTCGTTAACCGGCAAGTTTCCTTTTACTCATTCCCGTATTACGATATCCCACACGATGAAACTTCATCGTGCATGGTATGCACAAATAATGGATATCTCTCATACCGAGTGTGCCCAGGAAGTATCTCTCTTTTAACGGAGTAATATCCCATCTTGGAACATTAAGATATATACACACCTTCAGAGTTACCCAGTGATTGTCGTTGTGATCACTCAATTAAGGCAGTGATGATTGACAGTACCAAAGCAACAATTCGTGTATGCACAACCCTAATAACCTCATGGTCTACGAACATGTTATATAATAACCTTTCTGATATATGTTGCTGAGGATAAAAGACTATGTAAACGGATTCTCTTAGCATATCAACAACTTGGGTCTACCCAGCCATATTGTTCTACCAATAATATGCCATTCATTGATGCTGACATAAACAATGTCCATGACTAGGAAAGCACAATCATCTTGCATTCAACAAATTAGTCTATATACAAGACCAGGGTATATGTTACTTGTTCATGTTTACCACACGTGTGTGTGAGCTTTCCTCTGAATCTCATATTCAGGAGCCACAACAGTCATAGTATAGAAACATGAAACATGATTGATGAATCAGATGTATAAAATCATCACCCTTTGGGTATACATCCAACAATATAATGGCATCGGTTTGCACAAGCATGGGAGATGCGAACGAGGTGGTGGTGAAGGCAACCAGGGTTCCGGATGGGTCAAACGATGTCTATGGCGATGAGAAATCACTCGACAACATACTTTCTAGACGATGACAAAGTGGTGTGGCATGGGTGCTCAACTGCTCATGTGGGAATATATGAGGATTTAGCGTCCGTGTGAGGATTTTGACTCAGTGGAGCGGACAAATCCGGAGTACGTTCCCATCCGGTCAGGTGTACCTATTTTCGTGTGTCGCATGTGTCCACATAAGCGTTTTTCTCGAGTTAGATGGGTTATGTACTTTTCCAAAAGTTTAGTGTTCGTTTTAGACTAAACAGAAGTTTTAGGACCAGTAATGAACTTCCTCGAGAGTTTAAGGATGAAAAATGGATTTTCTTTAGAATAGTATAATCCAATAAATTTTATTTGTCGGGTGATTACTGTTAGTGATTCTATTTAAATACCAAACAGAGAGCATAGAGAAGTTTTTTACTTATATTGAATCCATAGTAACACCCAAAACACATTTGGCCAACGAAAAACCAATAAAGATTCCTATGAACAATTCTATTTATGTTATGGAAGTTTTCTACATGTATATATGCTTAACTACACATATAGTAAAACATCTATTAACATATTTTTTAGACCTATGACTTAGAGATCTTCACCATAAATATGTATAATAATATATAGTTTACGCACTTATAGAAGTAAAATTTATGAAGAAAAAAATGTTAAAACAATTATTATTTAAATATAGCACAATGTATAAGTGTATTTTCATTGATATACATTATAATTGTATACCAAACAACACTTAGCTAATACATTTATAAAATTATTTTGTGGTTAAACATGTTAAATAGATAAAAGAAAATTGTACTAAATAAGACTAGTCGTATCATGCTACAAATGAGTTCAAAATATAAAAATTTAGTGTAAAATATATATTATTTCTGCCCATTTACTTACTTTACTGCAGCTTGTTCCACATGCGTGTTGATAATTAGTGAATATGAGGGTCTGATGGTAAACACTTTATTTTCTCTCTGTTGTGTATTTATGTGTAACTACACATGCCCAATTTTTAGTAAAAGTAAGCCACACATAAATAAACACTTTTAACGTGGTAGCAAACATTAATTTGCGGCATGATAAAGTATATGTTGTCAGTGAAAATAGTTCAAATACTTCTATGTAGCCTGATGAAGATGATTCTCGTGTCAATGGCTCCTAGCCATTAGTATGTAAGTCAGGATGAGGGTAGTGTAGACGAATGTGACTCAATTGAAAATAAGGGTTCCGAAAATATTTGATTTTATGAAGAGTCAAAAAACATGTTGAAAACAACATATGGCTCTAAGCACTAAGTTATTAAATTAGTCCAGAAAAAATAAAAATGATATAAACTATACCAAAAACATGTAAGAATGTTATGATAATGGCATGGAACAATAAAATAGATACATTTGATACATATTGAAGAAAAATATTGTTCGTAAAACTGATGAACCATACCTTTGTTCTCCCCTTGAACTAGACTTAGAGAGGATCATCCTCTCACACAAGATATGAGATTTTATGTGTTTACGAGCAAAAGAACGAGGTGTCGTGGTCTCCAACTCTCCATCCCGGAGCCACTCCACACGGGACCGTTGACGCGCCATGATTTCCTCACATTCAAAAAGGTCACATGATTTGTGTTCAAATATCTGGTTCCTCGTTCACACTTGCACCTGTCATGGGCTGGCCACGCAGATAGAAAAGTGGGTGTTCTAGGCGCCGAATTTGTTTCTGTACCAAGTCGAAAGTCATCCGCCCCAAATCCATTAACGTGGGGCCATGCTATTAAGAGTAGCTATTAAGAGTAGCCCATGTTGAACCGGGGAGATTTTACAATTTGCCATTCTTTACTTCAGACTTCTATTATTTGCCACTCTTTACTTAGCCTTTTATAATTTGCCACATATTAGATTAGTTTCTTTATAATTTGCCATGTCTCTTGTTTTACAGATTTTTTTTTTTTTGCATGGATTGTTTTACAGATTTATTAATTGGATGTACGCTGTGAAATACGGTACATATGTATTCCTATTCCTGGCTGGACCGAATCTGATTTGATCGATCATCTTGTTCCCCTTGCGCAGCGGACGGAGCAAAACAGGGAACTGAGACGCGAGCGCCGCCGGTGGCAGCGGCCGGACTACAGGTCGCGCAGCCATGATTCCCCACCACGAACGGCGGCGACGCTCCAAGAAAAACTGATGAGAAGGATGACGCGCAAGCGCGGCGAGTAGTCATGGCGGCGTGGTCGCCGTACCTGCAGCAGCTCATGCGTGCTACAGCAGAGCACCATTCTCGGATGGTGAAGATTGAAGAACATAGGCCGCCATCTCTCTAGCCTCTAGGAGACTAGGACCTGGAGCAACGCGGCGTCCAACAGGCTGTATCCCCTGCAACAGCACAACATCATCAGTGGCAAACTTCACAACGATTTATGATGTTCGTCATCAGGGAAAAAGAGAGGAAAGCTTCATGTGTATACTCAGTGTTTAGTGTCATTGTTGTCCGTATAAGGAATGCAAGTGCATGATCACAAGGCTTCCCGGTGTGAGTGCACGCCGCGGCAGATGAACTCGACGAACTGGTCGATGAGGGAGGGCCGATGTACATGGCGGCGAGCTGAGCGACGCCGAGCACCGTGGTGAGCGGAGCTGCGGCCAGAAGGAGAGCCAAAGCGCGACGCCCACAGGGCTCCGCGATGCAGAAGCCGTCGCCGGCCAGTTGGACACGAGCAGAGCGTGCGCCTCCTCGACACGGTGCGACGGAGACAAAGACGGCACGTCGGCACGTTGTCGGACGCGATGGAGCCGTCGGCGTGGCCCTTGGAGACCGGCGGGCTGATCCAGCTGAATGCCGAGCGGGAGTGGAACGACGCGGTGACGTACGGCGTCGCAGTGCCGGGGGCGGGAGAGGACCACGAGCGCTAGGAGGACGGCGGCCGCTGCGACGAGGACTGCAGACGCGCTGAGCACAATGGCGTAGTAGTGCCGGCGGTGGTCCGGGCAGTCGGCGCCGGCAGCAGAGGCTCGGGAGCAGTGGCATCTACGCCGGTCACGCGTGCCGGGGCCGCTGGACAAAGGGCAACGGCCAGAGAACAAATCCTATCTATCCACTCAGTATTTGTACCGTATTCATATCGTATTTCTGAGTTAAGAAAATTAATAAATCTGTAAAAAGAGAAACATGGCAAATTAGTGATGAATCGGTGTAATATGTGGCAAATAGTACAAGGCTAAGTAAAGCGTGGCAAATTATAAAGAGCTCAAGTAATAGAGGGCAAATTGTAAATTCTCCCGTTGAACCGAGCGTGGGGTGCCCTCGCTACTCGCCGTCCAAGCCGACCTCCATCCTTTTCTCTCTAGCGGCGGCGACAGATCGAAGTGCCGCGGCGGCCGGATCCAGGTAGCTCCCCCCTCTCCTCTCTCTCTTCCCGCGCCCTCTATCCACTGTACTCTCGTGTCTCTCCCTCTTTGTCGGCGGGTTGCGGACAAGCGGCGGCGACGGCTTTAAGTCTGCGGGGCCTAAGGACGAGTTGGGGCTGCGGCCGGAGGGCGTTTGGCGGAGGCGTTGTTCCGTCGAAATAGACCAGTTTTTGATGAATCGTATTTCAGTCAAAAACTGATTTTGCTGCTGTGATGTTTGTTGTCTGTGTAGTTTTCGGAAGAATCGCGTCTTTCCGCTCTTGGTGCAGCACAACCTGAGAATGGCTTGGGGTCAGGGTGCTAGGCCCATAGCAAGGCTGCTGTCTCGTGCTCAGCAGCAAGCTGCTCAAGGGTATACTTCTTCCGCGACTTTCCAAACTCATCTGTTGAGCAACCATTTTCCACAAAATGGCATGCTTCATAGGAGGTTTAGCTCCGAAGTGCCTGCTTCGGAGCAGATGAGTCTCATTAAAAAACTCCGAGAAAGAACTTGTGCTCCAATCAAAGATGTCAAGGCTTCGCTAGTCAATTGCAACTGGGATATTGGTTAGCTCTCCTTTCTCATCGCTTCAGCACAGTTTGGTTGAGAAATTTGGTTATGTCCTCTGTTCTTATCCTAGTTTGTTGATAATCTTTCAGACGATGCACAGAAGGATCTGAGGAAGAGAGGGGTGATTCTTGCTGCCAAAAAGTCATCACGGACTGCGGGCGAAGGTTTGCTAGCTATGGCGCAAGATGAGAAAAGGGCTGCTGTGGTTGAGCTAAACTGTGAGACCGACTTTGTGGCAAGAAATGATGTTTTCCAGCATTTGGTTGGTCTCATCCTCAACAACATGATTTGCATTATATCTTATATATGCCGAACTATTGTAGTGTGCTAGAGGCAACGTTCTCTTAGATTCATATCCTCAACATTAGTATTTGGAATTTACAAAAAAGACTTATTGCTATTTGGCATAAGTAAATGCCATTTCTTCATGACTTGAAGAAGTATCATTTTAATTTGGAAAAAATATGTCAATGCCAAAATAAATGTTGCTTTGTCCTGTAATGGTTGTCCTACTAGCAGCATGTTGTTTCTATCCTTTGTTGCCATGCTTGTTGCAGATATGATTCCCAATGCCTCATTTTAGCTCATCAGATTCATTGCTAGTTTTTCAGTACAGTGGCTGTTATCTCTTGATTTTCCAAATCTTGCTTATTTCTTTCTTTTGGAAGACACTTTTGGGCCATCTCTTCACCGTTCCTGACTAGTTTTGCTTGCATATGCTAAGAGTGCTTTTTGTGTATTTAAGCATGTATGTATATTGTGTCGGTTGTGACTTATGACTGTATGGTATATCAAGCATAAACACGAATTTTCTGGTCATTTATCAATCAACTTTCTACTTTTCATTTTTATTTGACATATTCTAACTTTAAACGATGTTGTAGTTGTATGTTAATAACTTTGGTTATCTTATTGGGCACAACAACCAGAGTATACTTGATTAAATATATTGATTTGATTATCTGTGCTCTCACACAGGTACAATGTTGATAACTTTTTTCTTTCAAATTTCGTTTTCCATGCAGGCATCATCCCTGGCAAAGATGGCTTTATCAGTTCAGGATCCTGGCAAATTGGTTTTTCCTTTCGCTCCTGCATATTTGGAGGTGTGTACTTACCCATTGCTTAACTTATGGGGCATTTACTGTTTCTATCTTGCTCTGCTGAGCAGTTCTGGCAAAGGACATATTGACATATTGTGTATATCCACAACTGATAGGTTTGGACTCATCATGTACGAACTCGGAATCATTGCATTTAAATTAGGTGGAGCTCTATATTGAGTTATATTCCATTTAAACTGGTTCTGTGATCAAATTTGTGTGTAGTGTTATGAAGCTACTTAATATGACCTAAGCCCTGGTTGCATCAGACTTACATTGCCTATGGAATCAGTTTGATGAATTGATAGATTACTAAACTACTCTTATCAGAATGTTAGAAGACAGAGAATGTACAAATGGTTATATACCTATGTCTGAGATATCAGCATATCTTTATGAGAGTTCATCGTGTTTATATTCCATATAAACTGTCTCTGTGATGAAAATTGTGTGTTATTTAGCGACCTAATATGATCTAAGCCCTGTTGGTATCGTATTTTAATTACCTATGGAATCAGTTTGACGAATTGATAGATATACTAAACTAATCTTGATTATAATGTTAAAAGACAGAGAATGTCCTAACGGTTATATACCTATGTCTGGGATATCAGCTTATCAGTTAAATTTTGTAAATTTTACGAGAGATGACCGTGTTCATGTGAAATAGAGTAAAGTTACTTCTGTTTTTTGTTGGTCTTCCTGTTTCGATTCTGTTCCAGTACTTTTGGAACAACTAGGTACCTGCTTCTCAATTGTAGACTTGTAGTGTCATGCAGCTCCTGCGTCTGTTTGACATAGGCGGATTTTCTTTTATCCTAGTGAATTTGGAAGTGAATAATATATGATGATCTTTATATACTGAAGTGCCTGCATTAGAGTTGAGCTTATGAGCTTATCATATGCTTGTCTCCTTTTTTTCATTTTTTTTCATGTGTGAGAAGCTAATACATTTTCCCAATCTTAACAGGACATGAGTATTAACCTAGATCATCCTAAACTCAGTGGTGAAACAACTGTTCGAAATGCTGTCACAGACGTTGCTGCCATGGTTGGGGAGAATGTAAAACTCAGAAGAGGTGTCATGTTTTCCACGACCGGACATGGTGTTGTTTCATCTTATGTGCATAACTGTGCTCAGCCAGGTGCAGACGATTTTATTTCATTTTGTCAAATTGTATCCAGACTATGGTCGTCATTCTTCAGATATTTTTGCCTTTCATCAGCTAAGTTTGATCATTAAACAATATGAACAGTAGTTTTCTCTCCTGTTAATTTTTATCCCAGTTTCATCTATTGTAGACAACTGAACATCATACTGTATAATTTCATAATTTGTTCTCTTATTTTGCGCATGGATATAGCCATATAGGTATTTAGCGTATTGGTAGCAGGAGACAAGCGTTTGTTTACTTCTGTGAAACTGTTGGCAGAAATATAACCGTCCAACCATACTACTGACAAATTGCAATTTCAACAGCTACTCTTGAATTTTGTACTAGCAGTACAACATTAAGAAAAAGAAACATTGGTATTTCAGCTAAAATGGGGAAGCGTTGTTTCTTTACTCCATACAGTTGCATATTAGATTACTCCCACCTAATATCCCTTTCATAAGCTGGCCAAACTCGGTGTTATGCATTTGTTCCTGCCAGCACTCCTTTTTATCTTCTCCTGGCCTTTGACGAATGGCGGCTTTGCTTGTTCACTTAACTGATGCACTTTTCTTGCTTCAGGTTTGGGTCGCATTGCTGCATTGGTCACATTAGAAGCAGAAGATAGCAGTGCCCCGCTTGATGCACTCAAGAGAGTTGGCTCGTCTATCGCAATGCATATTGTTGCGTCAAAGCCATTATTCTTATCCAAAGAACTGGTTTCTGCCGCAGCTGTGGAAAGTGAACGTGACGTGCTCCGAACTCAGGTACCTTATTCTGACATTGCCTAGAAGGATTTACCATCATATACTCATATGTGGCTGAGTAGTTGTACGTTCATCCACCACGGTACGAGAAATGGACATGCACATGTATGCTAAATGTGACTATCACAGGTCATCAGTCTCATGAGTCTGCTTTTAAGTGCTCTCCCACTATCTTAACAGAACAAACAAAATAATTTAGAAAGTAGGGAGTGGCTAAGAGTAAATGAGAAGCAAATGCATGCATTGCTGTAAGATTTTGGATAAAAGAAAAGAGAAATATGTGCATCTGCGTTGTGGAGATGAGAAAAGTTCTGAAATGGAAAGGAGCCAGATAATATCCATATCATAATAGGGTGATTTCTGGATGAGACTAATATCAGAACAGTTGTTTGGCTCTGGTCTAGAAGTTGGTAGCATTTACACTGTCTATATCCCATAAGTTGATAACTATATTCCCTAAATTTTTCTTTGTATATCTTCTAGAGACATAGACTACATGCATCCTCAATATCAGGGTGATCTTGTGCATTGCTAAGTTACTTGAGAAATGACATGGCATGCTGTTCTGTATCATGTTAGGCTGAAAGTTCAGGTAAACCCGCAAAGGCCATGGAGAAAATGGTCGAAGGTCGATTGAGGAAGTTCTTTGAAGAAGTTGTGCTTTTGGAGCAAAAATATATTGTTGATGACAGCAAAAACATTAAGGTAAGCTGGCAAACCTTTCGTTTGACTATTTATGGCTGTGAATTGCGATCTCTAATAGCTTTGCTTGCTGTTATCATTCCTTTCAGACCCTGCTGAGTGATTTGTCAAAGGAGGTTGGTTCTAAAGTAACAATCGGCAATTTTGTCAGATTGGAAGTTGGAGAAGGAATTGAGAGGTACGATGCGTGTGTATTTATTGGCTCTATTGATGGGTTTCTCATGTATTTGCTTGATTAAACTCTTCTGTTGTGAATATTGATCCCAGTGTCGTTAACAGTATATGCACTACACGACCTGACGCTCCAACTTTAAACGGAGCTAGATTCAGTTTTCTCCAGGCATCATTGTTTTATGGAACTGGAAAATATTGCATGTTTCTTGCAAATTCTCGCGCTTGATTTTGTTTTCACACAATTCATCCTTGGTTCTTCACCACATTTTGTCTGTTCTTTAAATCAGTTATTAACTAGAGCTTTTGTGCTCAGCAGACAGGAAGAAGCACATGGTTCAGAGGCTATGGCTGGCGCTGCATAAGTTGCAAGATGAGAAGAATCAAATGTGACCATTGAGTGACGGTCCTTTTCTATCTCAGCAAATTATATGGGTTCTCATTTTTTGCTCCAACGGGATGTATTTTCCTACCAATGTAGAAATGCCCATACGCATCAGTTAGCTAGAAGTTTACAATCGAGTTTTTCAGAAAAATCATGCCAGCAAATTGGATCAAACTGTAATAATGTGCAGTCGATACAGAAGTTACACACGTGCTGACACCTGCAAGGCTGCCAAATGCACTCGAACTTGTTGTGAAGCTGTGCTCGATCTCTGTCTGATGCTCTGCGCTGTATTCGAAATAAAGATTGCAACAGTCCGTTTCTTTTTGCATTGCATTGCTTCGGCACAGTTTACTTTTCTTGCATCTGTATACACATGTTTTAGACACTATTAGTCGTACTGTGTGTTTTGATCATCACCTCATTTTGCTGCGTAGCATGTTCTTGTCTTTTTTTTTTTTGCGGGTAAAAGAGATTGTATTTAAGCAGAAAGGGTTACAGGACGGTCTTGGTCGCAGGCCTGAATAGCAACTTGAGGACCTGAACCTGCCCACATAGCTGTATGAGCTCCAGTTCTTGCAAAGTTTGCAAGACTATGACTAACCCTATTCTGAATACGATCTAATGTACTTTTACAAAGGAGTGGATTCTATTGCTGCTAGCGAGCTCTTTTATTTCTGTGATCAGGTGCACTAGCTGCGATCTGCCCTCTTCCTTGGCATGCACAGCAACTAGGAGTTGTTTGTATTTGTACATTTCCAAACATAATCTCTTTCAGAACAGTGAAAGGTCCACCGCCGGCATGGTATTGTTTGCGGATTCCCGAACGGTGATTTTTTGTAAGCAGCAATGTCACACGAACCTTCCAATCTTCTCTCTCCCCTCCTCTCCCACGAAAACCCCCCCTTTCGCCGATTCACTGATTACTTATCTTTTTCGCGCCCCTTCGTTCCTGCCTCTCTCCTGGCGACGATGATCACTGGGTGCCCCGTCGTCCACCCACCTCCGCAACTGCGGCACGCTCCACCCTCCCGCCCCTCCTCCCGCGTCGTGCAACCTCGACGGCTCTCGCGTTTGGCCTCCCCCCGTCTCCCCGGCGGGAGAGGGAGCCTTCGCGACTTGGTCATTGGCCTCGTCGCGCGCTTAGGGGACGCCTCGCTCTTTCCGGGCTGTTTTGATTCATAGGATAGGAAAAACGTAGGAATAGGAAACCCATAGGATTGAAATGCCATGTGTAGTTGAATTCTTTGGGAATAGCAATTGTCTTTGATGGCAAAGAAAAAGTAAAGAAATTTTAAAAAGAGGTTGGAGTGAACGGTATAATTCCTATGGGATGTAGTACAATGATTCCTATGGAAAAAATTCCTATAGACCAATCATATGAATCAAACGATCAATGTATAAAAATTCCTATAGGATAAAATCTTTTAAAAATCATATGAAGTTCTTTTTTTAAGCTATATTTTTGAACGGGAGTATATGAAGTTTCTTTGATTCAAAGGAGCCCGGAGAGTATTTCGTCTATTATCGGGGGAGGATGTGTGACAGCTGCTGGATTTGCTCTAACACGAATCTCAAAACCCACCTTCCCTTATCTTTTCCCCATCACGACTCACCTCCTCTACCCGCCTTCGTCTATCGCTCCGGCCGCCTCTGTCTGCTCGGAGACGCGGCAAGGGCAACGCCGCCGGTCCGCCGCGTCCGGCCTCTTTCTCGATGAGGCAAGCGAGCTCGATCTGCATCTTCGCCTGGGGGCAGCGCGCTTCCCCTTCCGCGTGATTTCAAAGGCAGGCGGCCTCCGTGGTCTCCTCCTCCCACTCTAGCCATGTCCTTCGCCTCCTGCCTAGCCCCTCCCCCTGCGGCTCCCACGAGGCAGGGTTGGGCTCCCACCCCCTTCCTCCTCCATAGTTGGGAGGCAGTCGCTCGGATTTGGGCCTAGCAGGGCTGCTACCACCAAGGTAAGGCAGAAACCATCCTCCGATTCAACTGCGTGGTTTTGTTTATGGATCGTCTCCCACAGTTTCAGCAGCCAAAACTTTGTATCAGTAGTGTCACAGCGCTAGCCTAGGTTTTGTGGATGTTGGTCACGGCTGCCAAGCTGCAACGTTGTCTAAATGCCATCAGTCTGTTTTGCTATTGTTAGAATGGGCGTGCAATAATGTGTGCGTGTTGTGTGTGTTTAGGGATGGAGGCTCATTCACATCTCGTCCTTCAGGCAGGAGCAAGATGGGTCAACATCTGATGATGGCACTGGCTTCAAGTACATTGAGCAGGTGGAGATCTCAGGGGACACGGAGCTGAAGGAGGAAGAGGGTGGAAGACCCAACGGGGAAGAGCAAGATTATGAAAAGGGAGATTGGTTCGTTAGTGTGCTGAAGGTAAGTCTGATTTATTTTCGGCATTCCATCTTCTTTGTGTTTTGAGCAATAGCAATTTCAGATGTAGGATATTTTAGTTGGTTACTGCAAAATGAAGGTAGCATCACAGTTTGCAGGATATATCAGACGTAGAACTACTACCTTCAATGTTTCAGCTGCTCGTTTGCAATGCTATCTAATAATTTGAGATAAGATCACAATCAGTAGTCATGTGTGGAAGCCTAGCATAAGGCATTCTTTAGTCCTCACAGCTGATAGAATAGCGTTCAATTTGAGTTCAGCTTGTTCCCTTAAATCTTGGGCATTGCTTTCAATTTGCATGCTGAATTGCTTCTATAAACATACCAGAATGATTACAAAATTATTGCGTGCATAGGAATTGATTTTCTTATCAATGTAGAATCATGCTTTTCTCTGTTTGTCTGGACTGAGCGAAACTACTTATGGTGTAGTCTAGATTACTGTGATCTATAGTTTATATCACCTTAATTCTCCCATTTCAAGAGGTAAACAAAGAATTCTGTGTAGTTTGTGTTTACTCGAGTTTCTGACACCACTATTTGTAAGGAGATGATAATGGAAGTGCTGGGGTGAGTCAATGCTTGTGGCAAAAGAATGTTCAACTTTTACTTTTTCTAAAAATATGAATAAATCAATCTAGCAACAAATTCAGAGTAATGCGTGCTCAAATTTGAACAACTTGAAGGAGAAGATAATAAATAGGGTCAGTACAAGTTTAAACACATCCGATAAATATCAATAATGTAATCCAGCACTCCCGCTTTTATGCATTATATGTGTTTTCTGAAAGCAAAAGGAAAGTGGTTGTGGCATGTGCATTTGGTTCGATGCCTTCATTTTTTGTATGAAAAAAGGTGGCACTCAAAGGGGTTGGAAAAAATGGCAATTAATCTGAGGACATTGTTATATCCTAATTGATTTTGCTGCTTATATGTACCTTTTTAGTTTGACATGCACTTAGTTCTGGATCTGACAACAGTTTATTTGGCTTGAACCTCGTTGAACCAAAGTCTATTAGGCTATCCACAATCCTACATTAAACTTAGTTCAAATTAATGCCTTACCATGATATAGTTTAAATGCATCGACAAGTATTGATCAATTGATCATCTATATGTTTAGAATGTGTAGTTAAAAAGTACCATTCGTCTTTAAAGTTACGAGCCCATGTCTTTTTTGGCCTCATAAAGCATGATGATTGTATGATATCTTGCAGTCTCTAACCAGTAGTTCTAACTTTTGTGTCACTCTTGTTGCAAACATTTTTTGATATGCAGTTCATTGCAGAACTTTTATCTTATTTGTTAATATATTTAAAAAATAGTTGCTAACTATCTGTACATATTTGATTGGTTCAGGTGTTCATTTTCTGTTCAGTGTTAGTGTCTAATTTGCTAGTTTGCTGTCTGCCCTTTCATTGTTTAAACTTCGTTTTTGTCATCCGAGTCATTGAGAATTCTTAATTTATGTTCCAGATAAAGGAAAATCTACAGGAAAGAGTATCCAAAATTTGGAATGAACACTGGATGGTACCTTGGACTGGACAAACTATTGCCCAGGTTCGTTCTCCACTTGTGTCAACTTCTGGTGGTCCTTGGTCTATTGGAGCAGCCTCACTGACAGCCTGTTATAATGCTTGAGTTGAATCATAAGAGGAGCATTTTGTACTGTAAGTGGTATGATGTTTGAAACCGGTTTGTCTAGGTCAGATATTGGTCTTACTGTACTCTAACCATGCCCCCAAATAGCAAATACGGATTGTTCTAGGTATGCACACGATTCGATCGGACAAATGAGGATTTGAGTTCAAATTAGTGATACACTCATAGGAGAAAGATGTGACTTCATCAATACAGCAGTCAAGTAATAGTCAGATACATAATTATTTCACAAATCCATATTAATCGATTCACCAGGGAATCCTGGAGAATATTAAATGTATAATGCTCCAAGTATTTATTTTGGTTTATGCGATAACCATTTTGCTATTTTATTTTCTGGATATCTTTTAGGATACAGATTGGGGCCAGATGATGGTTTCTCGTATAGTAATTTATAGCTTGTATTCCATGAGATTTTCTGTATGTGGACTCAGACACATCGAATATGAACGTAATCTAAAAGATGCCTTACCCATGTTGATCTTCTTTTTGGATATTTCGCTCAAAGCCAACAAGCATTATAGTAGTACCACTACCACCCACTTTAGACTTCTAATCTTACGTGGGACTGAACTCTCAGCTACAACTCCACAGGAGCCACTCCAAACAAGCTGGGTGTTTATTTGTTTTGTTTGTAATGCAATTATTGCCATGTCCAAAGTATGTCCATTTGATAATCCTTGGTTGCATAGATTACAATATGTCTCACTCTAAGGAAAAAATGTTACTGATGTATCTGCTAGCATGACATGTGTAATAGAAAAGAATGAATAGCTTATCAGCTCTTTGTTCCCAGCAGTAAAATATTGGTTATGATTGTTATAGAAGTTAATAGTGAAACCGCGGATCTTGACAATCTATTAGCAGTTTGCATGAATTTGGTATTAAAGAGAAACTCAGTTATGCTTTCTGATTGCAGGTAATGTTTTTGTGGATTGCCACATTTTGGCTCGTGGGTTCCTGGATAGTGCCATTCTTGGCTCATACTGCTGGCTTTAGCAAGGAAACATTGACGCACAGGGGCCAAGCATTATATAGCCTCTTGACAGACATAACTGAAGGCCTTGCTGGGATTGCTATCATTCACCAATGCCTTGGTAGATTCCGTCCCTTTCCTCCAGGCTGGTTTGAGTTCAAATTAAAGGGCAGGTGGCATTGGGATGTAGCATTCGGGTGCCTGTTATTCCCCTTGGTTAACTTGCTTTCTCACATCAATATCAGCCTAGTTCATATGTCATCGGGGCCGGTCACCGGGGTATCCAGTGTAGAGCAATCAATTGTAGCCCGTGACCCTGTGGCAATGGCCTTATATGCCGTGGTAGTCACTGTATGTGCGCCTATATGGGAAGAGATTGTGTTCCGTGGTTTCCTTCTCCCATCCCTAACACGATACATGCCTCTTCCATGGTCAATCTTGGTAAGCGCCGCAGCGTTTGCGCTGGCGCACTTCAACGCACAAAGGGTGTTGCCGTTGATATTTCTTGGGGTCGTGATGGGAGGTGTCTTTGCCAGGTCACGCAACCTTTTGGCGTCAATGGTGCTTCATAGCCTTTGGAACGGTTTTGTATTCTTGGATTTGATGAAGTGAAGCTATGCCAATATTGCTTTTCAGCTTTTGATTTCTCCTGTGGAGTCTTCTCCGACCTTTTGTGTTTTCAGTTTGCATGGAGAGTATAGAAGCTAACGCAGGGTGGTGGCCAGATTGTTTGTGTGGAAGAAATTACGGTGGAGAATAGACAACAGATGACAGCCTTTTGACTTTTTTTTGTAGGGGTATTACATAGGCATAGGGCTTGTACACAGTTGCATCTTTCTTACTCATGTAAATTATATACGCGTGAGAATAATTTCCTCATCATGTATAGAATTCCTCAATTCATATTTAATTGTTTTCCTTTCTTGGTTATGTGAGCAGAAATATAAATTCCTTGGTATATCTTTTCTGATGAGTTGCCTCATTCTCATGTGAGAGTTATACCATTTTTCACTTTCAACCAAAGAATCGTGAAAAAAGAGATGTTTTGGACATTGATATGGTTTCTAAAATGTAGTTTTGTCTATTAATTTGTACTTACATTATATGTACAAAATCAAAGAAAATTATAAAATCAGGAAATACTTTCTGTGTATGATTTTGAAATTACCAATTAAAGTACCTAAAACTATACTAGCGACTGTTAAAATTTTAAAAGTTAGACGAGGTTATGTATAAGACATCTTGTGACGGAAAATGTTCTTGAAATTATGTGAATCAAAGAAACTACAAATATGTTCTTGAAATGTTAATAGTCAGACTGTTCTTGAAATTATGTGAATATGTTCTTGAAATTATGTGAATCAAAGAAACTACAAATAGTCCTCTTACACTTCAAGAATCTTCACGTGTAGGTTTTGTTCCAGGAGCTTGGAACATATTCGAAAACACTGGATATTGAAGGAACTCCAGTAATAGATAGATACTATCTATAAAGGGTGGAAGAAATCGACCTGCTTCCTCAGAGTCCACGTCGCCCTCTGTTCGCGGCCGTCCGATCGGCGTGATCCAATGGTCAGCGATCAACCACGCCTCCCCCAGCGCAATGCACTGTAGATGCTACAGTACCGGCCGATTTTCTGCCAGTCAAAACAAGCCACGTCGCCCGGTCACCCTCCGGTGAAGCCGGTTTCAGCCGGTCACCGTGGCAATTTGCACAGAAGCCCCTCGAAAATCCAGCAACAATCTCCGCAATCCACCAACCTTCACTGTAAAGGACTATTTCAAATTACAGCAAAATTGGAGGACATTTTTGAAAAAGCGTCAACTCACAAATCCCTCCTCTCCTCTCTCTCTCACGCGCGGCGGCGAGGTCACCGCGGGCGCCGACACGATACTCCACCGCGCTCAAATCTACGAACACGTCGAGATCCGCCCTCGCGCGCTCTACCTCCTCACCGAAAGACGCCTGCCGAAACCCCGCACGGCCGCCGCAATCGTCGCCGCCGTTCCCCTGCTCCCTCCGCCACGATTGCTCGCCGCCAGCGCCGCTCCGGCGACACAAACGCAGCGGCGCCGCCGCTTGCGACCGCTCCGCCTCCACGCGCATCCGCGGCGCGCACGCGAGCGTCACGCTCGCGGACGGGCCGCCGCGGTGCGCGCCGTGCACTCTGGTCGCCGTGACCGCCATGGCCACTGCATACGTCGGCCTGACGTCACAGTGGCCCCGCTTGCCAGTTTTTTTTTCCAAAAAGGAAATTGAAAAATTCCCACAAATAATCGCCAACAAATAAAAATGTATATATATCAAAATGCTAGAAAAAGAAAATAACTATTCTTGGCAAAAAAATTTTGTCAAAAACAAACATGTTTGAATAATTCAAATTGGCCAATATTAACTATTTTTGGGAAGAAAATAATGTAAAAAACAAACATGTTTGCAAAATTCAAATTGGCCAATGTTTAAACAAGATTATTACAAAATACAACCGTACTTGAGCACTCCAACATGAATTTCAAATTTGCACAATTCAGAAATTTAGAGTAATTTTCAAACCTAACCAATTTGCAAACACTAAAATAATTTAAATTCGAATAACTCCCAATTTGCATAATTTTCAACATCTTCTCGACCATTTCAACTCAAATTTCAGATCTACAAATCTTACAATTTCAAATGCCTTCCAGCTCTGAACATTTTGAAAACATTAAAAGAAATCAAATTTTACCACGTTCCAATACGAACAATAATTAAATTCACAACATAAAATCTAAACGTGTTCAAAACGTAAACTCTTTTTCAATTACAACCATTTTCAAATTTGAGCAAACTCCAAAATCCGACTATTTTTAAAACGATTTTTTTATTTAGTAACTTCAGGAAAGAAAACCATCAAAACAATCACAAAGAAAAAAAAAAGTTGACTATTTACGTCATGTGAACGAATTTAAAATTTGACTAAATTTCGAATTTAAACGATTTGAAAATCTGACCATTTTGCAAAGTGGAAAAAAAACCTTCACTAGATTTTTATTTATTTAGTAACTTCAGGAAAAAAAAACCATCAAAACAATCACAAGGAAAAAAAAGTTGACTATTTACGTCATGTGAACGAATTTAAAATTTGACTAAATTTCGAATTTAAACGATTTGAAAATCTGACCATTTTGTAAAGTGGAAAAAAAACCTTCACTAACTTCCAAATATGAATAATTTTTTAAACTTAGTACTTTACAAACGTAAACTTTTTAAAAATTTCACTCATTTTCAAACCTAAAAATATATTTCAACGCGCACATAGAATTGAAGTTAACGCTCACATTGGTTGTTATTTCTACATGACCATAATATAATTTAACTGATTATGCTGCCAAATAAGAAGATTATGCCAAAATGAAACCATACTTAATCAACCCAATTAGGCTAACATATTGCCAAGCAATATAACTTAAACCTCCCTAATAATGGAGTTAAATTTAAAAAATGGCTGACTAAATACATATGTAGACAAGATTTACATGTAAGCGGTAATATAACTCAAAACTCTCTATTAAACAAGTTTCATTTTAAAAATGCCTCATTCAAAAAAAATATTTGGACAGAATGCAAATGCATTTCCTCTAATTATGATTTGAATTTTAATTGAATTAAAAAATACTCAGATAATACTACCTCCGATCATTGAATCAAATTAAACATTTTAAACAAAACTCAAACATATTATACCAATTCAAAAAAGTTAAGATTTACAAATACTATGACTTAACTCACGCCAAATATGCAATTTAAATTAACAAATGTTCAACTTCAACTTAACTCTCCCCAAATATGTGAACACATTTAAACAAAATGAAAACATATACCAAAAAATATCACAAGGAAAAAAAATTGCTAACTACTTACGGCATACCATCAAGATTCAAATATGAATATTTGAAAACTTCAAAAACGTTAAAATTACATCAATTCTAGAAAACTTACCAACTGGAACAATTTTTAAAATCCAAACAATCTTTTTTTTCCTAATTAAAAGTGGAAAAAAAAACCTTCACTAACTTCCCAATATGAATAATTTTTGAAACTTATTACTTTTCAAACGTAAACTTTTTAAAAATTTCACTAATTTTCAAACCTAAAAATATTTCAATGCGCACATAGAATTTAAGTTAACGCTCACATTGGTTGTTATTTCTACATGACCATAATATAATTTAACTAATTATGCTGCCAAATAAAAAGATTATGCCAAAATGAAACCATACTTAATCAACCCAATTAGGCTAACATATTGCCAAGCAATATAACTTAAACCTCCTAATAATGGAGTTAAATTAAAAAAAGGCTGACTAAATACATATGTAGACAAGATTTACATGTAAGCGGTAATATAACTCAAAACTCTCTATTAAACAAGTTTCATTTTAAAAATGCCTCATTCAATTTTTTTTTTGGACAGAATGCAAATGCATTCCCTCTAATTATGATTTAAATTTTAATTGAATTAAAAAATGCTCAGATAATATTACCTCCGATCATTGAATCAAATCAAACATTTTAAACAAAACTCAAACATATTATACCAATTCGAAAAAGTTAAGATTTACAAATACTATGACTTAACTCACGCCAAATATGTAATTTAAATTAACAAATATTCAAGTTGAACTTAAAATCTCCCCAAATATGTGAACACATTTAAACAAAATGAAAACATATACCAAAAAATATCACAAGGAAAAAATTGCTAACTACTTACGACATACGATCAAGATTCAAATATGAATATTTGAAAACTTCAAAAACGTTAAAAATAAATCAATTCTGGAAAACTTACCAACTGGAACAATTTTTAAAATCCAAACAATCTTTTTTTTAATTCCAATAAGTAGGAAAAAAACGAACAATTTTCCAACATGACCATTCCCATATTTAATTTTTCCCCAAATATACCCATCCAACCAAATATGAAAAATATATCAAAATAACCACACAAAAAATGCTAGCTATTTACGGCATATGCTAAAATTTCAAATAAAATTCAAATTCGAATATTTCACAAAAAAAAAAAGTCTTCCGAATCTGAACAATTTGCAAACGTGGGAAAACAAAAAACGAAAACTGAATAAATTTCCAAAATCGACAGATTTTTCAAATCCAAATAAAATTTTAAACGGAAAATTTTCTTTAAATTCAATGATTTTAAAACCCATACAGCTTCTAAACATAGACATTTTCAAATTCCAATTTCACCTCACGGGCGCGACATTTGCCGCGCTAACTTGACTAGTAAAAGAAGAATAGAGGAAGAGGAGCTCCATACAAGATTCCTGGAATAACTGACTGAATGTGGGCATGTAGTTGATCCGAAAAATGTTGGCATGTGCGTTCATGCACCGTATGGAACCGAGGTGAAATATTATAGCCTTTTTTACATGTGCATATTTACCCAAAAATTCGCTGACTTTGTAGCCGGCGACTCCGCGCGATTTTGTGTCACTGACACGTGGACCCCACATATTACGGGCCCACTTGTCAGTGACTCAAAGTAAGCCAATCTGCGCCAAAAATAACATGTGCGTCGTGAGTTGTTTGCAGGATTCCCTCTTGAGAGTGTGGCTCACATTCCATGACTTGAGAAAACCAGTTGTACGACGGTCTCGTCTTGAGCAAATTTGTAGTCATTAGTGGCCTTCAGAAAACTTTCAATCAAATCTGGCCTCTCCCAAAAACATCATTCTAAAAGACGTTTTTAACAATCAAAGATAACTAAAATGGCTAAATCATTTGAAATAAGCCGTTCGCGTTGGTGTTTTTGCATTCCTAGAGCAGAGCCTCGCAGATTCTTCCCAGGCACATAATACACCATTTTCAATGACGATTTTGCATTCTCATATGCAAAACCGACATTCACGTTGGCGTTTCTGCATTTTCACATCCTTCAAAATTCTCCCCATTCACATAATACACCATTTCGAATGGCGCATTTGCATTCAGAGTCTTTGAGAATGCAGAATGCAAAACCATCGTTCAAAATGGCTTATGTTGCCGGTAAAACGGCTTTTAAGATACGTTTGTTACGGGAACATATTTGGTTGAATGTTTTTGAGGCACCATTAAAAACTTTAGGAGTAGTACATAAATATACTCTTGTAGTTTTAGGCGTGCGACAGCGCAGAGGTCAAGGGTGAACCTGGACGCTAGCAGGGCAGTATTTGCGCTGCGCCAGTGCAGACCTCGGGTTCTCTGCCGAGGTGGGTCCCACTGTTCAGTTACATGCATCAGTGGACACTGGGTAACAAACAAGGGTTGCAGTTTCGGGCACAGCCTGGCACGAGGCAGCGTCCGGCAAAAGGAAACCATGGGCCCCTCCAGCTGCAGTTGCACATGCCACCGGGCCCCACACCCGCACAGATGTCCTGGCAAATCTGTCCCCACGAATCCCGCGCACAGAGATCCGCCGCTGCACGTGGGACCCAACCACAGCTCGGGCCCACGTGTCGGTAATGCTCTCGCTTCGGTTACCATATAGACGTTGGCTGCGTTCTCTTCTCTAGCCCGAAATTTAAGGGAGAAGAAATCGAGAGAGAGAGAGAGAGAGAGATCGAGAGGTAGGGTGGTGGCGCCATTCCTCGCTCTTCCTCCTCCTGCTCGCCTCCGGTGGTGCTGTCTTCTTCTTCGCGGCGCCTGCGCGCGTGAGGAGTCGAGAAATCAGGAGCAGGGGAGCGAAAGTTCAGAGAGAAGCAAAATGGCGGCGAGGTGGACCTCCGTGGGCCTGGTGGCGGTGGCCGCGCTGGTGGTGGGCATCGCAATGCCGGCCGCCGCCGCCGTGCAGCCGCCCGCGCCCGCGCCCTCCAGCGACGGTGAGAGCCCCCACCTCCCCCCGCATCACCCTGTCTGTGCTCTTTCTTCCCCATGGCGCTTCCGTTTTCCCGCATTGGCTGGCTGGCGCGTGGGCCCCGGGCGGGCGCCTCGCTTTCACTGCCACCCGTTTCGCATCTCGATTTCGGTTTCCTGAACCGTCGCGTACGTTCGTGGCAGTAATTATAGAATTCAGATTTCGGAAGATACAGTTAATTTGCCGTTAGACGCGTCGATCTCTGCCTGTTCAAAGCCGCGTTCTTAGGAGGAGCCTCCTGGTGTAATACATCCTGTTTTTCCTTTTCTTCGCTCCGAACGGAATTACACACACATTTCGTGGAGAATCCTCAGAAATTTTCGTCGTCCGGTTCTTCCTGCTTATGTTCCTTAAGAGACTGTTTCCAATCGTTCCGTTGAGCAGGAGTGTATTACTGTCACTCACGCATGACGAACAATTAAATTAAATCACAGAGCATGCTACCATTTTCTTTCATGTTATCACTTCAAAGTTCCACCTGAATATTTTTTCTAAAATTCCTTACATTTTCTACTAGCCCTTCAAAGCTGCAGCTTTCATTGTCTAA